>JPFM01000058.1:1771-411243 GCA_000733375.1 Paramecium sexaurelia
TAAACTTCAATTAAAACTATTATTATTATTAGAGTATACTATAATTATGTTTGATTAATAAATTATATTTTTAATAAAACTTTTTTTGATATATTATTTCGTGATTGAGCTTAAATTATTTATAAAATCTATCTATTATTAATTTAATTATATGATATATTTCAATATTAATCTTTATTTATAATTTTTGTTCCTTTCAACACTTACTTGATATTTACACTTTTTTCATCATAGAGTATTTATTCTTCTTCTTCTATATTTCATTACACAAATTACTTAACTGAATTTATAATAATTCAAAGTCATATTGATTTATTTCCTGGTTTCTATGCAAAGTTACCTATTTTTATCTATCTGAAGACCTTAATAATATATGCTAGCCTAATTAAGTCTATAAAAAATCAAATCTGTTATTGAAGTTATTTCACAAAAATACTTCAAAGATTCTTATTTTCATTTAGTTAAAATTTTAGATATTGGAAAGTTTTTGAAAGTACTTCAGCACTATATTTATAAGCAGAAAAAATTTAGATTTTAAAGACTTCAAATATTTAAAAGAAATTAGATGCTTAGAACCAACTTAAATTTAAAATGATTTGTTAATTTTTGCATTTTAATATAGAATAATATATAAAAAATATATAAAATTATTAATTGTGATTAATGAATGTCAATTTAATCAAACACCATTGAATAGTCAAAACTCTATACCTTCACCTTAGATTGCTTTATAAAATCATATTGCACCTATTTAATAGGTGTCTCCTATAGATTTCTAATCAAGAACGCTTAAATGTATATAGAAGATATCAACACTAAATGACCCTTTTTGGTCTGATTTAATGTAAAATATACTAGAAATGATTAATAAAATAATAACACATTTTAAGGAGCAATTAAACTTTCAAACTTAACAACATAGTCAAATAGTACAAGAATCCTAATAACAATAATAACAACCTCAAGAGGAAAAAAAAAGACCACAACTTAAAACAAACATAAAAATGTTACTAGAAGAATTTTTTGGACTCAATAACTGCCATAAAATTATTTTAGAAAAAGCTTAATAAAACAATGATTAAAAATGTATTTAAATAATTTCTGAAGGATACTTCTATCCTAAAATGCTCTCATTCATAGCTGAGCATTTTAAAATATAACTTATTGTCTTTAATGCTAGAAAAAAGAAATATTTCAAATATGTTCCTTAGTCCTTTCTTTAACAATTATTTATTTACTAAAAAAATACTTAGATATTTAAAGTTATGAAAAAGTAAATTGAGTATAATCAAATTAAATAAATCAATAAAGTTCTTCCAAATAATATTTTCTAAATAATATAATACAAAAAAGAATAATAACTAAATATAAACTAACTATTAAAATTAGATTAACTAAAGTATAAAAAAAGAGATTTCCTCATTGTTGATGAATATTCAAACTTCAATAAATAAGTAGATAGAAGAGCAACTTAGTTCTATTTAAGATAAATTATAAAACTATTTGTCTTCTCTTTTAGTGACTCATAAGAGGAAAAACAACCAAATAGTGAAAATGTAATTAAATTCACATGCAGAAGTAAATCAACTAAATGTGAAAACTCATTCTATGATTTGACTCTCTATGGATTACATATGAAATAAAATCATAAAAATAAAGTTCCTATAGGAAGCTCAAATGACATCCTTAGTAATTCAGCAATAAATATTAAATATGTCATAAATCTAACACAATTATTATCAAACTAAATTCTTGGAATATCAGCTCGCTTAAACCATTTGCTCTACAAACAATAAAATGTAACGGATCTCACTTCTTTTGAATTCAAGAAATCAAAAATTAAGCTATTCCTCAACTAGTTACACAATTTATACTTCTGAAATCAAAGCAAATTCCCATTCTGGTGGTATTGCAACTAGAATACATAAAAGTTTTACCTCATTTAACTGTAGTTACATACTTAAACTAAATAATGACGGAATAGAGGAATTTTTTCATATTATCTTGATGATCAGTGATTAAGCAATAGAAATTGGGAACTGTCTTAACATATTAGGTTAACTCTCAAATAAATAACCATTTAATCCTTATAAACTTCCTTCCCTACAACCTTTAAATACTGTTGATAATAAGGCAATTAGATTTGATGGAATATCCTATATTTTCTTGAAAACCACAAATTATTTATGGAGTAATTCAACTATTGTAAATAATTCAATTTGCTGCTAAGCTAGAATAATACCTCTAAACAAAGTATATCTTTAAATACCGCTGACTCATTAGTTTCGTCCAATCACTATTCTAAGCCCCTTATTTAAGTTTCTTGAACTAAGATTTCTACCAAGACTTTAACAATACATGGTAAGTAAATTAAATAACCAATAAACTGGGTTCATCCCTAGATCTTCCACCCTAATTCATATAACAAACCTGCTTAACTTAACTAATTCATTTAAAAAGACTGATAAAATGGACTGTATATTTATAAATTTATCTCATGCTTTTAATATAATCAATAGACCAAAACTATTTGGAATATTAAAAAGAAAATAAATACTCTATCAAGAGGAAACCTCTTTTCTGTTCAAACTTTACACAAAGTTTTATTTTAAAATCCACTTGCATGTGAATACGATTAATTTGCAAACGGCGTGCCTCAAGGATCATCACTTTCCCCTTACCTATCTTGAAGAAGTACTCTTAAATATTCAATAAGTTTGTAAATTTGAATACAATGACTTTTAATTCGCAGACAACATAGCTATAATCATCAAACATAATGTTGTGAAACAATTCTTACAAATATTAGAAAAGACATTTACTGATTTCAACTTCTAAGTTAATAAAAATAAGAGTGAAATAATGTTACTCTAGAATCACTCAAAGGACACTCAAGAAATTTTACACTTTCCAGTTGTTAAATAACATAAATATTTAGGAATACTAATAAAATCTAATGGAAAATTTACAGAACATCTCATAAATTGAAAAACCTATAAACTATATATCAATTAAACTTAGATGGCTTTCTTCTAAATTTAACTGGAAATCTAAATTAATTCTCTAAAACCTTCAACTTTCCACACATTTTCTACACATTAAATGCTATCCCCACATAAAAATATTCAATCATTTTTAACTAATTGAAAATATTATGAAATTTTAAAATTATTCACTTCACAAGATTTCCTATTCAAAATCATTTAATATTTCCCAGATAACTTTAAAAGTTTATTTAATAAATATCACTCTATATATAGAATTCACAATTGTAATCTTTCATTTCATCACATTTTATAACACTATTCTAAATTCACACAATCTGAATTAATTATTCTTTTCAGAAGTAAAATTTACAAGTGAATAAAACTGAAGAGAAGATTAGAGAAACTTACCAAATAAATTGAACTTATTTGTGAGACTAAAAATGAATTGTAATAAATGTGTTAAATTAATAATAATATATAATAAAATAAGATAAGTATCAGAAATCATTATAGATATATAAAATGATTACTTCTAAATCAAATTATAGTTTTATATTCTTCTTGGGAATATAGATTGATTTATTAATCTTAAGCCTGCTTTGGGTATGGATAGAAATAAAGATCAATTAAATGATGGATTTTTTCTACATTAAATTTTTTATTAAAAATTACTAAACACATTTAACCATTTATGAATTTTGACAACATTGTTTGATAATAATGTCTACATTTTATAAACAATGTGATTACAAATTGAAAGTGGGACAAAAATCATGAAAGCAAACCATTAAGATATTATATAAGATAATTATTATTTTTATCTACAATTCAATAAGGGCCTTCAAAAAATGGTATAAATGAGTAATTCTTTGTAGAATAGCAGTTAGATAACTTTTTTTTTATCTTAAAGGACTTAAAAAATTATAATATTAAATTTTGGAATTATTTTTATGTTGACTGGTACAATTGAAATATTTGTTCATCTAAGTGAATTTAGAAATATCGATCTTTTTCATTAAGGAGTATATCAATTGAAAACCTAGATATACTAAAAAAATTCAAACTAAGTTTAAAACGCTGTTTTGAATGCTTAACCCTATATGACTGTAGAAAGGAAAAAATTTATTCCTAATTCAGCTATCGACACTGTGGTCGAATAACACAAACTATTAGATACAGACTTCTATAGCAAGGCATTTATAATTAAATATTGCGATTAAGTAGTTGAATTAAATGAAGGATGTGTATTTAGAATAGAAGTTTAAGCTTATCCAGAAATGGATCCTCATAATATTTATTGTGTTACAGAACTTTTGTTTTGTGAACTTAGTACTATAACATAAGAAGATTTTAAAATAGTATAATAATATTTGATTGTAGGATAAATTGTAACAATATTAAAAATGTGTAGCTAAATTTTAGAGTCGATTGCATAACATTAAATTGATTAAAGAATTTGTTTCTTGTCAATTTGACGAATCACATTTCTGCTAATTGAAATTAACCATTCATTCGGTTTTAGTTGATTTTAAGTATCATCAAAACAGTATAACTCTAGAATAATTTATGAGTAACATAACCAACAAATGTAAATCAAGAATTATAACAATTAGTTATATCAAATCTTGTCGACGACTTTTACGCAGGTTATAATAAAATATTATAATAAATCCACGAATAAATCTAAAATTATTATCTAGAAATGATAAATGCATGTATATTAGATGAACATATAAAAAATAAATATGACAAATTGCAATATATAAATAAATCGTTGAATTATAAGGAATTATTTGAATATAGTTCAAGAATGGAAGAATTAAAAAATAATGTTCAACTTTAAGAAGAATTGTGCAATTAAATATTTTTAGAAATAAAGCATATTTCATCTAAAATTTTTGTTGTTTGGTATTAATTTATTGATGCTCATAATTTTATGGCTTAAAATTTAACAAAATATTTAGAATAAGAATATACTAAAAAATTAAAAGAGAGATGGGGGGAAAGTATCTTCTAGCATGTGTAAACAGTTGAAGATTTATCATAATAAGATGCCTAGTTAGGAAAGAATCACAAATTAATGGCAAAGTAATATAGAAATAATAACTATTTCAAATAATTAGAACCATTAAATATAGAAGATTTAGACTTATTTCCAGAAGCTAAAATTCATCCAATTGTTTTCAGGGACGTTTCAAAAAAACAAGAAGTTTAATAGAAATAGGTTAAAGGACTTCATTTATTTGTTTTTGTACATGGGTATTAAGGTAACTCTTATGACATGAGATTATGGAAAAATAATATGGCAATTAGATATCCCGATCATTTAGCATTATTATCAAAATCTAATGAAGACAACACTGATATAGACATAATGGTAATGGGAGAAAAATTGGCATTAGAAATAAAGAGATGGATAAAAGAATGGTGCCCAAAAGATAATTTCTCTAAACTATCTTTTATTGGTCATTCTCTTGGAGGCATCATAATTAGAGCAGCATTACCTTATTTGAGCAAATACAAAGACAAAATGTTTACTTATTTATCATTAGGCAGTCCTCATTTAAGTTATACATTATCATCAAGTAAAGTTGTTGATACTGGTTTATGGTTTATAAGAAAATGGAAAAAATGTGTTTGCTTAAACTAATTAACTTTAAATGATTCTTCAAATCCAACCTAAACGTGTCTATATAAATTGTCAGAACTTGAAGGCTTGGGTTGGTTTACTAATATTGCTTTAATGAGTTCCTATTAGGATACTTATAGTCCTTTTGAATCAGCAAGAATTCAGAGACCAAAAGGTAATAGCAAAGATGTTTAAATTATTAATAAAATGATTGATAACATCATGAAGAATATATCAAATTAAAAGATAGATAGATTAGATGTGAACTATGAATAAGTTGGAAAGTATTATTAATTATATACAAAGTAGATCTTTGGACACAATGATAGGAAGAGCAGCTCATATTGCTTTCATTGATAATAGCGCATTAATTAAATTGACTATATATAGTTTTGATGAATTATTTGATTGATTAAATTAAATATTATAATTCATAATACTAGTAAACAAAAAATGAGAAAAGCTAAAAATCCTAGGAAATAAAATCTCATTATTTCTAATATAGAACCAAAATTATTACTGAATCTCAACTCGCGAGAATAATTGCCTTTTAGTAAATCTTGTATGTTTGGTGATCCCATAAAATTTATACATCCGTGGTTTATAATAACAGCTATCAACGTTTCAGTTTAAACAAGGACATACGACAGATATACTCCTAACAATAAAGACTTTAAAATTTGTTTCATATAATTCCATTTATCGGTAGTAAATTATTTGGGCTCAAATAATATTAAACGTACTTTAATAATATTATTAATATACCTAGTAAATAAAGAAAAGTTGAATATATCATATAAAACTGATTATTTTTATAATCTGGATTGAAAGAATTATTTGTAAACCCTCTAAAAATTAATTCTTCAATGATTGGAGTCTAATATAAATATTTCTATTACCACAACTATTTTAGAAAAATAGTCCCATCTAAATTTATTGAATTAGAGTTTGCCTAATTTCTTTTTTAAATTACCGTTCTTATTAGAATTATAATGAAATACCCAAAATTCATGATAAATAGGCCCCCCATATAAAACAAAACTCATATAAAATGAAATTGCAATTCCCATACCAACTTTGGAATTGTTATTCCATTGAATTATGGTTTAGAAATCAAACTGGTATAATTGATACAGAGTTGTGTAACTGTGGATTAAGCATAAGAATGTTGGAAATCCGAGCAAAAGTATCTTAATTCTTTTTCTTTAGTATCGCCCTTTCTTTTGGTTTGAACTACTTTCACCAAATTATCCTAAAGTAATAATTGGTTTATACTTTCCTTATACCTTCTATAAATCGATTTGCTAATTATGTAAGAAGAAACATATATTAAAGTATGCAGATATGCTGATGATTGATTTATCGTATTCATCATTTTTATATATTATTAAATCAAATTTTCATATATTCATAAATATATATATGCTTTATTAAATCGATTCTTTTGAATCTCAAATCAAATTACTAAACATCTCTTATAAATGATAATTATTAATAAAATTTATCAGATGAATTTTTGAATAAATCATAATGTTAGTATTGAATATTATTTACCTAATTATTTGTTCAAATTTCAATTTTTTAATCATCAAAGAATAATCACTCTTCATAATAATTTTTTTATTAAATTTTTCCACCCTTAAATTTTCTCAATTATAGAAAACTTAAATTATTCTGTTTTTAGAAATTATTATTACATAGTTCCTTTTAAATTTTATAATTAAAAATAAAATATTTCACTTTATAGGATTAGGTAATGCAAGTAGGAGAACCAATTTTTATAATTAAAAGCTACAAAAGAAATTTGTTTTCAGAATTTTAAATTAGAACTTTTTAAAATAACGTTTTAAATTTCCAAATCTAATAGTCTTTTACTACCTTATTTTATAAATAAGTTTACTTTTTGGAATAAAATCCCTTAACACTTTTTTGGTTACACATTACACTTATGATGATTATGTAATTTATAATTTTTAAGGATAATGAAAATAATTGAATTTATTTATTATTTTGATAGATATCACAATTCTTCACGATGTTTCCATAAGCTTGCCAATTCTGCATCAAACCAATATCCTCTATATTTTTACACTGACCCTATTAATGGCAAGAATGGAACGATTGAATCTAAAACAATTTAATCCATAAAGATCATAACAAATATTGTCGCAACCCAATATCCTGAAGTATCTTCATCTACAAATGTCATCATCCAAATGCTTATGAGAACACAAGCCCAAAAGGCCAGAAACATGAATCCATAATAAACATACCATGTAGTATACATTCTATTTTCTTCGTCTAAAATTGCTGCATGTAGTTTTTCAGCCTCTGGATTTGTTTTATTCTAAAAATATATTATTAGTGAATACAGTATGTTATTTGTAATCTATTTCTAATTAAATTTTTGTTTTGTGTTACTCTCTTGCAGTAAAAACGATCCATCCAAAAAAGTATCCAACAGGCCATGCAAGTACTATAGCAACTATTCCATACCAGAGAATTATTGCATCTCCTACTTCATAAGTGTTATCAATATAAAATTGTCCATATAATATAGAAATTATTAAGATTTCCCAAGCAAAATATAAAAGATAATGAGATTATCTGGACAATTTTGAGAAGAAAATATCATTGTTTAACTTGTACATACTATACAAAGGAATCATTGTTAATCTGCTATCTTTATATTCCTCTAAAAAAACTGATTCTGTATCATTTTCAGTACAAACCATTACAATCCACCAAACCAATAATCCTACAATCCAAAGCCATACTGCATAATTTTATCTTAATATAGTTTCTTCCATAGTTCCATAGCATATTTTAATCATCTCTTCATCCATTTCATCTTGACTGATTACTGTAGGATTTGAATTAAGTATATTTGAATATTCTGATAATGGACCGAAAAATGTTTCTACAAAAGATTTAGGAATGTAAAATTTATTTCTGTTAAAGTAGATATTTTAGGTCTTATCTCCATCCTTTGTAGCAAATGACATATATTAAAAGAAATATCTTTAGATAGCATCTAATTATCGATCTGGATTTAAATCTACATTGAATTATTATGTTGGCTTTTTACGATTCTAAACTTAAATAATAAGATATACAATTTATGTGAAGGGAAGCAGCATATCAATTCCATCTGGTAAATGCGACTATACTCCCTAATATCCAGTAGTAAAGAAAATTGAAACGATTGCTGATTTTCTATCGGTAAGCTCTTGATCTTTTGTCAAATCATATTATGTCTATTCAAGTATGATTTAAAGTTCAAGTTCCTATTTATCTGTATTTGCCAATAATTCATCTTAGATAACTTCTATTGAATTTTAGGCTTTTCTGTATAATCTCATTTATTTTAATGAATATTGCCATGTTTTGAAATTTATATCGCATGCATGAAGTTTGTTATCCAAAACACTTTAATAATCTTTAAAACCACTTAGCTAAATTATTATATGATAATCCATACCTAATAAAATCCTCCTGTTTGATTAAACTGTCCAATCACTTAGGCTGTGTAATCAGCTAGATTAAATTCAAAATGTTCGATATAACCACAACCTACTTCAGTCATATTCAATTTAATTGGTAATGTGTAATCTTTAGCCTAATCATTAAAACTATAATATACTTGGGCAAGCATAATTCCTACTAAAATTAGCAGCAGTTAAACCCTAATCATTAATATTTTAATTAATAAAAAATAGATTCATAATTTACCTTTTTATTTATTTTCTAAAAATAGAATTTGTACAAATTACAATTTTTACCGATCAGATTTGATATTAACCTTATATTCTTTTTCTATGATAATGTTAATAATTAAATACTCTATTTTCTTATGACATTACAATTAGCAGTTGATACTAAATTAATACTTAAACATCTTTCTCTTTAATTTGTGTATCTGATATCTGATACACAATTGATATTGAAAAACAAAATGATCAAAATGTTTATCTCAAACTATATATAAGATTATATGAAGAGTTTATATAATAAAATTTGATATTGTTATTTCCTAGTAATAATATTTTAGTATAATTTATAATTTAATTATACTTTATATGAAGATAGTAATGAGAACAAACATCATTTAATATAGGGAACATTTAGAAAAAGCATTTATAACCATTTCTTGGTTTAGGTAAAAATTTATTAATTTATTCAATTAATTTCAATAAAAATGTCTCAAAAATATGAAATCAATGAATTAAAATCATACAATCACAATTATTATAGACATAATAACTATCAACCTGTTGGAATTTATTTAAAATAAAAATAGAACAGAAAGTATTAAAATAATCAAAAAATATAATTTGACATCAAGCATTAATAGACATCCTAATTAGACAACAAATAGTTTAATTAGATCTATGATCATTATAACATTGATGTTTTACAATAAAATGTTCCTTAACATTAAATCGAGAAAAATCATAAACAGGACTTTATTTTTAATAATACTTTATAAACACAACATTAAGAAATTGAAAAATAATTAAATGAAGAAAAAAATTTAAAGAATGATATTGCACATTCAAAAAATTATAGAAAGGATTCATAATCATCAACTGATTCTTTTGAAAATAAAATGGGGAGGAGAAAAAGCTAAATCGATTGGTTAAGTGAAAACTAAATTCTGAAGTAGAATTTCTTAAAGCTGGACCATGTAATAATGCATAATATCTTTTCGCCAGATTAGCTAATTCAATTTAATGATAATTAAGTGCTGTATGAGATTGAATGTGAAATTTAAAAATACAATTTATCTAATTGTAAATAGATTAAAATAAAACATACTACTTAGAAAAATGTCAAGTAAATCAAGCTTCTTGTTGTAGAAGTGTTGGTACAATGTTCAAAATGTTAATAAATAATTTAAGTTGAAGCTTATAGAATAAAGCAAACACAATCACCTGCTATTTTATTATAGCATTGTGGAAAATAAATTAGAATAGATTTTTTATATAGTAAAAGAACTAATTAATTTAGATAATAATCAGAATGAGAAAACTTGGGAAAATTAAATAGTTCATATTTCATATTTGACTGGATGCTTAGAAAAAATAGTTTTGTTTAGAGCTGAATGTGCTGTAATTTGTAGTTGCAACTATGAAAATGATTCCATATTAATTCTTGAGAAACCTTTACAATTGCAGGATGGAAATTATACATTATTAGCTAATGAAACATACAGGAAACTTTGTAGATATTGTTGTAAAGAAGTAATATTATAAGAATGTGAACTTATAATAATGCCATGAACATGATATCTTTACATAGATATTATTATTTTTATAATTTTTATTTGTTTGGAGCCAAAATATTGTTTTAATATTCAAATTATGAAAAAGAGCAAATAAGTATCTGCAAAAACTAAGTATCTAAAAAAGAAAAAAGAAATGCCAAGCGGAGTAGATGATTTGGCAACACATGAGGAAAATGATATTGTTTAATTCGTCCAAACTAAATAATAGAACAATAAACTCTAATAAATTCAATTAAAACCTACGGATCTAAGTTCAAGTGATGAAGAAGTTGATGTTTAAAACAAAGATGACCCAGATGAATAATCTCGATTTGTATTAGGTCTCATATAGAAAAATGTATTATTTTAAGTTATTTCAATAGAGAGTTAATGAGAAAAATTCATTTGATATTCCTATGATTAATCTTACAGACCTAAACGCTTTTAAATGTATTTAATATCATAATTCTAGAAATTGAATAGGGAGATGCGTGGAAACATATATCAGCTTCTTTAGATGCAGGATCAAAAATTTATGGTTTTAGAGTAGATCTGGTTCATCAAAATACATTTAAAGTTTTAGGTGGATTACACAGAACACAAATACCTGACAAACAAAATTAGGAAGTTGAATAAGAATATGAACAAGAGTAATTAAGAAAGAAAAAATTATAAAATACAGGAGGTGAAAATACATTAGAGAAGAATTAAGCAAATATTGATACAAATAAATATGATTTAGAATTTGAGATTGATCCTTTATTTCAATAAACTTCTGCAAAATTTGACGAGGCAGGTGCTAAAGGACTTTTAATGAATAATTTAACTATTAATGAAAATTTAATGCTTGCTTTAGATTCCGAAGCCTTACCTATTAAACCGATTTAAAGTACTGTTGATATTGAAAGTAAATGTATGTTCTATAAACTAGAATATAAGTCTATGCTTAAAAACCTTAATAACTTAAGACTTTGTCCAGAATTGACAGAATTTAGAGAAAATATATTTTAAAAAGGATAAAGACTAGTCGATCTAAAATAAGAAAGAACTTTTATGGCTATTATGAATCCGGTAGGATTGAATATGGATTTTCAAATTGAAGATCAACAATATGATAATAACATGCCAGAAGAAATGAATATAGATGATTAAGCTTCTATAAACTCTGGAAATCAAGTTAGGCAATCTATCTTCTAATATTAAGGTTAATAATTTTAACAAAATAAATTTAATATTTTAAATTTTGAATAAGCTGCAGCGAATATTGGAACAGGTAAGGTATTTGAAAATGAAAAAGAATAAGTTGCTTGGATGGCACTTGATATGAAATTATAACCAAAAAAAAAATTAGCAAATATTTAAGCAAATGAAAAATCAAAAAAAAACAAATCTAAAAAAAAGAATGGATTATTTTTTGCATTTGGCGATGATGAAGATGAAGATGAAGATTTAGATAGAAAAACTATTTTATAGCCTAAAGAGAAAGAAAATTATTGTATAAATAAAGATCCATTAAAAGAACTAAATCTTTTACCTAAATCATATCAAATAGATAGATAAGAGTACTTATTTTTTTGATTTTTTAGTTTTTATCAGCCATTTTAGATTTCTAAAATACCCTAATGGGGAGAAGTGATGGTTGAGGAAGGATAGATGTAAAATGATAATTATGATTATGGCGGAGTTGATGATGAATTCCCATAATAGTTA
Source organism: Paramecium sexaurelia (assembly GCA_000733375.1). Lineage (NCBI taxonomy): Eukaryota > Ciliophora > Oligohymenophorea > Peniculida > Parameciidae > Paramecium > Paramecium sexaurelia. The sequence goes on from JPFM01000058.1 coordinate 14,364, forward strand.
TAGTAAAATATGGGAATAGGGTCTCAATTAAAAAATAATCCAACTGCTAGATTAAATATACCAATTAAAGAACTCAAAAGTTAAGTCTGGTAAACTTTATCAAAGAAGATTCCTGTAATATTTTAATTTAAAATAGTTATCAACCGAGAATTAAGGTTTAGAATTTAATTAAATTAATTAAATCTTACCTGAAATTTTGAAAATGCCTACAACAAAAGGACGAGTATCAATTTAAACTTGCTTTGTCACTATGTTACATTTAGCAAATGAGTAAGGATTAAAGTTCATCTAAAATAATGATGAAAATGATTTTGTAATTTAGCGTGAAGCTTCAAAATGAATATGAATATTAAATTTTAAGAATTTATGATTGATTCCTAAAATATTTAAATTAAATAAAATAATTGTAATTCTTTCTATAATAATACATATTTAAAAAAATTCAGAGTTTTTGGAAACAATCAATTAATTGATTTTTTGAAGCGCCTACAATATGGTAATTTAAATTTACATACGCATTTACTGATGCTTATTTTAAAAGCATATATTTAGGTTCAATTCCCTCATCTGTTTCATTCATTTTTGAAAATTCTTTTATAGTTTCTTCTTCTTTTTTAAATGATTATTTTTATTAAGAATTTGAATTTCTAACTATTTTTACTTATTTTTATCCAGTAATTTGTTAAATGTATAAATTAGGGGTCATTGATAATTTTTTTTCATTTAAATTAGATCTTTTTAATTCAGGAGTCAAACTTAAATTTTATTTACTGTCTTTGGCCCTTGAATTTGAGTTGAATGAGATTTTGCTTAATCTACTCAACATACTAGGTTAAATTCCTAACATGATACTACCATTATTGAAATCTACATCTGATAGAGAATCATTGTAACTACTAACAGATTACATTCTATTTTTTCTTCTATTAATATCAAGAGCCAAACTAGATTTTCTCTAATCTGGAGTTTTAAGTAAGGAATTCATTTCTACTTGTTCTTAAGAACAATTTAATAATGATCCACCAATATTGTTTGAGGAGATATCATCTTTTGACTTTTTAAATCTTAAATAACATAAACTTATACAAAGATGGTTTGTTGTTAACTAAGTTGCTGTTACTAGAACTACCTGGCATATGAAATTCATTAGTTTATTTTTTTTTATCATCTAATCTATCTAATGTATTTCCTATAGTCCAATCAAAAATAAGATCTCGTTATTAGTAATTAAGTTCTAATGATAATTTCCTAAATAAAATTTGACAATATTTATATTCAGGTTCTGCTTTGAATGGTAATCCTTTTATATAATCTAAAAATCTTCCAAATTCATTAGGAATTCCTTTGCATAATTCATTGGTTTCAATTTTCATTTTCATTTGTCCAACTTATCTCATTTTATCTTCTTCGTCTATAAATTACAAATTCTACCAAGGTAATTCCCCTAAAAAATAAATTAAGATAAATTATACCTTTTAATAAAAATATCAACATATAACCTAAAGATTCCAAATCATCTCTTCTACTCTAGGAATATCCTTTATGTGCATTAATACTTGCATATCTAGTTGTTCCAATAAATGGTTAGTTCTCTCGAAATGAACTACAATTTTTTAAGAGATTTACATGTGAGAACCATTTTCATCTTTATAAAACTTGCTTATTCCAAAATCTACAATATAAAGCATATAATTTTCTTCATCTTTGCCAACAAGTACATTTTCTGGCTTAATATCTCTATGTAATACTTTACTTAAAATATAATATTTCCATTCTTACTTTTTATGAATATTTTCTATAATATTTATCATTTATTCAGCAATATTTAACACACATTTTAGAGAAAACTTTCTGAAGGTTTTCATATAATGTGTAAGATCTCTGCCCAAATATTAAATTACTAAAACATTTGAATCTCCTTCTTTTCCTGCCCAATATAATTTTGGAATTTAAGGTACTTTTTATAATCTTCTGAGTATTTCTGCCTTGATATTACTTATGATAAAATTACTTCTCTTTCTAGACTTGTATCATCTTTGTTGCCTTTATCGATTTTTATGGCTACAGTAGCTCTTGTATTAATATCCTGTCCGCAATAAACTACTCCAAATGAGCCTGCTGATACTCTCTTTTTTGTTATGTAAGTGTTGTTTATTTTTTTTTAAAGTTGTTGATTTAGAATACTCATAAAATTCTAAACAACTCTAATAATATTAATAACAAATAACTTTGAGATAATTAATTATAACAATTTATTTATTTACTAATATTAGATCACATAATCTTTAATGTAAAATCAAGATGTTAGAAGTTACAATAAATCGAATAATTTAACATTTAGAATTTGATAATAAATGATTATATATATAAGATACATATGTATTAAATTTATTATTCAAGAACATGGTTTATACAGTTTTTCACCTACCAAATGACCGCAATTAGGACATAAGTGAACAATATCTTAACAAGAATCTTTATAACATGGTAACCAGAATAATATAGGAAGAGTAAGCATTAAAATTAAAGAGCAAACTAATGAACCTTTTCCAATTCTTTATTTTGTTATAGTTATAATTGGGCGTTTGCAATACTAACATATTATTTCAGTTTAATCTTTTTAATCATTAGCCCATTGAGGTAGTTAACTAAAATTTTTACTTCTTACAATTTACTTTTTGATTATTCTCTATGAATCATAATTGAGCTATTATTTAGGGGAATTTTAATCTCTACAAAATAAGATTCAATTCTTACATGCAAACAGGTATTCCTTAGACTGCATTTTAATACATTTTTGAATATTTGATGTTAATTATACAAATATCAAACAGCAATTCATATTTCAAATGTATCATTCTATATATAACATTGAAATTTATGGAATGCTAACATAAAATAAATAAAAAATATAAAATTTATCTACATCGAAATATATATAGAACTTTTAATAAATTTAAAAATATTCATATTAGTATGTTGATAAATTTAAAATTGATGTTCTATAGTAAATGATTTAAATATATATAACATATATTCATATATTTTAACATAAGATATATAACATGTAAACGATAGAAGAGATGTTTCGACATGATCTGGAATGGACTATTGTTAAGGATCTATTGCTTAGATTCTACAACTGGCATACATTTAAGTGAAATAATTGAAAATGAATAAATACGGAATGATATATAATAAAGAGATGATGAATTCTTGTAAAATAATAATTTAAAAATGGAGGAGTAATTATACAAAATTGTCATAGTTGGGAATAGTGCTGTTGGAAAGTCTTCATTGCTAATTCGTTTCTGCGATGATCAATTCAGAGATATGTATCTCAGTACAATTGGAGTTGATTTTCGTTTTAAATCGCTAAGAGTTAATGGATAAGGAGTTAAATTGTAGATATGGGATACTGCAGGTTAGGAGAGATTTAGAAATATTACTAACTCCTATTACAAAGGAGCATAAGGAATAGTTGTTGTTTACGATATTACAAACCTTAAGTCATTTGAAGATATCCGTAAATATTGGATGAATGAACTCAATCATTATGCAGATGAAAATGTATTGTTGATGCTCTTGGGAAATAAAAGTGATTTAGCAACTGATGAATCTAGATAAGTAACTACAGCCATGGCTGAGGAATTTGCCAAAGAATAAAAACTAAAATTCTTTGAAGTAAGTGCGAAAACAAGTGATCAAGTATTAATATCATATTTATTTACTAGGTTGAAGCTGCATTCCAAGCTTTTACTTAGTAAATTTAAGAGACAGGAATAGCTGGCAAAGTAAGAAAACCATAACCCCAATAATATCTACAAACTCCAGTGCCATAAGAAGAGAAACCAAAAAAATAAGACAGTTGTTGCTGATTTATTTTTTATATTTAGGACAATATATCTGGAGAATTATACGCTATTATTCTATAACATAATATTAAATTAATATTAATATAGTATATATGGGAATAATGTATTCATATAATCAATATTCACATAATTCATTTGATTTTATTCTAAATACCCTCTAATTTAATATTGCATTTGAGAATTAAATTGCTACAAAAATATTTCTACAATTTATATCAATTTTATATAATATATTTTAATTGTAAATTTTATATATTATCCATAATAGTTGAATAATCTTAAAAACTTTAAACAGTCATTAAAAAAAAGTAGATATTAATTAACTGATATTAAGTTTTATATGATATGTATAATAACTAATAACTGTTCACTTACTTAGGTTTAGTAGAGATTCTATTGCTCCATTTAAGACATTCTATTAGTTAAATAAAATTATTACATTAATTAAAGTATCTGCTAGTTCTTGGGATGTAATCGATATATTGGAAGGTTCTTCATCTAGCATTTCCTTATCAGCTTATTATTGAAGATTCAAATCTACTTTTTTGTTTGTTTCTTATTATTGTGATTTAAATGTTTCATGCTATTTACTATTATTGTGAGTTTGATCTTCTTTTTCTATCGAAAATTCTTAAAAGTTTTAAGATATAAAATTATCTTGATTTTATAATTATTCTATTTTTTGCGAACTATTTTCAAAAGAGTTTATATATTAATCTTTTAAATCTGGTGGAATTAAAGGAATCTAATAATATTAATTTAATTCAAATTCTTGTTTCTGTTAATTTGCCGACAAATTTAAATCCTCTCTAATTTAATCTTAATCTTAAAATTCAGCTCCCAATTATTATCTTTCTTTATTTTCTTAATTTTATTATTCCTTACCATTAGGGGATTTATCAATTTCAAAATTATTGCTATATTCATTATCATAAGGCTCAGCTATTTGATTAGGATCTATTCTTGAAATCTAAAGTTGCTTTTACAAAAGTTCTTCTTCAAACTTTTATAGTTTATTCTCTAAAATAACTTTTTCTTAAATTGCTTCAATAGTTTTTGATATTAAATTATCTTTTTCTTATTTTAGTTAGTTCAATTAATATTCAAACTCATTTTTACTTCGCTCTAATTCAATTTCTAGATTGTTATTCAATGACTTCAATTAAATTATTTAATTTTACTATAGACGAACATTTTTGTCTTACTCTTCCAGTTCTTTTATTATTTTTTTTTAATTTTAAATTTCTTAATCTTTATAATGTATTTAACTTTATTATTAATTCAATTCATCTTTTATACTTTGATAATCCTATTTTACTAGTAATAATTCATCATTTAAAATTCTTTATTCGCTTAATTATTATTACATTTATTTAATTTGAGCCTCTAGTATACTTTTTTCTCTATTTTAGAATTCTTCTTTTTAAATTTTAATTTGAGATTCCAATATTTCTTCTTGCAACTTTTAATATTTTTCTTGAATATCTTAAAGTTAAAGATTAAGATTTGCATTCAATTCTTTTTCATAAATTAACTATAATTGAACCTCTTTAAAATTTTCAGTATTATTTGATTCCTCAACATTTTTAGATTGATTTTAATAATAAGAAACAATATCCTACAATTCAGACAATTATTATTTCAAAATCTATTATTATTATTCTTATGTATCTTTATCTTTCTGTAAAATTTATATGCTTTCTAAAAGTTACTATGATTATTCTTAGTTTAAAGCTAATTCATCTTCAAGCTACTTAATGTATAAATCTTTTTCATGATTTTTTAATTGAAGTTCATCATATAATAATTTTTTATTTATTATTTCATTTTAATATAATTTTGATTATTCTTTGAATTCCTCCATAATATCAACTAGTTATTATTAAAGCATAGTATTTTATAACTGTAGCTTTAAATTTTCAGCTTCTTGATTAGTAATATTATTAATTTATTCATTATCATTTTACTATTTGATTTTTTAGAATTCCTATTTTTATGAATTGTTATCCTTAATTAAAGTTTCAATTTATTTCTATAAATTTTACTTTTCTTTTAACATTTCTTCAATTTAAAAGGTGTAGATTTCATTTTAATTTGTCAAGAGTTCATTCTTTGATTTATATTCTTTATTTTCACTCCTATATTAGGCTATTACTTTTTCGAAATCTTTTTAATTTGATCTTTATGATTAAATCACTTCATCCTTCTCTTTAATATCTTTTTCATATGATTCAATTTATTCAATTAGCTCTTCTTTTTATTTACTTTAATTTTATGATTCAGATAAATTAGTTGCAAGAACATTATTCTTTTACTTCAACTATTCACATTCATGTTCTAATTTATTTAATTTAAAAAGTAAGTCATCAATTTGGACTTTCTATTCTTATGAAATTACATTTGTATCATTAACTTATTATAATTCAAATTAATCTATCTATTATTTTTGTTAATAAATTTCTTATTGCAGTTGGAGAGTTTATTATTAATATTATTGAATATTAAGTTTTTCTTATTCTAGTTTATCAGAGATCTATAATTTCAATTTTTAGTTTTCATCTTCTAATTAAGAATTCTGTTCTATTAATTAATTATTTAAATTTTCTAATTACATCAATTTTTCTTAATCTAAATATTATTCTTCATTTTTAGATTCTTCAATCTAAATTAAAAGATTATCTATTTGTTTATCTTTTGCTTACAATTGATTTTAACAGTTCTATATTTCTTATTACTTTTATTATTCAATCTAGATATATATTTTATAAAATTTTTACCTAAACATTTTTATTAACTTATTCTAATAATTTTCCTGAAATTTATTATATATGAAATTTGAGTTCATCCTAATTAGCCTCAAAAACTAAAATTTTTTCTCTTAATGCCATATTTTCAGTCTCTAATTCATCATATTTTGTAATCAATTCCTTAAATACTTTACATAAGTTACATTAATCTCATTATTTATATTTTAAGGTTTATTTTATAATTCTATAGCTTTATACAAATGATCTCTTTCATTTTCAAACCTTAATTCAATTTATTCTATCTCTTTTTGTTTCTGATGTATTATTTCTTCATATCTTTCTTTTTAAGAATTCTAATCTTAAGTTGCTTTTCTAGTTAGAGAAGCTAATTTATATTAGTATTCCTTAAGATTGACAAAATACTTATCCTTCCATTAAGTAAGTTCATTGTTTAGAGAAATGATTTATTCTTTATAATCTTGTTCCATAAGTTGCATCTAATTTATTTCAAAAACATATTATTTGATTTAAGATTGTTGATGTTATATTTATTTTTCTCTAGCTTTTAATTTTGCATCCTAAGTGTCCACTTTTAATTATAAGTCTTCTATCTTCTTTCTTAGATTGGATACATCATTATCAGAATGGATTGTAAAACTAGAGTTAGTTTTAGTATTCATTTCATATAATTTATCATTAGCTTCATATGGTTATCTAAGATAGCAAATTGATTTACTTAACATTCACTCTTTTATATGTTTCATCTCTGATTTTGATATCATTGAGTTTGGGTTTATTGTCTAAGAATTCATAATTGAAATCCTAGAAATTATTTTTCAAATTGCCCTCAAATAACAACTTTCTTTTATCCATAATATAAATTAAAAAAAAGAAATAATAATGTATATCAGCGGATATAATAATGGAGCAACAATTCCATCTGGATATGTAACATTGAAAAATTGTAGCACTGCAATTGTGGTATGATGAGGTGACACTATTCAAGTACTTCAGCATTATTAATTGCTTAAGCAAATTTGATTTCAATTGTCCTGTATTTCTAACTGTGCTTTTCATTCTACTATATCTAAGCAACTCAATAAATTAACATGAAAACAAAATATTAAGATATGTATAATTTTGAAATTAATGAGATTTTTTATTTAACTGTTGTCACAATAGTTTTGGATATCATTTGGTTTATTACTAACATAAAACTCAAAAGAAAGAAATATTCCAATTAAGAAGCTAATGAATCTGTAGAATTAGAATTCTGGAATTCATAATATGGATTACATATAATGGAATTGATTCTGTCATCCTTAATATGTTTATTCAAAGTATATGTAAATTAATTAAATTTAAGATTCCTTTCATTTATTAATGTTGGTAAATGAGTAATTGAAATAAAAGAATATTAATTATATATATATATTTAAAATAATTATTATTTTTACAATGTTTAGCAAATTCTTTAAATAATAAACAGATTTTGAGAAAGCACTGTTCAAAAGTTCAATTTTAAACGGCCAACCCTTTCTAAATATTGGTGATTTAAAATAGCTCATGCAAGGATTCCCATAAGAATAAAAATTTATTTGCCGTACTCCATAGCCAATTTAGAAAACTTTTTAGAAATTCTTTTAGTCTTTACCAGATAAAGTATCATATAGAGTAAAATTGAAAATATTGGCAACTTGTCATGTTCTTTTGGATGATTTCCTACATGGTGAATAATTTTCTGAATCTCTTCTCGATTGGGATGGATTTCGTTATAAGTAAACCTAACCAAAATAGGTTGTAGGGAGAAGAACCAAGACAAAGAGTAGTTTATCATGATGTATTTTGAAATGCTCTAAAGATTCGCCAATGGGTTACACTTACTAAAAATGTCCAAATCATAAAGAACTTTTACTTTAGACAGTAATTCTTAAATTTAACTTTAGGCTTTATAGAAATCTAATCAAATTATTATAAAGCAATAAATTTACTAACAACTATTTTCACTTACACATCAGTATGATATCATAATTCATAATTTAGATCATAAAATCAGCATTAGAAAAACATTAAGAAGATATAATTGGAGAAATATTTTTGCTTATATGGAATGATGTAATAGCTATTTACTTATTCTTTGAAAAGTAATAATTAATTATTATTAACAGGATAATAATGCAATTTATCTTAGATTTTTAAACATTATAGGCAAATATATTTTTTTAAGTTTATGAGTTACTTCCTGATTTCATTAAATTAACCTAATAAATTTAATAATTTTATAGATTAAACGATCATTTTTAAGAAGAAAAGTAGTTTACAGAACCTTAATGGAAAATATTAGACTAAAAAATGTTGGATGAACTAGAATAATTTAGATAAAAATTAAAAATATAATCAGCAAGGGGTAGATTAGTTAAGAATAAAAGTAAAGCATCATTTAGTACTTAATTATTATCACCATAACATTAATCATCAGGATCATTTCTATTCGGAAATACAACTTTAGGTTATGTGAAAAGATTATCTACAGTTGATGATCCATTTGAAAATAGTGATGAAGTAACGAAAAAATATAAAATTATGATAAAATGATATAAATTTAGATACATAAATAGTCTTTTATTATACTGAATTCTTGCATAATATATTTAATTATTCATTTTATTATTTTAAGTAATCTTTTAAATAAAACATAATGTTTAAACTCTTAAAAATTAAATTTATGAGATTATCTATCTATTTCATTATCAAATAGTTACTTAAGTTTATAAGATGTATGATTTGTACATTTTAATGATTAATAATTAATCATTAATTGATTATAATAAATTTATAAATGATTTCTTTAATGCTAAATTAAAGCGCATCTTTCCAGATTATTGAAAATAAAATTGATGAAGTCAATAGAGAAACAAAAACAATTCGTAGTAAACCTAGATAATTAGAAGGATAAAAACAAAAAATATCAAGTGAATTCGACTATTAATAAGAAGGAACTATTATAAGAAATGTAATTTATCATCTTTCTAACTTATAGACTAAACCATAATTTAAAAGAATGAATGATGAATTCGATTCAATTACTTGTATAAAAAATATAATAAACTTATCTCTAAATGTTCTTGAAGAAGAACATCAAATTATTCACAAATAACAGAATCTATAAATTTAATAATCTCAATCAGGTTTATCATCATAGACCATAGATTAAAGTGATATTGAATCATTTTAATTACCCCCAACTGTTTAATAATTTTCATAGTCTAACAAAAAGTCACCAAAAAAGCCTAAGAACAAAAAAAATACAGTTGATTCTTAGAGAAAATCTCAAAAAAACTAAACTTTAACTTAAAAGTAGCACCAACAACAATCTTAGATTGAATAGTAGATTAATGAGAAATAACTAAATTAAACATCTCCTTAAAATTTTCATAAAATGAAGTACTAAACAACTTCATAAAAATAATAAATATTGATGAATTTGAATCAAATTGAGAATACAGACTAAAAATGTAAAAAGAATTCTAGTGATTTGGATGCTTAATCTAGTCATGTAAATTTAAAAACATTATATAGATTGGCGCTGTAAGTACAACAACAGGCAATTCCTAATCTGAATCTGATGATTGTTTGTTATAATAGGACGAGAATAATCAAAAAGAATCAAGTATACAAAAATTGAACAACAAAGACAAGTATAAAAAGAAAAATTACAATCACATAGAAAAAGTTGGAAACAAACAATATCCTTATTCCCCTTAAACTACGCCTATAAAACGTAAATTATTAAATATAAACAAATCTAAAACACATGATATAGATGAGTTTATCAATAGTATATAAAGAAAAAGCTTTTAAAATAAAATTAGAAAACGAATATGTTTTAATAGATTACATCATATTATTTCCATGAATTCTGACCTTAATATATATGCATATGGATCTTTTGAAACTGGACTTGATTTAGAAGTAAGTGATGTTGATATAGGAATATGGGGAACATAACCATTGAGTTACAATTAGATTATTAATTTTTTATAGTCCATTAATTTAATGTTAAAATAGACACCTTTTTTAGTAAATTCTAAGTAATATTATTTGAAAATCATATTTTTTAGATTAATTTAAAGTCAAATCCCAATATTAAAGTTAGAATTGAATCCAAAATCAGAATTTTATAATGAAGATGCTTATATTTAATAAAATTGGCAAAGTTTTCATTTAGATTAATAAGATCCAGGTATTTTAAATAAATAAAAATCATAGGTAAAATCATTTAAGTCGATTTAACTTGGATATATTAGTGGAGCAATATATATAATAATCCTCATTTGGGCTTTGCTTCAACTACAGTCATCAAAGATTGGGTGAATAGATTTTATTGGTATAGAGAGATTATGCTAATTTTGAAATATTTGCTCAAATCAAAAAATTTGAATGATGCTTACACAGGTATCATTTATAACGATGACTATTGTAGGAGGAATATCTTCATTTTGTTTATCAATAATGTTAGCTGCTATCTATATGTGCAAACATTACAATCAAAATGATAAAAAATAAATTCTTCTTGACTTTTTAAAAAAGTATGCTACATAGTTTGATCCTTTAAAAGAGGGCATTTATATAGATGGTTATGGGTACAAAAATTATCTAGTCTAGGTAATAACACCCATTTATTGCCTTGGATGAATGTCCACCTTATAATCCTCTCACAATATACTCACCAATTAATTACTAAATAATTTCTCAAAAAGCTATTAGATTTCCTGAGATATAAGATGCATTTAGAAAATTGTATGAACATTTAATGAAGTCTAATAAAATTTAAGATTTTTTTGATGTGCCATAATAAGTGAATTAATAATTATTTATATGATTATATATTATGACTTATAAAATATATTATGTTTAAAATCAGTACTCATCCAACGCTTTATGGGTTTTTGAAAAGGCAACACTAGTATTAAGACCATCAAATTTGTAGGTATGTCCAAGAAATCCTTGTGTAAATTTAGCATCTCTTGGATAAAATTTTTCAATTAATTCAAATTACGTTGGATTTAATTATCCGTATTACATATTCGAAGTTTCATAGATAGGTGATCCTATTATGATTATAATAGATAAATACCAACATTAATTCCTTAAGCAGGTTTTGTGTATTCACTTTCTTTAACTGGAAAAGGCTTAGGAGGAACTTTATTATCAATTTTTCTTCTTTATTTCTCTTCTTCTGTCTCTTATTTTTATTATTCCAAACCGAATTATTGAGCAACTAATTTATTCTTAATTAGTTTTTCAGCTCTTCTAAAGTCCTTTACACAATATAGTGAATTGTAAATACTTGCATGCTTCTAACAATTTCAGCATATGTAGGGACAGGGGTTTCATTTAATTTTATTTATTGTTTTCCTTAATGTAATAACCATCCATTTCCATATTAAGAGTTACAAGTATTATAATGAGCTGATGTTGATCTTTGATGTTACATAAAATATTAAAATAAATGCATAAAAAATTTAACTAATTTGGTATTGAGAGTAAGGATAGTACAATGAATCTTTTTAGAGTTAGACCTTAATTTTTGACTCATGTGTCTCCTGTAGCAGTTGAAGCAGCTCATTAAAATTTTTTTAGTGGATCAAAAGAATTATTAGATAAAATACCTGATCATGAAAAAGGACCAAGACAGGATTCAAAAGGAAATATTGTTAAATATACTGTTGTTGGAAGTGTCTAACAATTTTTGGCTGAGAAATCTAGAAGTTAATAACAAAGTAGAAAACCTGCTTAAATAAGAATTACTGCAAATTCATAAGCAACTCCTTCGACTCAATAGCAAAATGATCAAACAGAAAGAGTGATTTTCAGTTCTAAAGGTATATACAATTATTAAAATAGCCATAGAATAATCAAGCAAGGATATTTAATCTAAAAAAAATAAGGTTAAGACGAAAGACTTTTAAGAATTAGTCCTAAATGAAGATTAAGTTTAAGAACATATTTTTTAGATTTAATAAAGGATTGAAAAAAATAAAATGGAGGTATTCATCATATAATATATTAAATTCAAGAATGATAAAAAAACAAGATAATTATAAAGTAGAATGTCCAAAGGTGAATCTTTAAAAATGAGCAAATGTGAAAGAGTTATTGAAACATTTGATTAAGTACAGTAAGATTGGGATTTAACAAAAATTAAAATAGAATCCAAAATTTAACGATTACCAGGCCAATCTCTTTTAGATAGAATCGAATAACATAGAATGAAGGAAGAAATGAAAAGAGTATTAGATGCATTAACTCCAATAGAAGAGAAATAAGGCAATGAATTTTGGGTATCTTTTCATAAAATTATTATTAATAGCGTCTCGGATTAAGAAAAAAAGACTCGAATATTAAACCAAAATCTTTTGTGGATTTATTTGAAAAAAATTATTAGATCTATGGCAATCCTAAATCTCCATAAATAGAAATCGTTCGAAGATCTTCTTTAACATAACTTGATTTCAAACCTTTTAGTACATTCACATCTCAATCTGCTCTAAATAAAAAGCTTTCTGAAAACTCTGATCTTATTATGAAATTAATACCAACCGTCCCTGACGATATTGGAAATCTCGAAGTAGTAGGCAAGAATGTTCTTGAATAAGAGATTGTTTAATTAAGATCTCACTCTCACAAAAATTCGTTTCCCTATGTAAGATTTAGTAGCAATTCTAATTATGAAAAATATATAATGAAAGTGCCAACAAAGCCAGAAACATAATAAGATGAAGAAATCATAGAGGAAAATTATGATAGAAAACGACTTTTGTCATAAGGAAAACTTTCTGAAGTCAAGGGGTATTTTTGATATTTTAATAAATCATATTATAAATTAAATTTCTCTATCATATTCTACATAAAGAATTATTATTGTAAATAACAAAAACAAGTAAAAGTTGAAAGATATCTAAATCTTTTGACTTTATCGAGTACTCCTTATACTCAATAAGCAATAAAACTAAAAAATTGTATTTAAATGGGTTTTTCTAAATTAACACTATTTATGTTGATAAAACAAGAGATTAAGAAAAATAGATCTTAAAATGTATATAATTTAATCTTTTTTATTATATAAATATAATTAGAATTGATTTGAAATAAACTTTAATTTCTTATTTTAATATGAAATTTATAATGATAAGAGTAGAAAAGGTGAATGTAACTTTTCTGTTTATTATAATGAACGATTACATAACATATTAAAACTCTTTTAAAACACTGTAACAAATTTATTTATAAAATATTTTACTGTAAAATGTTAGATTAATTGTCTTAAATAACACTCAGTGAATCTTCCACGTTTGAAACTTAAAGATTGCCTCCAAGGCTATAAACAACTGAGAAAAAGGGGAGTGGAAGATTTACTTTTCTTAAATCTGAGTCAGAAGACAAACAAACTTAGGCGTAAAATAATAGAGACAGAATCAAGCAACAATTAAGAGGTAAATGTATCTGAAAACATTATAGGAAGGATTTAGTTGATAATTAACAAGCCTTTAAATGATGAAAAGGATTTATGGGAAGAACTATAGGAGTTAGGGCGTAAATTAGACGTGGAAATAAATGAATTTGATTCAGAGTACATATGCCCTAATCTGAAAAAGTTTGATGAAGATTATGAAATGATGGAAATATTAGGAGAAGGTTGTCTAGGATTGGTTAAAAGAATTGTACACAAATAATCATAAATTGAGTATGCAGTTAAGATAGTTCAAACTCAAGATGATGAAATAATAAGAAATGTAATGAAAACATATTAAAAAATAGATGATAATTGAGTTTAAATCAATGTTTAAATTGTAACATGAAAACATTGTTAAAGTTCATAAGTTATATGTTGATTTTAATAATGGGTTTTAATCTGAAAGTAAAGCTCATGTTGTTATGGAATTAATAAAGGGAAAAGAAATGTTTGAAGTGATAAATGAATTAGGTCATTATAGTGAAAGTGATGCAAAGGAGTTATTTAAGCAATTATTAAGTGCTATTGAATATATGCATAGAAATGGTATTTGCCATAGAGATTTAAAACCGAATAATATCTTGTGTGTCGAAAGTATTATTAATAATTCAATAGATAAAAATTAGATCAAAGTTACTGACTTTAATGTAAGTAAATTTAGTGATGCTTATAAAGAATTTGGTGATCTTAAAGATAGAGAGAAAATTGAAATGTGGACATATACTGGAACAGTAGCATTTTCAGCACCAGAAATATTTTCTGGAGAAGGCTATAAGTAATATAATACTTTATAAATAAGTTAAATGGTTGATATGTGGAGTGCAGGCTGCATATTATATTCAATGTTATCTGGACAATTACCGTTTATTTCAGATTAGTAATTAATTATAAACTATTATTATAGCTTGAATGATTTAATTGAGAAAATTAAAGAAGCAGCAATTGAATTTCCGAATGATTTATTTGAATAAGTCTCATAAGAAGCAAAAGATCTTATTATATAATTATTATAGAAAGATTGGACATTTAGACCTCATCCTGATGCTGCTTTAAAGCACTAATGGTTTATAATAATAGATGATGATTAAGTTAGAAAGAAATCACTCAGAAAATTAGCAATCAGAAAAAATATGCCTAGATTATCATCTAAATATTCTAAAAATAGTCACAAATAACGAAATATTCTTTTGGGATCTTCATAAACAATCACAATTAAAAATAATCGTTCTGTTGATTCAAAATGTGATATTTAATAAACAGATTTAGCTAATAGTTTTTTGAAAATTCCAACAAAAAAAAGCATTTTCTTTTCAACTACTCTAGGCGATAATTCAGGCGTTAATTAATGTTCATCTTAAGATTAAGAATAGTCTCCATCTCTAGCTGATTAACCAAACTCATCAAAACTAAGTGATGATATGGCTGAATATGATTAATAAATTCTTGATAGATTTATTAATTTTAAAAAGTAATTTAATGTTGATGATGAAGTCTAAGAATGAATAAAAATGATTAAAATTATTATAAATCAATTAGTTTCAATCTACATCTGAGAAATTTTAGAATATTAACTTAATACAATTTATTAAAGTAGATTTTGTTTGAGAAAAATGAATTATAAAGAAAATTATTTGATCCAAGAAAAAAAAACCATATTATAATTTATTATATTAGATAAAAGATGCCTTTTAATATTATATATCATTCTTTTATTCTTATATAAAAAAAAAAGAACTGGAAATATATAACTCAATATCAATGCTATACTCTTAAAATTATATATGAGATTTTTGATAATCATTATTATCATGTTTAATATCTTTGTTTGCTCGGACTGCTAAATCTTGGAGTATTATTTAAGTTTTTGTAATTTAGAATATTCATTCCAATAAATTGTTGAGTTTCATACTTTCCTTCAGATTTTGCTATAAACTACACAGTATAAAATCTGCTCCTCTCATTTACATCAGCATCTCTTTTTTATTATGAAATTCTTTAAGGTCTCCTTATCGAATTTTTATCAATTATTTTTTTTCTCTAAATAACTTGATCTGCTGAAAATTCAACATTTAATACAGATGCTTTTTATTGAGTTTAATTCCTTCTAACAAAATTTGTATTGTTTTTAAGTTTTTCAAAATCATTCTTTAATGATAATCTTGGTTGTTTAAACAAATGTAAAAATTAATTTCTTTTGAACCTTCTAGCTTCATCATCGTTTTTTAACTCTAATTTAGTTGTTTAGTTCAATATTTTTATTCCTTCTATTTAAAATAATCCATTTTAGTTAACAAACGCATTACTATGAGTGACTCTCTCTTTTTTTTGAGCTATTATTGTTCTAAAAGCTCTTAATTATTATATTTTAGTTTCTTCCATAAATTAATTACATATTGTCTTTTTATCATATTTAAAGATATTTAATTTAATTAGACATATAATAATAAAGATATATCATTCAAAATTTTGTTTAAAATCTGACATAAATAAAGTCTGTAAGTATAGATAATTTTAAATATAAAGGTTCTTAATAATCACTAATGCTATTATGATATTATATAAATAATATTATTTTCTATTAATGATTTCATTTGTCAATTATTATATAAATCTAAGGTATTAAGTAGAAGAGAAAACTAATTCAAGAACAATTATATTGATGTCATAATAAGAATTCTAAAATATAATTTATGAAATTGTCTGTGTTTTGTTTAAATTAAAACTTTTATATATAAATTTGAATATTAGAAATTAAATTAACAGACAAGCATGTACCCTGAATATTGCATTGGATAGCAAAAGTCAACCTATCCAATTAATAAAATAACATAATCCTATAATCCTGTTGTGCTAGATGCTCCAAGATAAAGATAACCTAATGAAAATCCTAAAGATTATATGTTATCTGCTTATACATAGCTGATTCATGTAATTGATATTACCCCAACATCTGCTATATACAGAATAGATCCATTCGCAAAATATCTTTGTTGCTGGACAAACATAATTAGTTAAGCAGAAATAGGTGCAATATAAGAGAGAACAAAATGGAGACATCCTAATTTAGTTTGTTTTTTGTTCTTTTAAGATGTAAGTGATAAATATGCTCAAACAAAAGAATTTTAAATTTATTATGAATATTTGCCATTGGATGTGAAATAATTAATAGAAAAGAGATAATAAAGTAATGAATATGTACCAGAAGATGAAATTTGGAAGATGATTTCAGGTCTTACAGATGCGTTATTATTTTTGCAAAGGAAGGGAATATCTCATTCTGCTTTAACACTTGAGTCGATATATTTTGATGAGGAATATTTATTGTATAGAGTTTAGGATGTTAGTCCTTTTAGAGCAAAAGCACCCCATCTTTTTTGTAATTAATTTTAACCAATTGAAAATGGAACAAATCAAAAATCTAATAAGTTTAAGCATGATGTTTATGGTCTTGGGTATTTATTATTATAAACTATTATTAGAATGATCATATTATCATTGGCATTATTAAAAGATTGTGGAGTTTTATATAATCAAGGAGTTTTATAAATTGACCTATTGGAGGAGAGTCTTCAAAGAATAGGAAAATTGTATCCAGAAAGAGTTGAGAATATTATTAGATAAATGGTTAATTTAGATAATGAAAAAAGACCTGATTGGATAGAACTTCAATAGGTTTTATAACAAAATAAAGAGAAATAATTTGGATTATAAGAATAATAACCTAATTAAAATTAAAGAATAAATGATTAGAAAAGTAAAAATAATATGAATTTTCATAATAATAATTAAGAAAACATAGAAATAAAGATGAATAACAGTTAGAAAGGAGATGGTTTAGATTAAAAATTAATTAATTTAAATAAAAGAATTTAAGAAACATTATCAAAGAGTCTTAGTAAAAATTTAAGATGAATTATTTTTTGATTAATATACTAGTTATCAAACCTAACCCATTGCAATCCCATATCCAAATTTATAGCTATCTTTATGATAATCTGCAATAGCGCACAATTTCAACTAATAAGCAAATCCTTATAGTGTTAATGCAGAACTGAATTTCATTTTTGAATTAACAGTCACTATAACTTCTGAAGTGGCAAACTTCTATCTATAACCCTATAATTTTAAATAATATTCTATTACAAGTATGGCTTTTGATTCTCCAGTTTAATTTGAATATTCCAATTCTGACATAAAGTATGCTCTATCTAACAACTATTCTTTTAATCTGAATATTTTACTTTGTGATTATAAGCCAAGATTAATTAATCAGCGGCGCCAACATATTGAGTAAAAAAATTCTGATTCTTGTTGATACCATATTTTAAGGCATAACTCATTAATGAGAGATTTCTTTCAGTCTGTAATAATATAATTATAAATGTTTACCAATGTCATCATTTCATATCCTAAAACAAGTCGATTTCCAATAGTTTACATCATGTTAAAACTATAAAGTCCTGTGCCGATTTTGATAGAGTGGACATAATCATCTCCGGTTATATCACAATCTAAATGCATTTAAGCATTTAAAGGATCAGAATTTAAATAAAATGCACTAAATCTTTATTTTTTTCATAGATTTTAATAAGTTACCTGAAATTGAACATTTCATTTAACTTTTTGATCATAGCAGCTTCTAATTTTCCACTTGAATCCCATCTTCCTGTCATGATATAGGTGGGTTGATCAAAAGGTGTTTTTAAAGAACCTCCTAAAAATTGAGCAGCCAAGGTATAACTTGGTACAGGTGGTTGTTTCATAGGATTTGGATTTGGTGCTTTGCCTTTACTCTAATGATATAAAAATATATAGATTTAATTACTGATGGTGGTATTAACCATGAATGGGCTAAATGGAAATTATTTGATAATCCTCCTGCGACTTCGAATTTAAATCCTTTGATGTGTTCTACTTTCTTGGTAACAGCTCTAACATTGTTCAATAATCCATCAAAGAGAGGTGGTCTTCTTGGGTAACGATTTCTAAAGGCTGGTGGCAATCCCATTTCATCATCGTCATTTATTTTGAGATGTGGATCTTATTATGCAAATGCTGGATTATCCATGTCAACTTATTCTTTATTGATGGTTGCCATTATTAATTTTTAATTAATTTATTATGAATTAAGATGATCATAATTCCAATGAACACAAGTTTGAAAAGTAACTCCACTATTATGATTAAGAATGGCCATAACAACCTCCTTCATTATCTCCAAGATTCACTCCTTAACAATGTTATCTCTTCCCTCCTTAAAATATGTCATAATTTAATCTTCATGCTGAACCTGAATTTTAAGATAAAAACAAACCTAAATACCCATTTCGAAAATTGTCTGCAGGGGATGCTCCAGAGGAAGAGGACTAATTTCGACAACCATACAATCATTACTATTAATAAGTGCCTCCATAATTAAAATATCCTCAAAACAATCCTTATATGCATATGAAATATCCCTTGCCTTATCCACATCCATGGTATAGACATCCATATCCTCCTTTCTATTATCCTCCATATGATTCATCTTAATACTAAAATACTTTATCCAAAGAACTTTAATCCAAGGTTAATTAACTTGTTCAATTTTAAAAGGTTTCTCCTTTTCAATGTAATTGCAAAAAAAGTAAATGTTTAAAATTGTATTGTGAATGCTTTGCCAATAATTGGGTAATTCATTCATTTTATATTTTAGGTTTGTTCATAAAGCTGCAATTGTACTGAATGTAAAAATAGAATTGATAATCCTAATGAAAGATCAAAAGCCATAGAAGAAGCCTTACTTAGAAATCCTGAAGCTTTCTCTACAATTCTAACTTCCAATGGTTAATTACCACAGATTATACCAGGTATATAATTAAATATCAAAAAGAACCCAAATCATAAAAAGAATTAACTAAGGAAACTAAAAAAGGATGTAATTGTAAAAAGTCAGAATGCAAAAAGAAATACTGTGAATGTTATAGTATTAATTAAAAATGTACTGATTTATGCAAATGTGAAAATTGTTTAAACAAAGAAGAACCTTTAGATTAGATTCCAAATTAGAAACCTGAAATAGACCCACCTGCATAATAGTAGTTATTAAAATAGGAAATAACTTAAAAAAAAGATTAAAAGTCTAAAAAAATAAAAAAGGAAGAAATTTAAATTAACATCAATACTAAAAATTAAAAAAAGAAAAAAAAGAATTGATAGTCAAATTAATGTGTATATTATATGTTATTTATAAATTTCAAATTGATTCTTCCATATCAAATTGACTATATTTCTTAGAAACATCTATTTATGATTCATTTGTTCTTTTAAACTTGTTTTTCAAAAATTTCATAACTTTTTTCAACTGTTTAACAATAGATGCTAATAAACTTCATTATCAAAATACCTTTTTTATAATATTCATCATTCTCTGGAATTGATTACTGTGATTAATTTTAATGAAGAACTTTTAGACTAATAATCAATTCACCAATCTTTTATAATACCTTCCTTGTATATAAATAACGAATTATGAGTGCCAAAAATATTAACAGAATTATAAACTTGCCATTTTCAATCCTATAAAATTCCAAGAAAAGGATAAATACATACATTATTTTTATCTATTGAACCCTATTCTTTTGCTTCTTTTTCATTGGTTTATCCAAATATTGGGCTAAATATTACAAAATAAACTTACATCAAAAACAAGCAGATATATAAAACCATTTGAATTTATTTCATTACTTTAATTTTTATTAAAAATATTTAACTATCTCATATTGTATTTTTTTAACATCTATTATGTAATTCATATTAATTACAATAAATACTATATATATATACTCAATAAATATATATGTATATTTTTTCATATTAATTTTGAAAACAGATTGCAATTTTAAATTAATTCTATTCATCGTTCCTTCTCTATTCCATTATCTTATATCGATATTAACAATCATTTTAAATTTTTTTTTATTTTGATATTTTGATAATATATAATATTAATGAATAATTAATAATTGACACCTGAAGAAGATCAATACTTTAGACAACTTTGGAGTACTCTTGATCCTTAAGTATTTAAAAAAAGATATAAATCAATAGGGTATTGGTAGTGCTAATGCGAAAGACACTGTATCATTTTTCAAAAGAAGTCAATTACCATCAGATAAACTTAAAGCCATTTGGATGATGGCAGTATAAAATAATGAAAGCAAATTGTACCCTTCAGAATTTTATTCTATTATGAAATTGATAGCATATTGCCAAAATGGATTTGAATTGAATCCTTAACTGTTAATCGAAAATAAATAAGTTCGTTTACCAATTTTGGACGGAATTCCACTTCCTTAATAATTAATGCCTTCTCCTATGCTTGGTAATATTCAACAATCAATTAATTAACCTTCTCAAATACCCTTGGCCCAATTATATTAAACAGCTCCTAATCTAAATTAATAACAATACAAATAGCCTTTGGTTTAAGTTGCTCAATAGGATCCCTCAACTAATTATGAAATTAGTAATGAACTTTATGAGAAATACAACTCGCATTTTATACAATAAGATAAAAAACAATAAGGATATATTGAGGCTGAAAATGCTAGGGCTATTTTTAGTAAGTCAGAATTATCACCTTAAATACTAGCAGAATTATGGGCTTTAGTTGATACAAATAATAAAGGATTCTTATTTAAAAATGAATATATAGTTGCTATACATTTGATTGCTTGTTGTAGAAAATTTTTACCACTTCCATAAGTCTTACCTGGTTCTCTTCAAAAATTGATTGCTTAGAGTCAACCTCAATAATCTGTTATTATTAAAGATATCAAACCATAATATGATATTCCTTAAATTTCTCAATCTTAAGATAATAGAGTTTAATCAGGTTAATAATATTAATAAAATGGTGAGTTGTAGTAATTAAATATGTAATAATAATAGCTTTAAAACTAATTAAACTAATTGGTTATGGAATTTTCAAGTAAATCTAATAATTAAGCTTAAAAATAATTGATATAAAAGAAGGAAAGTGATATTGAATTCTTAATTTAATAAATCCATAAATTACAATAAATTTTCAATACATTAAAGATTTAAGAATAAGAATTACAAGAAGAAATTAAAAAATTGTAAATAAAACCTTCAAATATAAAACCACCTGCATACATGCAAACATCGATTAATTATTAATAATCAATATACTAAATTGATTCGTCAATTCCTTAATAAACTTAGTAGTAGATTTAAAATCCACATTAAATTAATAATTCCAATAAGTATCCTTCTTAATTTGACGGTTAAAATAATCAAGTTGGTTATTAGTTTATAGATGGATATGAAAACTATCAAAATTAGAATCATGGAACCAATAATAATAATACACCATGGTGAAGAATCTATAATATATACATTTAACATCTATAGATAATTAAAATTAAATTCATAAAACTTTCTTATTTTTAATCTTAAAATTATTTCTTCAACCTCCTAATTTACTAACTATTATTGAAAGTTGGTTACCAATAAATTTGATGTTCCTCAATATTATATTATTTATCGAATGTAATAATACATATTCATAGTAAATTTAATTTTTCAAAGTAAAGATTTTTAATATAAAATTTAGAAGGAATTCTTGAAATATTAATTCAACTGACTTATTATATTTTTATGATTTAGTAAAATATTTGTTATAATTAATCAGTAAAATTCCAATCTTAGAATTGATAGAGATATCTGATTAATAAATATTTTTATAATTAATTTTATATATTTATGTCTAGACAACTATATGATTAAACATTTATTCATTATATAAATAAAAGAAAATTAGTGAATTCATGCTGTCATATAGAGGGAGTGCATTTTTTATTAATAATTATTTTAACAGTCTAATCAATGAATAATTTATTGAAATATTTATTTTTTACATATAAGTACATATATGAATAAATGTAATTCTTAGAAATGTTATATAATTATATGAAAATAAGATAAATTATAATACTTATATTACTAATCAATTAGAGTTGTTATGATATGAAGAAAAAGTAGTTTGAAATGTTAATTGTATTTGATATTTTTAAGTTTATTTATTTTAAAATTTAAATTCAAATGGAACATTAAAATTATTGCACAACAGAAAATGGAGTAAGAGTTTGCAATGTTAGTTCTACTTTGCCTAATTGTGCAGCTGAAAATATTTTGATTTAAGAAAGGAAGGTAAGAAATTAAACTAAAATTTAGGCTTTATGGATGTCTTTAGCAGGGTTACCTTAATATATAACATTAGATTTATCTTAAGTTTAAGAAAGACCAAAATTTATCAAATGTTTTGGGTTTGATTGTTGGCATGATTATTAAAGTAATCCATCAGTGATTGAATTAATGGTATCATTGAATGGAGAAAATTTTATTACATGGACAACTCTATATCCTGAATTGAAATAAGGAATATAGTTGTTTTAAATCGATCCTTTAGGAACTAGATATCAATTTATAAAAATCATTATAAAGGAGACATTTGGAGCTTCAAAAACATATTTAAATTAAGTATATTTACTTGAGGAATATGCAATGATAAGTACAGAAAGTGTTACTGAATCCTAGCAATAAACTGAGAATAATAATAGTTAATATAAATAATAATTTGAAAAGGAAGAATTAGATCATCATGAAAGATCGGATAGAATGGATAGACTTGAAAGAATGGAAAGATTGGATAGAAATGATAGAAATGATAGAAACGAGAGAAATGATAGAAATGAAAGGCAAGACATGAAAATAAATGAATATCATGATTTAGCTCAAAAAATTCATAGTATGGGAAGGGAAGTTGCTAGTTTGAAATAGAGTCATTAACAAGGAAAGTCTAGTTAATCATAAACTAAATAAGGTTTTCATAAAAGCAATATTACAGAGGAAGTCCCTGATTCATTTTAAAGATTAACATCTACTGAAAGAATGGTCTTGGATATTTAGAGTAAGAATTTAAGTGAGATTAATATATTAAAAAAGGAAGTTTAAGATTGGAAAGATAAATGTGAATAATTAGAGAGTTAGGTTTAACGTTTATTTAAATTGGTAACTTAGATAAAAGATAAATAATAAGAATAAGAAGATTCAATACATAAATATATTTAATAAAATCAAAGTGAGGTGAGTTTTGATGCTAATAAAAGATAAAATTATAATAATAATGGTTAAATAACACAGTAACAAACATAATAATCTTAATAGATGACTCCAACTCAATAATAGCCTTAATAATAATAATAGATGAGTAAGTTTGAAGAGGCTATTGATAAAAAAATAAGTGAATTATCTGGTAATTTCTAAACTTTATTTCAATAATAAGAATCAAAGTTTAAGAATTAATAAAAAGAGTTAGTTAAAAGCTTTAAAGATTTTATTTAGTAAGAATAGTAATAAGAAAAATATCGTGAGTATGAAAAAAAGAAACCACTTTCAAGAGGGAGATAAAAAGAAAAGTCTGCTTCAAAGTCTTCATCAATTAAATCATAACATAGTTCTTCAAGTAGCTCAATTATAAATTTCATAAAATCAAAGAAGGCATAATCAAAATCGAGATAACAATCAAAATCACACCTAAAATCATTGCCTAGATCTAGATCTCCTGTTGATTCAAAAGAGAATGATAGATATGAGAATAATAGATTATCACCTAAATAAAGAAAGGTAGCCACATTATTAGGGAAATTATAAGAAAAATTATAAAAAAGAGTATCTTTATATAATTGATTAATTAGGCTAAGAAAATAGAATAATTAAATTTATCTCAAAGAAAGACAAGAAAGAGAAGTAGTATTCAAAATTCAATGGAATAATCAAATTCATCAGATTATTGATATAATTAATTTCATGCTAAATATATTATTGTTCAGCTCTTAAATATTAATTATTTCTTAAAGAAATATTAAATAATTATATTTATTTGTAATAAAATTTGAAAATCATCTTTAATAAAGATCAGAATTATTATTCATTTTTTTAGATTAATGATGGTTAATTTTAAATATTTTTGTACATTTTATTAAGTAAATATAGTCGTAATATTTAAAATCAATAATCGTGAATATATCATTCAAACCTATACAATTCTTTAATTTTAGATAGGTGCTTGTTAAGCATTCTAATTTTATTAGTTTGCTCTTGAAATATTTAAATCAATCATCATATATCTGATTTATCTAGCATATCTGATAAACATTCCATAACAAATTACTATAATGATGAGCGAAATAATAAAAAAGATTAATCTAAAAAAATAGATAATTTAAATACCCTATACTTCTTTCATTATCCTTTTTATCTTCTGAATAATCATCGTGATCATCATCATCATTTTAATCATCATATGTAGCAAATATGATTATTGAACCAATAATATCAAATATTAAAGCAATTACTAGCAAGATTTGATAATGCAATAACAATCTTTCCAAATATCGGCTTATTGAATATATTCCACAGATTGCTCCAGCTATAAAAAAGATATTGCTAGAATAAATTGAATATTAGTACGAGAGAATATACATGACACCTGCTGCTCTGTCTGCTCCCCCTTGTTAAAATGCCCCTACACATCTTATTATTAAAAAGATCACTGATAAAACTCCAATACAACAATTGCATCCATAAAAACTAAAAAATTTACAATTTTGATTACTATCTTGTGTATGATCTTAAAGCCATTTCTTTAACAACAATTGGATTGACTGGTTACACTGCTAGTACAAGAGCTGTTTAAGGAACTATCACCATTTGTTATTAATATCCATTCCCGTACTAAATTCTTTAGGGATATTATGAATATTAAGCATATGGTTATTAAGGGTATTGTTATTAGGGATATTAACCTTGGGCCTAAGGATAATATTAATATCTATAATCAGTTTAAAATTAATACTATTGTTAAACTGGCTATCCAATAACAGGTTATCCTTATACTGGTGCGTATTAATAGCCTCCTTGAGGTTATTGATATTGTCCCTTGTCATCTACATACTCAGCATTTATGTTTCCTTGTTAGTATTACATTTGAAGTTATTTAAATTAATTTATATATTAATATGTATTAACAAAATCTTAAGCGTTGATTATTTCCTTTCTAAATATTCTATTAATCAAATGATTGCAATCTAACGTGATGATTCATTAATTATACTATTAACATGATAATACTCTTTTACAATATTATTTGTTAAGGTAACTGTTTAAGTGTTAGAAACCAGAGAAGTTAAGATAAGTCTTTAACTTTTAGAGCAATAAGTGATTCATCTAGTGAAATATAAGAAATTCATATATTTGAAGTTTAAAAAGCAACAACAGTAGTTTAAATTAAATAGTTATACATATTTTTAATTATTATCTATCAATAACAAAATATTATATAGCTAATAAATGCAAAAATAAAAATTGATAATAATAGTAAGAGATAAGTATAAGGATAAATATTGAAAAAAATGAATTGTCTATGATTAAAATATTATGATTTGTTAATGTGAATTTCAAACGCATTATTTGATTAGTTTATTACAAAAAGCAGTTTGATTTTGAGAGTAAAATTCTTTGATCTTGACTAATAATTATTTAATATTATGGTTTATATTAATATATAATATAGAGTTGAATTTCATTTCTATTTCTTCTAAAAAATATCATGATTTAATTTTGATGGATTAAATGCATTTTTTAATAATCCCATTCTATCAGAAAGACTTTCTAATAAGAATTCATCTTCAAAAACTCCTATGCTTTCTCTTTTTGGTTATTAACCTGGAGATTAAGTAAAGATATCTGATTTTTCTAATATGGTTGGTAGTGTAAAGTCTTTAAAGCTTTTTTATTTGTATAATTTTTCTTGGACTTTCATTTTGATAAACCATTCGTGGTTCATAGCTTAATTGGGCTTGATCCTCAATTTAGGTTCTACTTAAAGCATTTATTTTAATAAATCAATGGCATAGGTAGTATTTCTAACTTGTGGAAATTCAATTTAGCCTGATTTATTATCGTTCTAAGCCTTACAATAATCAATACATGTTCTTACGATTCACTAAATGGCATCACTTAATAAATAAAGTAATAAAAAATTATTCCTACTGCGTAAATGTCTATACTTTAATCATAAGGCTTTCCATTCAATAACTCAGGCGATTAATAACTAAGAATCTAAATTTCTATTAAATTTACCCCTCACTTCCTTTGATTGCTTTAACTTAACTATCTACGAATTCCGATTAATTAAAATTGGCTAAACATATATCCATCAAATTATCCGATTTCACATAAATGTTTTCCAATTTTATATCTCCATGAATAATTCCTAATGAATGGATAAATGACAAAATCTCTAATAATTTATATATTATTCTTGCATATTAAGGTTCTTAACTATTTAATAAGTCTTCAAATCTATAAACCATTTCTGTACCAAAATAGTTCTCAAAAATCAAAAATATTGTGTATTAGTCTTCGTAAACTTCCACTAAATTGATGATGTTTTTGTGTTTGATTCTCCTTAGAATATTTATTTCTTGTTGTATTAATTTAGGATCAAATTTATTATTTTTTTGTATTACTTTAACTGTGTAGTTTACATTATTAGTAAAACATCTTGCCTAATATATTTATGTCTGTGGATCTTAATACCCTAATCTCTTATTCAATTTATAGTCTTTACTAAAATTCAACTGTATAGTATATCTTCTTAACATGTTAAACCAATTATCTAAATCAGCGCTTCTATTAAAAAAGATCTCTGTACTATTTTTCCCTTATACCAACTTTATTGTTTGAATATTTCTCCTTATTATTGTTTAACTCAAATTACAAAACAATTAGTTAATTTGCATTCTTAATAAATTCGAAAAATCTACCTATCTGAATACAATGAAACCTATTCCTCATGTAATTATTGATCCTCGCTTCTAATCCAAATAATTCCAGAATATATCAGGTGTTGACTCAAATGTGTCAGTAACAATTTTTCTAAAGGTTACCATAGAATAGGATTGAGATGTGCAGTTTATTACTTTTTTTATTGTAGCATTATGTGTTTAACTAGTTTTTTTATTTTTTAAGAGAGTATTAATAATTAAAAATTAGTATTCAATAAATCAATATATCAAAAGATTTTATTAACTATGCAAACGAATCAAAATCTAAAATCATCCCTTATTCTTGCATATGAAATAACACAGGAGCTATTAGTTATAAAGTTTATTCTGAGATTTATAAATTAATTAATTCCGAACTAATTTAACCATCTTCATCACTGTCAAGCTCTTTAAAAATAATCATAATAACATCTATATTCTACTGATACTTTATTTTTGCTTAATCAGCATCGAAAATCTTCTTTCTTTAAATTATTTATTGTTTAAATCTTTTCTCAAAATTCTAAAACAAACTTTTTGTAACTATTTGTTTTTATTAAGAGGAGGATGATTATAAATATCTTTAATTTTGAGAAACAATTCTCTTTCTTGGTTTTTCATTGCTGATAATAAATTGATTTCCATCTTATTATGCAGAATTTTCAAAAGTAACTATATTCTTTTTTCTAGTAAATTTTTCTTCAATCTAATTTTTTATAAATTGATTATCTTATAATTAAAAATTTGTTTAAGTTTTTGATTCTTTAGAAAGACTAATATTAATTGGCAATTTGCTAACTTTATCACTTTCATTTAATTCTAGAAAGTTATTTTTTTAACAACTTACAATCTTTATTTTAAATTTCGGAAGATTGTTAATTTTAATTTTCCTCTTCAATTATTTCAACCTTATTAAAGGTTTTAACTTTTTTGAGATTATTATTTATTTCTTTTATAATGAATTATTTTCCAATTTATTTTATTTGATTTAGATCACAAAATGCATCCACAAGTAATTCGATATCATCATCTTCATATATGTATATATAATTTGGTAAATCATTCGTTTCTAATTTTACTACTGCAAGTAATTGTGATTCCATTATTAAAGTATAATATGATTTTATTTTATATATAAAATTTTAAGAAAGTATTGAAAATACATTCAGTTTTAATATTTTGTAAATTAAGAATGTGTTTAATATAGTTAAACATTTAAATGACATAATTCATCCTATGCAATGGATTTAGCTTAAACGAATATTGTTATCAAAGTTTTGATTACACTACCTAATTTAAATATATTGAAAATGTGTTTTAAAAATAGATTTATATAGTTTGTATAGATTATTATTTTTTACTAGATATTTCTAATAAAAATTCTGTTTTTCTAAAAGAGTAGTTTTTACATACTAAATAATATAGATCATACCTTCATTGGTTTTCTTATTTATACCTAATAGATATAAATCTTCTAAATTTCTTAACTCAACATGAATTAACAATGTAGCCAATTTAATTAATAAGTTGTTAGAAAAAGAGAGAATAAGAAATATTAGTTAATGCTTTTTTATATTTTATATTATCTGATAATAATCACATCATCAGATCAAAATTGCAAAATTGGGAACTACGTGAAGAGAACTACAAAAATATGGTTTATAAACTTACTTCACTTTTAAATTATTTAATGAGCCAATTGGGTCTTAAATCTTAACAATGGTCTTGGGTCGTTAAAATCGATTTTTTCTGTAACCAATGTAAAACGACTGGAATTAGAACTATTACTTTTTGAAACTTTGATTGTTTCAGGAGTCACTATATTCATAACTGATATTTGGTAATTATTAAATTATTTAATAATTCTCAAATACTCTGAGATATTTCGCTCATTTATTTTGTCACTAAGAGTAATATTAATAATGTACATTATTTGCGTGATTTCATAATTAATCTTTCTTATTATATATTCTAAAACTAAAATTAGAACAATTCTATATTTCTATCAATATAAAAATATGTATTGTATAATTTAAATGAATCCTATCTTGTTATTATTCACGCTGCCATTATCAGATGATTTATAATTTCAAGTCATTAATATGAACTTCCGGATTAAACTATCCAATAAATTAAATATTATAAATTCTTAAGAGTGAAATATGAAACTAAGGAATTGTTAACTATTCCTTTTTTTAGAACCATATGTTAAATATTTTTCGCTTAATTTATAATAATTATATAAAATAAAATCAGATTAATTTCAGATATTTCTATTTCTGCAAAGGTTTCAGCAACATTTACAAAGAAATTATTAAGCTTTTCCTTTGAATACACTAATTGCGTTTTAATTTATTAAAGATTAAATGGGGTATTTTTGAGTAGAATCACTAAAAATCAAATTTACTTTAAAATTAATGCTTCTAAGATGAAATGTCAAACGTCTTTGTAAATATAGAAATAGATTGAAATATCAACTGCTACTAATGATCAATCTTATAGAAGATTTTCTTATAATTTTTCCATAAACTTGATTATAGATTTATAAAACAAAAATATTTGTACTTATTAAATGTCATATCAATATAAAATTGATAATAATCTGTTCTATCTAGATATTTGATGATTTTAATTGAATTAGTTTCTGGATCGTTTGCTACTTTTATTTAGTTCTTTTAATAAATTAAAATGAATTATAAAAATTTGATTGTTTCTAAACCTTCCATTTCATTTATAAATGTATTTTCTACATATTATTATGCTATAATGCTATATTCATTATTTAACAATTCAAATATGGGATTAATTTAATGAACTTAATTTTTATATATTTTACTTTATATTGTTACTATAAACACGCGTGAATTTAATAAATAAAATCTCTAATATTAAAGGAACAAAAATGGTACTTATATTTTATATGTTCAGCCATCTGCTTAAACCATGAAATTAAGAAGTTAAAATTACCATGGAAATGTTAATAAATAAGGAAAAGTTCCAAAATCATTAATTGTAATCAATCATACATAATATTTTTAATATAGAAAAAAGAGGAAAACCTTCCTGTTGGTCCAATTCTTTTAGGTGTATTCTTATTTGTGGTAGTTGGTTCTGGTAAATTTATATATTATAATTTTAGCTTTATTCTAAATACTTAATGTTGCTTCAAGTGGATAAGAAATTTGATATATATAAATGCTTAATCAAGTTTTAATTTAAAAGATGCAAAAACTACAATCTAATGCAGTAATTACAAGTTTTCCATTGCATTAACTTATTTTCATTGTTTTAGCTCTCATTTTCATCAATTTATCCCATTTATCGAATCCTTTATTTGTTGTCCAGATATCTATTAATAAGATTATAATGAATACTTCCATTTTCACAACCCAAAATTATAATATCATTTATAATAAGAGTATTCCAGGGGTTTAGTTTTTCTTCTGGAAATTTAATTTTCCTAGTTTATTTGTATGTCAACAAACTCCAAAAAGTGATTTCTGTTCCAAAACCAATGATTTCATTATCAATTATATTCATAGCATATTAAGGTTCTTTTGTATTAATTTATTTTATTGGTTCAGTTTTATCATATTTCCAAATAAAAATGTAATTATGTCTTTGGGCTTTTTTGTTCTTTTCCCACCAGAGACTGGAACAAAATTATTATTTATCATTAAAAATACATAATGGACCATAAGTTTTAGCTTAAATTTCGTATTTAATAAGTTAGCCATTATCTAATTTCCATCTATTGATATAATTGGTTGAATTAAGTTAATTAAAATTATTAGATGCAAATACAGAATTTGATTGTTTACAATGATATAATTTACTTGGTATACTTTATGATTCTTAGAATTCAATTAAATTAGTTACGAATTTTCCATTGACAAAATCAAACAATTTTAAATTTCGCACGTAGGCTAAAACTATTTAAGTTGGATTAATAACAATTGAATCATAAACTCCATTTTTCAATTCAATAATTTATTGATGAACTTACTTTTTTTTTGGTTCATAAATAATAAAAGGATGATATTCTCCTGCTGCGATTCCTATAAATTAATCATTTAACCAAGTTACACTATATAATCTTTTGAACTTGAAATTTGTTGGTATTTCGAAATTTTATGTTAACTCTAAATTTCTACTATTCACTTCTTATAAAGGCAATTATTAAATTATCGATTCATCCTTTTTAGAAAACAATATCCTCATCTTCTCAAATTTGTTCTTTGATTTATAATCTTAAATTTCAAGAGTTTCAGATTAATTTGGTTAAATGTATTCCTAACATTTTTTAACCATATTATAAATATTACAAACTTCATTGATCTTATCTTTGATAAATTAAGTATGATTTCTATTAATATAAAAATCCAATAATTAAGCAAAGTATTAATCATCTTTATTTTACAAAATTTCAATCATATTATGAATATACTTTCTTGATGATTCTAAGATTAGTCTTTCATAAATTGAACTTAGTTATTAAGTTAAATTCGAAATCGCATTAGGTAATTAATCAAATAAAATTTAAGACAATTTCGTTAAGAGGGGAAGTGTCTTAGTAATAAAATCTGATAATTCAACTTTGTAAACAAACTTGTGAGATGCAATACAATCAATGTCATAACATAACTCACACACTTCTTTTATGTCAGATCTTTCAAGAAGGTAACCCACTTTCTCATGGCTGCAATTTTTTATCATAAATATTAAAAATAGTATTATTTTCAATTAGCGCCCAAAATAAAAGAAGGAATACCAATATGAGAACTTTGTTTCCTTAATCACAATCATTAAAAATTTATAAAACTTCAAAAAAAAACTTAAACAGAATCATTAAATTTTCTCTACAATAACAAATCATCAGAAGTCATATACTTTTCATTTGAATAGATAGATATTTCAACTCTAAATTGAACTTTGAACTCCAAATGATATTTAGAGAGAACAAATCAAATCTAAAATTCATTACTGAATAAAGTACTAGCTTTATTGGATAACAATAGAATTCTATTATAAAATTTAAATTATTTAAACAGTAGATTATCCACAAAAATTCAAGGTGCGTAGTAGGCTGAGAATTTTTTGTGATAAACATTTTTATATGATCATACACGTATTAAAAGAACATGAAAATTTTAATATCTATTCAAATTAACTTACTGTTGAATTCTTTATATTCTGATAATGTTTTTTTTTTCTGGATTTAACAATCTGATACCTTTGATAATATAATTATTATTTTTTTATAGATTTGCAATAAACTATTATACCAGATAAGAGAAGATGTCTATTACTATTTGAAATGCTACATAATTTAAAATATTGAATTTTTGTTAGTACTAAAGTTTTACTGAGAGTTTCAAGACAAACACTTGAAAGAATCCAGAATTTATAATAATAACTTTTCATCATCTCATATATCAAAAAAGACAATAGTAGAATTTCAATGTATTAATACATTCTAATAAATTCTTGTATATGGTTACTTTAAAGATTCTAAGTAGTTATAATAAAAGAATAATGAATTACTATTTTGTAAAATAGTTCTCAGAAACCATAATGGTTAGTTTTATTTTATTGATTCTTGATTGAAATAATGTTATTCATTTTAAGAGTAGGGAATTGTATATGAAATATTATTAGAAAGTATTTAATATGTAATTTTATTCCATTTTATTTTTAGTGTAAATTGCTTCTATTATAAATTTTATTAATTCATCCCTAGGGATTATGCAACATTAAATAATTATTTTAAAAGATCAAATGTATTATCCATATGCGATTGATGAATCAGATGAGAACATTTCAGATGGTATTTCGAATTAAGACATGGTTTCTTATGATGACCAAGAAATTATACCAACTCATTCTTATGACTCTCAAAGCCATTCAATCCCATCAATATAAGAATCAGATGAAGAATAGGAAGAAGATTATGTTGAATTAAGCAGAATATCTAACTACGATGATGTCAAAGTATTTTTGGATGAAGTTGTTTGTCCAATATGTTTCCATATAATAATTAATCCAGTTATTTGTAAGGAATGCGATTAGAGTTTTTGCAGTAAATGCATCTAAAAATGGTAGAGTGATAATATTCTATATTTTAGGTTCTCATAAAGTTAAAATGAATAATGCCCATGCTGTAGAGTGGTTTAAAATAAAATGAGCCATCTAAATAATAATAAGAGTATAATGGATTAAAAAGTGCCCAAAGTGCTACTAAAATTATTAAGCAAATTACTGCTAACTTGCAAATATAAGGTATTTATTTTTTTAAATAATTAGTCAGAAGGATGTGAAGAAATTATAACCTATGAATATCGTAATAAGCATGAAAATCAATATTGTTTATATTAAGAATAAGTTTGTTAGAATATTGGTTGCTATGAAATAATGATTCGTAAAGACCTTGAAGATCATCATTTGGAATGTAAGTATGGTAAAGTTTAATGTAAATATTGTTCAAAAGAATAATTAAGAATGGATATTGAATTACATGTATAATCATATACTAGTTTAGTTACAAGAATGTAATTATAGACCTATTTACTGTGAATGGTGTAAACAAAAATATTAAGCAATAGATTATGATGAGCATATTGGATAATGTGAATTTAGGGAAATTGTTTGTGATTAATGTTTAAAAAAATTCAAAAAATACGATATGAAATCTCATACACCAATATTTTGTCTTCGTGAAACAATAAAAAAAAAAGACTAAAAGATTTTGGAATTACAAAAATAAATTGAGTTTCTAAAGTCAAATAGACCTATAGAATAATCTGATTTAAATCAATCAACTAATGAAATCTCGAGTGAGAAATATAAATAAGATTTTGAAGAGGATGTTGAAGAAGTTATAGAAGAAGATATTCAAATTGAACCTAGTGATTCAGAAGATAAACAAGAACTAAGCAATTAAGAAATAAAATAAAATAATTAAAGTTAATAATCTCAAATTTTTTCTGAAGATGAAAATGAAGACTAACAATCAGAATAAGATAAATAATTAATTTATGATGAAAAAGAAACTTTTATTGAAGAACCGTCTATCAAAGAAATACAAATGAGAGGATAGTATTCTTAATTCTTATAAAAATTAACAGACAATTAATTTAAAGATCTTTGGGATTGGACTGAATTGGACTTTAAACAATTTGATGATTTCTTAAAATGAAATGAATTATTATATATATTTAATATAAGATGATGATTTCAACATATGATGCCAGTAAATGCTTATAAGCATCCCACTCCTTTTTGACAATGATCATCGCTTCTGCAACATACAAAAGTGTTTGTTCTTATTTCACAATATGAACCTCCTTTCACTTCGCAATCATTACAGTTCTCCTTTCCTAAAAAAGTATGAATTTTAGCTTATGATTCTTATCCAACAAGATTTGGTTCAGCCAACACCAACGATATTAAGAACAAGGCAATTATCACTTTCATTATATAAGTCGTTTTTCTAATAATTAAAATAATATTAAGTTTGCATAGAAATGTATTATTTTTTCTACACAAACTCATTATAATACTTAAATAAACTAATTTACATAAACTTAATACTTTAATTACCTCTTCTTAAATCTATTTATTTACATAAAACTCCTTTCATTTTTCCTGTTCTGAACCATTATTTCTATATAAGGATAAATCTCAAAAGATATTAATGATGTTTAACGAATCCTCATAATTTTATATATCTATGGGTGATAATGATATTAACTAATTAAATCTAATCAATAGGTGAACTTAAAATATCAAATAAATATGATATCTGATTAATTGAGATAAGTTCTGTCCAATAATACTCCAAACATAATAGGTCCTCAACTTTCTCGAAAAACTGTCCTATTGAAAAGAAAGAATAAGAAAATATGCAATAATACTCTAAATCAATACCCATAAAAAGTGAATTAAGATGCCTAATTAAAAAGAGACAATTCATAAAAGACAGATAAAACAGATAAAACTGAAACAAATACCATCAAATCGAACAGTAATATTGCTTCTTAAACATCTAATTCAATCCCTTATTTGGATGTATGCGATAGTATTGAAATCCCTCCTACTGATCCAATATGGTTGGAAATCATTCCATAAGAATTGTTGTTAGAAACGACAGTCGAGAAATTATTGGAGGACAACAAAGATTACTTTTATAACTTATTAGGATTGTACTTATAAGAAAGAGCGATTGGAGACTTGAATATGTCACGATTTGTTATGCCTTAAAAGTTTTAAACATAATATTCCAAAGACTTTACATTGAAATCCTTAGATCGTAAAATAGGGATTGACTCGAGGATATATGAAGATTATAAATAATACAGTTCACAAAATTAAAATACTACTACTTACAAATAGTATTTTTAGAAACCAATACCAAATGAGATAAGCCAATCCTTTAAACCTATATCAGAGAGAAGTGTTTTAGCTATGGCTGCATTAACTACATATAAAGTGTTCTTTAATTATTTAATATTTAGGCCAATCACATAAATTTTAAATAACCTGAAAAACCTGAAATTATGAAAGCTCCAACCAATTCAACTACTGGAAAATTGCAACTAAATGGGAATTCTAATTATAATCAAGATTTCAAATGGCATTAAAACTATGAGCGATTACCTAATTTCAAAAATAGTTACTCTAAATTGTATATATAAATAATACTATTTATAGAAATCCAATATCTAATTCAGATATTTTCTTTACGAAATAGAGAGCCTCTATTGATTATTATCCTTTGAGTCCTCAATAAAAAGCAACATAAATTATCACGACTCCTTCATATTAAGGTTAATTTATGACTACATTTAAGCAGTATCTCATTTATTATTATCATATAGTGATTATTAATAGGTTGATTAAGAACTTCTTACTCCAAAAATGAGGAATTGGAAATTAAATATGATAAATAAAATTAATTCAGTTCGAGAAAGATAAATTTAATAGTGAAAAGTATAGATTTGTTTTAAGTTAAACTCATTTCATTTTTAATAATTTATATATATATTATATAAATGAAATTTGATGAGTTATGCAGGTTGATAATATGGGAATACATAATTTTGAGTACCCTTTATGTTGCTATTAGAAGTTATTATAAAAATTATATAATATAAAAATGAGTTATTTAGCCTAATCAAGTCGATTAACTGCTCTTCTCATCAGTTTGAAAAATAAGAAATTAATTACACCTGATCAATATGCACGTTTATGTGATTATGCCATTAATGATAATGCTGAATTAAAAGCACTATTTGTGGATTATGAGAAGGGTTTATCTTAAAATGATTTCTTATCAGGAGTTTCAATCATACTTAACAATAAGAGTGGAAGTGAACATATAATTAAATCTTACTTGTATTTATTTATTCAATAGAACTAGTGAATCTGTTGTTAGTATTAACTCTGAGTTGAAAGGAAAAATTAAAGAATTTTACAGAGACATCAAGGTATTTTGAATTATTGATATGAATTACTTTAGAATAACATGAATGAGATTTATGAAGAATGCTTTAAAGCATAGCATCATTTATAAGAAATTAAAGATTTAATAAAATTAGTCTTAAAATAGTTTTATGTAGAAGAATTTTATCTAATTTAATTTGAAGAAGGACATCAATGTGTTATACTTACCAACAATTTTGATTTTAGGTTCTTCAAAGAAGAATACAAGATTAGTTCTTGGGCTCATAAATAAAATGCTCATTAACTTAATAATACTTTAACAGAACATTATGCATTACTTAAAACTCATAATCTTCCTAAATAATATATTATTTCATAACATGCTGTCTTATTTTTGACTTTTAGTGATAACATTAATAAAACATTTCCATAATACTTTATGGCTACTTTTCTATACGACAAATTTATTTCTTTAATTTATTAAGGATATTAAATTGTCGGATTAAAAAAGATGTAGTCTGTTAGAACTGAGATTCTATCATTAGTATCTAGAACAATTGAATTGTATAATTATAAATTGATGTTTCAAATATTAGTTTAGATTATGTAATAGTTTAATTTGTAAAATTTATTATGTTAATTTGAAAAAGAATTGACTAAATAATAAACAGTAACTAATTATTTATTAATATTACTTTCAAGTGATTTAGATATTATTGGAATTGAATTAGAAGGAAATCTCTCATTATAATTAGTGAATAAAGTTAAAAGTACTTTTAAAAAATCAATTAAGAAATATAAAAAGAAGCTGAAACTTAAAAAGGATCTATTGGAATCATTTTAATAGGTCACTTAACATAATGAAATGATCATGTGTTTGTTTTTCAATAATTATTTAAATCTCTATTATATGACAGTATAATGGAATCATGATTAATTTGTGTAATTCTAATTAATATTATTTTTATAGTTAGAAATATAGTTTACCAAAAGAAATCAATTTTGGGGATCCTATTTATAAAATATTTGATTTGAATCCAACGATTATTTAAAAGGTCAAGGAAATTATTGATTCTCCTAGTGATCATTTAGAATATAATGATGGGTTCTTTAAGTTTTCATTAAAAATAGAAAGGGGATTTAAAAATTAAATAAAATAAATATCAGTTTTTTTATTTAATATTTAAGTAAAAAGGTAAATTAAATTATTGATATTATTTTAGACCGCTTGCAGAACTATTTAAAATATTTAGAAGTAAAGTCAAAATCTTATTGACAATAAGAAAGGCAACATTAGCTTTTAAATCTAAATAGCTAATGATGGAAAATCAATTTCTCAGATAATCAGCTTTAGTTATGTATCTTCCAGATCAAGATAGAAGAAAAATTACACAAACTTATAGTCAAGATCATGATTAAGATTTAGAGAAATATAGAAGTTATACTATGAAATAAGCATCTAAAAAATTATAACAATTCCTCAGTAAATATGAAGAAGAAGATGTAAAACATCCTGAACTCAGAAGAATAGCACTAGATCCTAATTTATAGTAAAAATTACTTGATTACGAATTCAATCTACTCAATAAGAAAATGTATAAAAATAAATATATCATTGCTTTTAATCTATTTTAAATGTGCGAATATACAAAATAATATCCAATACTAAATAAAGAATTTATAAATTTTATGACAGTTTTGAAATATAAGTATAATAAAAAGTCGAATCCATTTCATAATTTTACTCATGGTGTTAATGTTATGCATGGTTGTTTTTTATTTGGTCATCATTAAAAATTTGGTTCATGTTTCTCAGATTTATAAAGATATGCGATGGCATTTGCTGGATTATGTCATGACGTTGATCATTCTGGAACTACTAATTTATTTTAAGTCAATGCTTAAACTAAATTAGCATTATTATATAATGATAAATCAGTTCTTGAAAATCATCATGTTGCTGTAACATATAAAATACTAGCTCATAAATAATGTGACTTTTTTGGTGCAATACCTAAATCAGATAGGATAACTATTAGAAAATATGTTGTTAATAATATATTGGCTACTGATAATCAATACCATTTTAATCTATTAAATGATATTGAAATTAGATTTGGCTAATCTAAAGGAGATCCAAAAATATTTGGTATTATTTTTATATTATTAATTCATTAGAAACTGAAGAGAATAAACTACTATTAAGTGGATTCTTGACACATGCTGCAGATTTTTTTGGCGCAGCAAAGTAATATCAGGTAGCAAGAGCATGGAGTGAAAGATTAAGAAAAGAATTTTAAGCATAAGTACTTTTTTTTAATTATTTAATTTAGTCATAATTAGAAGACATTATTGGAATTGCTCAAACTCCATATTTAAGAAATTTGGATAATGAAGTCTAATATGCCAAAAATGAAGCAGGTTTTCTAAAAGTCATTGTTAAACCAATTTACGAGTCATTAAACAATTATTCTGATGGAGCTTTATCACTATAAGTAGCTAATATTAACTTAAGTATTAAAAAATATGAAGAAATTATTGAATCAGCAAATTAATGATCATAATTGTATTTAATTATATCAGTATTCAGTAAAATTTATCATCTTTTCAACTAAAATCAACTTCTTATGAATCTCAATCATCTCTTGAATAATCCTCCCGTTTCTTATTTCCATCATTTTAGTGCTATTAGTAAAGTATTTTTACATTAAGATTAATAATACTCTATTTTTAGTAATGAATGGAATTACAATATTCATAATTATTCAAACAGATTATATGCCTTAACTTAATTATACCTAGATTAGCAAATTCTACACTAATGCTATTTTTCAAAATGATTCAAACGCTTAAAATTATTTTATAATTAAATATATATTTCACTATAAAGTGTGTATTTTAATTTCTTAAATGTAATATTGACAAGAATAGAAGCAAATTATTTCATTCGATTACATATATATTATATTTTTTAAATAATCTAAATTGAAGGAATTTAATATTGAAAGTTGCTATATTTTTAATTTTAGTAAAACAATTAAAGTATATATATACATATATTTAATTTCTTTTATAAACAATAATAAAAACATCAAACTAAATAAATAATGAACAAAAAACATAAAAAAACAAGCAGATATAGATACTGTGCGATGGTTGGATCAAAAAATTCATATTTATAAATTTTGAAAGAGAAAAAGATTATTTATTAAGATTAGTTTAGTGCATTTCAAAACAAGAAAGAAAAACTGTTTGCAAGAATAATAATACCAGATACTTAAGAAACTGCATTTAAATTATAAATTCATATTTCAAAATATTACCAATAATTGTATCCTTTTAAAAATGTTGTGTTTTTTTTGACTAATAATGATTTAGACACCTATTAGATGGAATAAAAGTAGAAACCTATTAATCCAATAAAATTACTTTATTTATGTATGGTACTCTAGTTTGAATAAATGCTGGTTGTGCTAGAAACAGAAGATTTAATTGAGAAGTTCAAATAAATTCAAAAAAAACTTGAATAAGATGCTACTAATGCATCGGATCAAAATAAATTAGTAACCAATTATACTTATACTACTAATGAGAGTTTTAACTTTGATTTTATACAACGAATTTCTATAAATCCTGAATTAGAAACAAAGTATTTGGATACAGATTTTATAGTAACAAATGAAATAGATGATACGAATGCGGAAGTAGCAATAATGAAGGGGGCCCTTTTTAAAGGTTAAAAGCTGTATATTAATAAAGAAGCAATACTTGTTTAGAAGATAGTATCATTCAATCAAGAAGTTGTTGTAGCCTTCGAAGGGATGATAGTCTAGATAACAATTGATAAGAAATCATAATTACAAATAGGGAGTATAGGAAGCTACACTTAATTTTTTTTAACAGCCATCTAAGTTGAAATTTTTACTTAATTACCAATCCTAGAAAAACCCCTTTTGTGTAGTAATTTTTATTACTAAATATGTGTTTGGAATAAAGCTTAAACTTTTGATAAGAAATAGAAATAACTATCAATAACATTCTAATTTAATTCGAAAAAATAGTTACTAAGCTTTAGTAGATGGGGAAACATAATAAGTTTTAATTTAAATTCCTAGATTCAAGCTATAGGTATAGTGCGTTCAGTTCCAAAAATCGTTCTATCACCAGGATTGCTAATACCGTGTTATGGATTTGAATAAGAGTTTAAAGAGGAGAGTGAATCAAAGCAAAAGTTCATCTGTAGATGTAGGTCTTGTAAAATGCTAATGATCGATAGTGTATTGATTCCATGTGGACATGTTAGATATTGCAATGGATGTGCTTCTGTAAGAAGAGAGTGTTATTATTGTGATTAAAAATAGTTTTCTTGTGCAGTAATTCAAATAAAAGAATGTAACCCAAATTTACGTAAATTATTGATATAAGGAACTTTGAATGAGGATTTATTAGACCATACAAATTTTAAAGCGATTCCCAAATTGGTTTAATTTGAATTGGAGTAATAAATATAGAATCCAAATATATATTTTAAATGTGAGAAATGCAATAAGGAATTGATTTCTCATATTTTGGTTGATTAGAATATGAAAAATGAGTATGTATGCAATTATTGTTCTAATTATGCTATCAAAGAATAGTAGAGGGTTGTTAAAATAGAATATTAATGTTTATGAATGTGTACTTTTTGATGTAATTAATTTATATATAATTATTGATCTCATACTCTATTAGATAATATTAATTTGTGAAACACATAATTTTAAATCTAATTTAAAAAATCCAAAGATTTTTATGAAGGTAACATATACTAAATATACTTTGTTTAGTTCAATATTTCCTATCCCTTAACTGGTGCCTAAAAGACAGTCGAAATTGATGATGACAAGAAATGGTATTAATTTCTATGGAATTGCTTAGCTCAATCTTCTTTGACAAGAGAATGGGTCAAGTTGTAGAAGCAGACAACTTGGGTGAAGAATTTAAGGGCTATGTGTTTAAGATAACAGGTGGTAACGATAAATAAGGTTTCCCAATGAGACAAGGCGTTCTCTTTAAGGGAAGAGTTAGAATTCTCATGAGAAAGGGACACAAGGGTTACAGACCTAGAAAAGATGGAGAGATGAAAAGAAAATCAATTAGAGGATGCATTGTCGGTCAAGATATTAGAGTCCTTGCCTTACAAGTCGTTAAAAAGGGTGCTAATGAAATTGCTGGGCTCACAGATTAGAATGTTCCAAGAAGATTAGGTCCAAAGAGATTAACCAAATTAAGAAGATTATTCGGATTCAAGAAAGCTGATGGTGTTGCTATTATTTAAAAGAATCTCATTAGAAGAACATTCTAAACTAAAGATGGAAAAAAGAGATAAAAGGCTCCAAAAATCTAAAGACTTGTTACTGAATCC
This sequence comes from Paramecium sexaurelia, assembly GCA_000733375.1. Classification (NCBI taxonomy): domain Eukaryota; phylum Ciliophora; class Oligohymenophorea; order Peniculida; family Parameciidae; genus Paramecium; species Paramecium sexaurelia. Next base: position 57,239 of record JPFM01000058.1, read on the forward strand.
AGATTGAGAAGAAAGACTATTTAAAAGAAGACTGAATAAGCTAGAAGAACTAAAGCCAAATAAGCTTTGGAAGCATATAAAAAATTAGCTCATGATGTTCATGAGGCTCATAAGAAACACAGAAAAGCATCATCTGAAATTAAGGAAAAGGCATAAGAACAACCAAAAGTATCTTCAATGTCTATTTCTAGGCTAAGGATGCTAAAGCTACAAAACCAGCATAAGTTGGTAAATAAGCTACTCAAACTAAAACTTAAGCCCCAGTAAAGGCTGCCGCCCCAGCTAAAACAACTGCTCCAGTTAAAGCAGCTCCATAACCAACTCAAAAAGCTCCAACCAAAACCAAGAAATGAAAATGATATTATAGATAAAGTACATTACATAAAAGAATTTATAATTCATACAAATCCCTTTAAGAATGAAACTATTTTGAATCTAATCACTTTATATTCTTCTCTTTACACCATGAGTACATTTAGTAAATTAATGATTAGAAAATTATTGCTTCTTAAAAATTAAATTAGTTTACTTCTTATTCATAATTTATTATATAAATTTGATTATTTATTTTTTTGTAGCAAGCATATTGATTCTTTATTTATTATAAGAGTTATGTAGTTGACAATATCTTTATAATTAATATTTTAAAATTATAAATTATGTAATCTATTTTTATTGTTATTAATTAAATCTAGATTGCGAATAAGAAATGATTGATGAAAATGAGTTATTTCATAGTAATTTAAATCTTACTTGATTTTGATATTATCAAAATAAGTTTGAGAGGCTAGATCATAGATATTAGAATTGAATTGGAAAATAAATTCAAATTTGTTTTATTAATAACTTATACAGTATTTATATTTTTCAAAATTTGTATTAAAATAGATATGCAATCTCTCTTTGTTAAATGTTAGAAGTGTCAACAAAGGCCAGCTACAATAAAGTGTAATTAATGTAGATATGGGTAAACTTTTCGTTTATGTTACTCATGTGATTCATAAATTCACAATAGATCTGGTCCAATAGATTAGTAACATAAAACTGAAATAATACCCTATTAGGGTAACATAACTTAATTCAAAATATAGAAATGTATTAGAAAAACTAAAATTTTGTTCCTGTTCCTCAGAAAAATGATCAAAGAAATTCTTTCAAAAAAAATGATATCAAACCTGCAAGTTAAGTTCCAACCAAGGATTATTTGAGCAATGATTCAAAAAAATAAGATTATTCTAAAACTTTTGAAATAAATCGAGTAAATAATAAACATGACTATTTGGAGAAAAAGATGGATAGTAATGATAAGAGAGTTGATTAGTAATAATGATAAGATAATAATAGGCCCTATACATCAAACTAGAAATATAATTTGGATCAAGACAGAGGATCTCAATTGTTAATTAATTAGTTGAAGGAAGAGCAATAATAAACAGAAAGATTAAGAGCAGAGCTTTCATAAGCAAAAGATAAAGAGAAAGAATTTTAAAGAAAATTGTAAGAAATTAATAATAATTTATGTAAGATAAAAAGTTGAATAAGATTATGAATTAAGATCCAAAGAAGATAAATAGAAAATTTAATAATTGACAGATGAAAATAAAAATTTAAATAATAAACTTACTTAAGCCAATAAACATTAGTAAGATGAAATAAATAAAGTTAAAAAGCAATAATAAGATTAAATCAAAAAGTTGGAATAAGCATTAGAGGAAAAAACATAAGAGTTAGAAAATATGGCTTAAGAATATAATTTAGTATTTAATGTTTTCAGTTCATTTAGGAAGAAATTTAGTAAATGATGGAATAACTTCACTAGGAATCCTAAATGAAAGATTAAATAATAGAATAATTACAATAGTAATTGTAAGACAACTAGGAAGAACTTAATGAATTACAATCAAAATTGGCAAGCAATTCAAAGCAAAAATAATAATCATCGAATAAGAAGTCAGTAAAAAGTTAGGACAACTAAAAAGATGAAGTGATATAAGAATTGGCATAATAATTAGAAGCAAAAGATGAAGAAATTCATAAATTAGAGGGTAATATATAAAATTTAAAGATATATAGATTTAATCGAAAATTTTAAATAACTTTATTAACATATGAGTGATGAAAAATAATAGTTCCAAGATGAAGTAGATAAATTAGCAAATGAAAATAATTAATTTAGAGAAATATTTAGTGTATCAATCAATTATTATATTTAGCAAAATCTACATTTATTTGGAATAGATCCTGAACAACTAAATGAAGAAGGAGAGGATGGAGAAAATGAATACCCTGAAGAAATTGCTGAAGAAAACGATGAATAAGCAGATTGATTTTTATCAAGAAATAAATATTAGTTCATAAATTAAACTATCAGATTTTTACGCTAATTTAACTTTATCAAAACTTTTATTAATGTTTTAATAATTTAATATTTTTATTGGATATTAAAGTCTCTACTTTATCAATTTAAATAATCATTTAGATTTTAATATTTAATGAAAAAAGTTCTTAATTTTTAAGTTCATAATATTTTGTTTGTTGCAATTTATTTTTCAAATTATATTAAGATTCTTCATACTCACCAATAATCCGAGCAGTTTATTTAGTATTTTTTGAATTTTTTTTGCCTTCATAAAAAATCAATTGATCGTTATGACATTAACGACAGATTTAATTTTAGGATCATTTATGATAGAAAATATTAAATAATAGGATTTTAATATAAGAGTTTAGAATTTCTTAAAGTTTTAGCGATTAGTTTCTAATAAATGAGATTTTGAGTTTTCTGTTGATATTTATAATTATGCGTTTTTATAATAAAAATTTTAGATAAAGATGAGCATGATGTTTGATAAACTATTTCGACAATTCTCTCAATTATATGAGAGTTTTAATCCATCTTATTTTATTATAGCTGTAGTTGCTTTTTCTTAGGGTGTATAACACTTAGCTGACTTATCTATTAATTATATGCTCAAAGATGATTTTGGATTATCTCCAGCTATGATGGGATTATATTTGAGTTATACGACAACTCCTTGGATAGTTAAGCCATTTTGGGGTTTAATAACAGATTCCAAACCATTATTTGGATACAGAAGAAAATCATATATTGTTTTATTTGGAATATTTGATGCTTTAGGATGGATAGCGTTATCTAAATATGGAACTGATAATTTATATTCTGCCCTTTTATTATTATTTTTGATATAATTGTCAACATGCTTTGTTAATGTTGTAGGAGAAGCAATTCTAGTAGAGGTTGCTGCTTAAGCTTCAAGATAATAAACAAATTTTTAACATGGAGCATCAAAGAATGTCTCAATATTTTTTGGTGTAAGAGCATTTGGAACACTAATAAGTGCATTCTTTTCAGGAGCATTATTACATTATTTTACAAAATAAGAAATATTTATGATGACAGCTGCATTTCCTTCACTATTGGTTTTAGTATCTTTATTCTATGTTGAAGAGAAAGTGGATCCTAGATCTTTAGATTAAAATGATAGAAGAAATAATACTATGTAATGCATTAAAGACTTTTGGACATTTTTTTAGAACCCTCTAATTTACAAGTAAATATAATAATAGATTTAAGGCCAGTTGCATTAATATTTTGTTTTATGATGGCTCCATCAAGTTCAACTATTATGTTCTTTTTCTATACACAAGTTTTGGGTTTCGAACCATCTTTCTTAGGATAATTGAAATTTGTTTATGCATTATCTACCATTTTAGGAGTGCTTCTTTATAATAACTATCTTAAAGATGTTCCATTCAAAAAAATATTTATCACAACTACAATCCTTTATTATTTTTGTTATTAATCAATGATAATCCTTGTTACAAGAAAAAATGTTGAATGGGGAATAAACGATAAGTTCTTTTGTCTTGGAGATTCTGTAATGTTATAATTAGTAGGGGAATTAAATTTAATGCCAATATTAGTATTAGCCTGTAGAATGTGTCCAAAAAATATTGAAGCTACTATGTATGCTATGTTAATGAGTACAATTAACTTTGGTATTTAAATAATGATATATCTGAATAGGATCTACTTTAGGATCATAATGGGGAGCTCTATTTTTAATAATGTTGGGAGTTAATTAAAATGATTATTCCAAATTATGGTTATTCATTATTGTAACAGGAGTGTTCATTTTAATGCCACTTCCATGGGTTGGAGTTGTTTAAGAGGACAAGATCTTATAATCAAGAGACTAATAGATGGCTTAATTAAAATAGAAAGATTGTGAATCTGACACGGTTTCTACTAGCAACTTAAGATAAGAGGATGATTAACAATAATTACTTTCAGAAAATGAACAATAAAAATCATGAAATTAAAGAATACAATTATTTAATATTTTTTCATATGTTATACATCCTATATTGATTTTGTTGTTATGAAATCTAATCCATTATATGTAGAATTCGAATTTATATATTAGTTATACAAAACTTGTAATTATATTATTTATTTGATGAAATTTAAAATAATATTGAATCAAACAATCAACAAGCTATTTTATTTATCTACAATTGCTGATCATAATAGAAATGTGAATATAAGGAGTTAATGGAATAAATTCAAAATAGTAATCTATTTTATTTAAGTAATTTCGTTGTTGTTTATTGATGATATAAACATGTATATTGATAATTACATTCTGATGTTAGCTTAATTTATTACGTTTCAGCAAATATAAAATTCCTACTATCAAACTCTTATTTTAATAGCAATTTTAACTATTCACATAATCATCCTATTAATGATTTCATTTATAAACATTATTGTAAAATATTAATATTTATAGGAAGAAAAATAAAATTATAATTAACGCTCTCTAATTATATTTAACTAATTATGATTGGATATTTTTTATACCTTCATAAATATTATGCTTTGTCAATTCGAATTTTGTAATTACTATATTAAGCATTTTAGTATTGTTTTTAAGTATTTTTCAATATCTCATAAGCATATATATATTTCGGAATTCAGGTTTTAAAACATAAAATGGTAGAGCAAAATATATAACAATTGATTTAATTTACTTATTAACTTTTGAATCCATCATATTTTTGAGAATTGCAAACTTAGAATTAATATCAACAATAAAATATTTTTTGGTGATTATGATTTTGCTTATAAAAATATTTGAATTCTCTACTATTGAAAAATTTACTGATAAATCCGTACAGTGTTTCTATTAAATATTCATTATTATCACATTTGTATTCATTGTTCAAGAAATCTTTATTAATTTATTAAATTATACTTCAGATCCTTATCTTTATTCAATTTTACTTCTGTTTCCAGTATTATATAATTCTATTTTAGTTAATGAACTTTTTTTATGTCGTTGATAAATTCCATAGACTAGATGCAGAATATTTTTATACAAATGCCATTCAAAAATATAATCCATAATCTCAAATTATAGCCTACTAATAAATCTCATTCCATAAAAGAAAATGTTAAAATGTTGTTTGTCCATGTAAGAGACATGTTAGACTTGAAAAAAAAGAAGAAATTATAAAATTTACTTCTTAAATATTAAAATTAGAATAATAATTCTGTTACTTAAAGTATATATCATTTTAAATTTAAAATAATAACAAAGGATTTAAAAATTATTTGTAAATTATGAAAATAGTAAAATAATAAAAAGATATTGGATTATCATTTTATGATAAAAAAATTATTTAATCTCTTTTGGAATTAGTTTGTGAAAAAACAAAACAATTATATAAAGAAATTATTCCAAAAAAATTTTCAGAAGTTGTTTATTCTCTCCAATGGTTTGAATCAAATTGTGAAAAGATAACAGATTAATTAATTTCCTTACTTAATGTGAAATTGTGTCTCTGGTCCTAATATGTTAATGATAAAATTGAATCCTATTAAGATATGTTTGAAATGTAACTTAAAATAACATCTGAAATTACTAAAATTAAGAAAGAAATGCAATAATTCTAATAAGATATTCAAATATACTTAAATTAAGAAATTAATTTAAATCAAAATTTATTCTACTAAAGAGTAATACAAATTCTAGAATTGTCTTTCTATTCAGTTAATTAGTATCAATTGATTGAAAAGTAAATTAAGAAAATTGTTGAATATGAATAAGGGTAGGGAGATTTGTTGAATTATCAAATGTTTGAAAATTAAAAAGCAATGCAACTTTTAGTAGTTATATCTAAACAAGAAAGGGGAAAAATATATAAAGTATCAAACAAATGGTTAAATATAGATAAATTTGAAAATCTATCCAATATTATGCCATAATAATTTGTTGAGTTACACAATTAATTGTTAGACAATTATTGCAAGTTTGGACCTTCAAAATCACAAATCTTTTAAACCTTCATAAAATAAGGAGATACACCATTAGTTTCAAAAGTCAAAATATGTCTCAACAATTATCCAAAATATGATAATGAATCACTCTACCTAATGGGAACTTTAGTAAAAGATAATATTGAAGAAGATTAAGATTACATATTGATTGGACAAGATTTTTCAATATTAGGATATTCAGAATAGTTGTGGTTCAAAATATTTTAACATGTAAAGTTTTAAGACGATATTTATGAATTATGTATATTTTAAATACTTCCTGAAGTTAGATCAATACTTAAAGAGCATTATTAGAATATGCAAAAATATAATTTTTCATTTTCGAATCATGAAAAAATTATTAGTCATTAATAAAAAGCTGTTTTATATTTAAGTAAGAATATGAGTGGATGTAAATAAAATTTTAATTATAAATCTTTATTGTAATTATCTCCTTAAGAAAGATTAGATAAAATTGAATAATTATCTGATTATAATACCAGCTTTGAAAAATGTGAATTTTAAATGAATCTGATGTTTAGTTTAAGTGAAAATTTGATCACTTACAATTCAAAAGATAATGTGGTTAATTATATTTATTATTGGATATCTTTTAATTTTCAAGAAAATAATAGATTACTTGATAAACAATTTAATTAATAATTATCATATGAAATTAAAATTGTAGAAGAAAACAAAATAAAAAAAATTAAGTAATTACATATATTAATTCATATTAGATTTAATCAAGTTAAGATTAATGAAAGCATTGCAAAAACTACTTCCTCAAATTAAAAAAGTAATTCTGAAATTTAGTCGTTTGAGTAAATTCTAAAGATTGTTGACTCATTAATAGTTTATAAATTTCTAATGTTCCTGTCAACAATGTACGTTTTGTTTACAATTATTTCTTACATTCTACTTTATCTATAAATTTAGAAGAAGGAAATTTAATAAACATAGTGTTTTGAATATCTTGCTTACAGCACATCTTTTTTAGATGGATATGGAAGAGCAATGATTTCTTCAAGACACGTTATTTATCTTAGAGATTTCAATAAGTTTTTAGCCTCTTATAATTTTTACACAATTGATTCTTCAAATATTATTAATGTTACATCTGTAGACAAAATATCATTTTCACTTTATATTTATAAACAATCAGTAGAAGAATTAGTAGAATTTTATTAAAAAGAAACAGATAAACTTAAAATTTATGATTAATAAAGTTAAACTGTTGATTTAAAAAGAATCAATTTTTATAGAAATTAAACTGAAATCTAAACTATTTAATCTTTATCATAATATTATAAAATAATGCTTCAAACATTCTACATGGCAATAAAAAGTTTTGCCAAAGACCCTACTTTGTATTTAATTGGAACCACAGATACCTATGCATAGTAATAATATATTTATTCTTTTAAGAGTTAATACAAGATCTATTTTATATTTTAACTTTAAAAGGGTTGCAAATATCACTTTAAATTTTATGAAATAATGTTAGTTAGATGATTAATTAATTAATCAACAATTAGATTTTAGCTTTAATACAATCTTAATAATTATTTATTCAATTATTTTATTGTAAGTTGGATTATTTATAATATTGTATTCTTTTATTAAAAAGAAATAAAGATTTATTTTATCCTTACTTTGTAGAACAAGCATGAATGAAGGAATAGAAGAGATGGCATTCATTTAAAGGCTTTTAAGTATTGTTAAAAATTCTAAACTTTGGTTTGGTCTATATTAACGAGATGAAGATGAGGAAATGAAAATTACAAGATCATATAGTAGTAAAACTACAAAATCTCATATGTCTCATCATTTATCATCTAGAGTACTGTTGAAAATGATAATCCCATTAATAATAGTGTCGTATGGATCATTTTTAACTTTACATATGAATTATATTGAATATTCAATTAATTTATCCCCTATTGTAACTGCTGCTCTTAAAACTTAGTATATTCGTTTATTATTTTTGGATACAATCAATAATTGGGATGTTTATGTAAATAAGAAGTTTTATGAGGCAATGATTGCAATATAGCCGACTGCATCTGGTAGATATGAGATTATGAGTTAAAATATTTAACATGGATATCAACTTTTGAGGCTTATAAATGTAGATGTAGAGGCATTATAGCAAAACCTTAAAGAATTATAAAGTGAACCCTTTTCAAGCATGATTTATTCATAAACTTTAGAAGTGGACTCCAATAGCTTATTAGGTAAGGATCTCTGTTAAATGGAGATTTTTAACTGCAATATGAATTAAACAGTTTTTAAAGAGAGAGTTCATTACTAGTAAATGTATTAAATTTATGAAGTTGGAATAATAAATTTGTTTAAATAATCTATTTCAGTGATGAATTAAAATGACTTTTTTAGTTTGAATGATAATTATGAAATCATCAACGCTTTTGAAAGTTTAGAGAAATCTCAGGAATATTTTTTTTATTTTCTTTGGGGATTTGATGCAATTTTATATCAGTTGAGATTGTTTTCCGATTTTTTTATTGATCTCTCTAAAATTCAGTTAGTAAATTTATCCTTCAATATTTATTTTCTATATTATGTATTTTGTATAGCAACCATCATGGCACTCATTTTGATTTTGTTGATTGGGAATATTGCAATAAAAAAGGAATTTATTCACACCCTTGAATTGCTACACCAAATTCCTAAACAAACAATAATAAATAAATAATTAGGTAGGCAAATTAAACTATTATGATTCATGTATGTATAGAATTGCATTTTTAATTCCTAAAATTTAAGAAAACATATAAATATTATAGATCATAATTAAATCCAAAATGATCTAAAAATATAACTCTCAAAAATCTTTTTTATATTTATTAAATTATTATATAATTACTTAATCATTAATATTGTATTTTGTTCCTTATTTAGGATACTTAATACCTAAATTTTCAAATTCAATATACATCTTAAGTTTTGAATTAAAAAATAATTGGAATAGAATTATTGTAGTGTAATTCAAAATAATCAAACTTCTTAAAAAGAAATAAGTTAAAAATTTTATCTTATTATCCTAAAGATATACTTAATTTTAATAAATTGAAGAATTAATGTCTAATTCTCTAAAGATATTACTATATTTGAAAGGAAAAAGTAATTATTTCTCAATTTATCTTATATTTTAAATTGATAGTAATAAGGTGAAATTTATTTTTAATAGAAATAGGATGTATATTTATTATATATTAGAATTAAGATATAGATTTATTATATATTATGTAAAATAACAATTAGCAAGCTAACAGAGAAAAAAAAAATGATAAATTAACTGTAGAGACCCTTTAAGACTTTAAAAATGATCTAAATTATAAAGTTTTGATCAAACTATTCGATATTGAAGTTAGTGCTACAACTAGATATAAAGATGATAGATATGATGTTGGGCATCATTATGCGGTATTAGTATATATAAGTGGTGATATGAGAAAGCATTATTATTAAGGAATTTTGAAATTGCAATCCTTTTTTGATGATGAAAAAAATTATTAATTCCTATCATATGTTGTACTTCATTTATTAGAAGACGGAATTCATGGCTAATATTTTCATAATGCAAAAGATTTCAGTCAATATTATCAAATATTGCATAAACGATCAATTAGAAATGATGAACATTCTCTGAAAGTTTATGAAGGTAGTGGAGCTGAAAATTCAGATAATTCAATATTAATAAATGCATTACATGACGTTTTAGATAAAAAGTATAGTAAATTTGGATCATTGACTGGATTATATTTTAATTCTTGGAATTGCAGGGATTTCATAGACTACTTAAGAAAAAAATTAGGAAGATGAATTTATAATTAAATATCATATTATTCGAGATGAATTTGAAATTTCATCTTTTAATAATATTTATCATTTTTTTCATCTTTCTATTTAGTTATGTTAATACTTATTTGATTTAATTTAATAATATACTTATATTATAAAATATAATAAATTGATAATTTTCTTACTTATTAAAGTATTAGTAAGTAATAGTGAAATTATAAAATATATATCCAAAGAAATTAGAATTCTTTGTATACTATACTACAAGGAGTAGAGAATGAGGAAGTAGAAAATATATAACCATCTTCAGTTAATTATGACTAAATATACATGAATGGTTTGTAATGTTTAATTAAACGTTGATAGGATTTTTAATTATAAATAATAATTTTATATTAAAAATATAAATTTTATTTTTATAAATCAATCTTAATCAGTTTCTTAGGTTATAATCAGGCAATTATGAGGAGATGTAAGAACTTTCTCATTATTACCTTCAGTTGGACTAATTTTTAATTAATTTATTTACATTTGTTTATTTACTATTTTATTCAATAGAAGCGTTGTATTTCTTTGAGTTTTTCTTGTTAGCATCAATGATGATACATTATCTCCTGGATCAAGGCTTAATTGATGTTTGAGGAGGTGATTATCACTTTCTCGAGTTAAGAAGTTAAGACTTGACATTCTTTTGAGTTAAGATTTTCTTTCGTTTACTTACAAGTTTAGATTTTCATACTGCAATTTTTCTATTTTATTACGTTCCTCTTGTAAAATTTTAAAATCATTAAAATCTCTATTAAATTTTAAATGTTGAGTTTTAACTACAGAGAACCTTTTCTAAACTTTGGTTAAAATTCCTCTCATTGAAGACATTTTTTCAAATTCCTATTTTCGTTTTCTTTCTTCTCTTATGCCTATTATTTCATCGAGCATCGCTTTCCTTTATGTCTAATTTTCAAGAAATCTCAATGACTAAGATACTTGACGAGGATCAAAAGGATTTTAAAGCATGTCTATAGCTTTTAAGACCATTTGCTTGTTTCTTTTAAGCTTTTGCAGTTGAAGTTTTTATGAAAAATTTTGTTTAGTAGAAGATGTTTGAGTTAAAGAATGTTTGATCATTTTATAAATAAATGATTAATTAAAATTCATTAACTTGTTATTTTTAACTTGTCATTTTTTTTACTGTAAATATCTTTATGAATTATTTTGAAATTAGTATCATATTAAGTAATATTTTTTTTAATGATATATTATATAGATATGAGAAATTTGGTTAAACAATAATAAATAATTAATTAAACAGCTTTTAACGACATTATTAATTAAATTAAATGTCTCAACAGCAATCTATGTAAAAATCAGCCACTTAATCATCTCTTCGAACTCTTACAGATTATGGAGGTCAGCAACGATTGGTCAATTATGCAAATTTATAGAGAAATTTATCTCCTCAAGCTGAACTATGTCTTGCTAAGGATTATAATTAAAAGATCAACAAATATGTGTATTTATTATGAGTAAGTTTAGAAAATAAGAAAAGGCTACTTGCGCTTAACCTTCTTAATGTGATAGTAAAATTATTGAGATGTGCAAAGAAAATTTAAATAAAATTGCAACTCTTTAAAAAAATAATCCAACTCTTAAATCTAGTGATCCTATTACATAAGAAAGTAGGCCTTTAAATGAAAATAAAAGTCATATTATAAAAACTCCTTTAAGTGATGTTGATAATTTATGGAATTTTCATAATAATCCAACAGCTCCAAGGTAAAATTTAAATTCAAAAGTGAATTATTAAACACAATAACCTGATTGGAAATCTAGTTAAAAATCAATTCAACCAGCTCCTGCCAAAACAAAGGATCTTTTTGAGAAAAGAGAACTTAAAGTAGCTGAATTAAGACCAGCAGATAGAAATCCAATATTAGAAGACAATAAAGGGAAATAGTATGGAAAACATGAATCATATGGAAAATCAGATCATTTAGAATGTAAGAAGTTGTTATCTAATGGATATGGTTAAGAATTGAAATATAAAGAAGATGTAAATATAAAAATAAATGATTTATAGAAACATATGGCAGATAAACCAAATTCATTTTAATAATCTGAGAGAACATTTAATTATTCAACTGTTAATTAGGGTGATTATAGAAAGAAACCATCTGAATTTGAGAATAGAAATGCATTTTTCACAAGAAGATGAAGTATATAATATTCTGTATAACTATTGTAAATAAAATATTTATTTAATAATAATTCATTATTCATCTAAGAGACTAATTATCTTTTTTTGTTATTGATCAATCATATCAATTTTGAATATATCATTAAGAAGATCTTTATAACACTTTAATATCACAATTAAATCAGCATCAATAGCTTAAAGAGAAGAAGAAAGTGATTAGATTCTTATAAAATTTTCATTCTGTAATTGTAAACAATGCTCAATTTTATTTTAAATCTCAAAGTTTTAAGAATCTTGATTCTCTTTTATTTTATTCATGGCATTATTGATCTCGCTATATATTTGGAAGCAATTACGTGATTTCTTTTGATTACTAATGTAAATGCGAAATCAAAGCTTTGTGGTTGTCAGTAATATCATTATATTACTATTACAAATTGTTAGCATTAAATGACATAAACTTTTCATTGAGAGACTTAATTGTCTTTTCTAATTTTTAATTATTGGTATTATATTGATCTTAAATTTCTCTGGTTAATTTAACATAATTATCTTCATTAGTTCTGAGTCTTTTTTCTAAGGCAGCAATTTTATTATTGTCAGACACATTTTATTATGACATAGGAATAATCACTTAATGAATTATATACAAGAAACATACCTGAATTTTATTTGGAATTTGATCTTCTACCTTGAGGACTTTTCATTTTGTCTTAGGCACTCATTATGCTGAAATTGTCATTCTAAGGTAAAGACATTTAACTTTGATTTCTAAGTAAACCACTTGTATCATTGTTAGAATCATCTTTCTTTGAATTAGCTTTATTATCATTTGGACTATATGGACTAGCTTATAGATATTATAATTATTATAGATGAGTATTGAGTTCAGTTAGATTGTCTCTATTGTCTAATCTCTCTTAAAATTCAGTTAATTTTGCTTCAATTGAAATAATAATTTGCTTAAAAACAAGACCACTAACATTTTCATCATCTTTTATAGAGTTCGCTAATTCAACAATTTCAATTAAACAATTTTATTTGAATTTAGGTTCTATTGGAACAGGTTAGATTATATTTTGTTTTGGGCCATCAAAGCCATTAGATTCATTAGTAACTTCCTTTTTTGAATTCGATGATTAATTAGTTAAATTATCCTTTGGTTTGGGAATAGATTTTCCTGGTTTCCTTGCTGATTGAATCTATGATTTCATTTTGGTTTTTTAATCTTTATGGAATAAATTAATTTTATATTTAATATAATTATTCATATATATATATAGATAGATAATAACACAAGTTGATTCAAAATTAATCTTCTGTTATTTCATCTACTTCTTTGATTTAAAGATCTCCGAACATATTTTTGTCAGAGTTTGAAGACTTTTTGAGAACTCCTAATTGATCTGACTACGAAACAGTACATTTAGATTAAATTAAAACTCCATCATAAGGCATAACATCTATACTAATATCTAAATGTGCACCTAATTAAGTAAGAAATTTATTATTAGTATTTTATTATTCATCTTTCATTTCTAGACTATTTTAGATTTTATTTTAATTATCAATTTAATCTTAAAATAATAATTAATATTTTTATACTTGAAGATCCACAAAATTAAAATCCACAACTTCTATCAAGTAATTCTTATTTTGATCCTAATTTACTCATAAGGGCTGTACTACTATTGATAGAATTCATCAATTAAATTAGACCACAATTTTCACCATGTCTTTAAATTATATGTATGTTACTAAAACTTTTAACCAAATCATTTATTATTATATCATCATTTTGACCATCATTCTAACTACTTTACAATTTTTATATGACAGTCCCTAATTGTTATTCATCTAATCTTAAACTTGTCTGTAAGGATCTACATCTACCACAATTATCTTAGAAATTGTTTAATTTGTTTAAAAATGCCATTACATCTTAAATAGTACTAATTTCAAAAAATGGATGTTTTAAAGCACTCTCAACTGAGATTCTATCATTTTTATTTGGATTCAACATCTATAAAATCAAATTGCTCAATGGTTATTCAAGTTTATTTAATGATTCTTAAAATGTCCATTAATTTGGGTTAGCCAACAATTCAATAAAATCAGATAATTCATTTGAGTGTAAAGGTAATTTTTGAAAAATGCACTAGTATGTAATAATCCCTATTGCCCAAATATCAACTTCTTTAGAATAACTAGATCTATGATATATTTCTGGAGCACAATAAAATATATTTCCAGTTTTTGTTAACATTTCAACTTCTTATCCTTTTGTAAAGAATCTTCTTGATACTCCAAAATCCACAATTTTTACATGTGGAGGTGAACTATCTTCTTCTAAATTGACTAGAATATTGTCTGGTTTCAAATCTCTATGGCAAATTCCTTTAGAATGTGCATGTTGGATGCCTAAAAGCAGTTGTTTTATCACAACTTTTAACTCTTCAGAAGTAAGAGATCGTTTTTAAATTACACTTTCCAAACTTGGAAACTTACAATATTCCATAACTAAATAAGTAGTTTCCATTTTCTCATTTATATACAATTCTAAGTCTTAAGCAATGTTAGGATGTTTTAGACATCGTGTATTATTAAAAGTTCTTTTTACATTATTTTGAATCTCCTAATCTCCTGACCTAACTATTTTTACAGCATATATATCCTCTGTGTTTTTCTTCTTTGCTGTCTTAACTACTGCATGTGCTCCTTAACCTTTAGAATTTCAATCTAATTTATACCTAAAGTATGAAGACATTAGTAATAATCTTCAAAGCGTTTGTATTCTTCAGGTTCATTTATTTAAGCGAGGGGAGAGTCATCACTAAATTATATCTAAGTTTTTAATCTATTCGCCATAAAAATAATTAACTTAAATGATAAGATAAGTAAGCTGTAATGCCATAACAGTAGATCCTTTTGCAAACAGGAAATAAAAAGCCCCAAATGTTCATTCAAGACATAAGATTGCTGAAAATAAATTAAAAAATCTGAGATCTGAGAAAACAGCAGATACATTAACCTCATCAATTACTACATTGATTCATCCTTAAAATCCTGAACTCAAGAATAAACGTATCTCTCCTGAAACACTTAATAAATATCTTAAAAATTACTTTGCTCCATATAGAAGATTTTCAGAAAAAAAAAATGACAAACAATAATCGTCACCTATAAATGAATATTATTAACCTTAAAAGGTCTCAAGTGATATAGGATCATTTAGAAATTCAGTTTAAGCCATAGAAGACGACTCACGCTCTATGCTTCAATCAGAAACATCAAATAGAGATCCTCAAAAATAGAAATCTAAAAACTTTTGTAACTCTCAAATATTACAAATATCATTAAATAGTATCGAATAAAATATCCAAAATAACAAAACTAAACAAAAAATAAATACAGAAAGAACAGAAAGAACAGAAAGAACACAAGAAAAAGAAAAATAAGATAGGTTATCACCTATTATAAATGAAGATAAATTTAATTAAAATGATGTTGAAGAATAATCATTCCTAATCACATCTTAAAATTATAATAATTAATTGAAATCTTAAAATTCGATTAGCATTGAATCATAATAAGAGCATGAATATTCTATAGAACTAACTTCATGTCTAATAAAATAATTTCGAGTATAATTAAAAAAGACTATTGATTTAAATTAGTGTTAAAATTAGAAAACTTTTATTGATCATTACTAAAATACAGATATTTAAGAAGAAATTACTTCACCATTAAATAATTCTTAGTTAAAACAAAGACTATTGGAGTAACCACATTTTAATCAAGCATAAAGTCAAATACTAAATCCTCCTTAAGATAACTAACACTGTTCTGCTTTGAATACAAAATTCGAAAATTTCAAAATTACACTATTCACAGCCATACTAATTGTAATTTTATTTATATCTGTTTACACTCTAACAGTGTGATAATTTTTAATTTATAAAATTAGTATTTTATCATTCATTATTCAAATATTTTTAAAATAAATAGGTTATTATTGAATATTCCATTCTTAATTATTTTATATTACTCTAACTAAAATGGAAATATCTCCTGAACTACACTGATGATTTAACGATATCAGAAAAATTCAGATATTTTTTATAATATTTAATGTTAACTATTATTAGTAAAACTCTAAAAGTTTTCTTTATTTAATTAAATACAATAAAAGTGAGTAATTAGATAAAATTACTTAAATTCTAAATACTTTCAAACTTCTAATTGACAAGTACGAAATTTAATTGTTTTTACAAATATTAATTTATCATTGAATTAATTATGATATATATTATTTTAGGAATACTTGCTCTAATCTATTTAATAACTTAGCCGCTTTTAGTGGTTATCTATTTCAAAATAAAGTATGGAAAACGAGCAATTATTTAATATGCTCCTGTTTTAGGGTTGATTCGTACACTAAGCCAATCAAGAGCAAAAAATGGAGATGCATTTGAAAACTTATCTTTGTAGATAAAAAATAATAGATAAGCAGACATATTAGTTACTAATTTATTATTTCGACCATTGATTATATTCTTGAAACCAAAATATTACCGAGTATTCATGCTATAACATTAAGAATATAAGAAATTCTCCATGATTGTTGACAAGAGGTTGATTGAAAAAGGTATGTTAATGGAAGGAGGAGCAAAGTGGAAATAATAAAGACATTTGTTAGGAACTCATTTTGAATATAGTAGGCTTATAAATCTCATTCCAATGATAAATGATGTAGCCTAAAATAAATTAACAAATTTACCAAATTCAATATTTCCTGTGATGAGTCTAGCCTCTTCAATTACAGGTGAAGTTGTTCTACGAGCATTTTTTGGAGAAGATATTGCAAAATTAAGTCTAAATGGTTAAGATCCATCACAAAGCGTCACTTAATTAATAACAAGGTTTGGATAATTAATTATTGAGTCGCGAGTATTTTAAATAAAGAGAGCTTTGCTTGAAGAAAAGGTGTTTAGTATTTTTCCAAGATAAAAAGAAAAAGATCTTTATTAACTAAATACACTTATGTTGGAACATATGAAAAAAGCAATACAAAGTAGAATTGAGAAATTAAGAAATTGCAAAAATATAGTACATCAGGACTACCTTGATGTTTACTTAGATGTTTATCTAAACAAAAATGACCAAATGGATCCACCTATAACAGAAGATGAAATTTTGTAATAATCGATAACACTTTACTTTGCAGGAACTGAGACAACAGCGAATTTGGTTACAACAGCTTGCTATTTCTTAGCTGAACATCAATAATTATAGGATGAAATATACAAAGAAATCTTAGAAGTCTTGAACGGAGAATAAATGATTACAGCTAAACATTTACAAAGTCTCTAAAAAGTTACAGGATTTTTAATGGAATGTCTTCGATTAAAGCCGGTTGCTCCTATGCTAATTTCTAAGTAAGCATAAAAAGATTTATTTATAGAAGATATATTCATCAAAAAAGGTAAGCTTTTATAATATAATTTTTTAGGATGGTATGTAAACTATATGGCTCTTTCTAATGCATTAAATTAGACTTACTTTTAGAATCCATAATAAATAGATATTACAAGATGGAAGGCTGATGGAACTCTAAAGGATTCATCTATAGATCCTTTTGCTTTTGTACCGTTCTCAGCTGGTGGTAGAAATTGTATAGGACAACATCTTGCTTTAATTGAGAGTAAAATTGTAATTTCTAAAATACTATTATAATACAAATTGAAATTGAATGAAAAAATCATAAGAACTGAATGGATAGCTAAAATTACTTATGGTTTATCAAATCAAGATTACATTACTTGGGAAAGAAGATGATAAATTAATTTAATAATCAATATTTATGTTTCATTTCATTTATTTTAAAACAAATGATTTAAATAATCATACTAAGGTGTAATTAGGAAGATGTATTCCTCTAATAATTATTAAATTGGTTTATTTTTAGTTCTTATTCATCTCTATATTCAATTAACTTTGAACTAGTTATTTAAATCAATTTTTTAGCTCTTATATTTATTCTTATATATAAAAGCTATTCATATTTATTAATATAGCTTAGTAAACTTTTATTTTTTGTAGTGACAATTTCTTGAATATTTTTGATTTAATCTCAACTAATTGTTTAAAAAAAAATGATTAAAATTCATAAAGGAACTTGCTTAAATATTAAATAATAGACAATATTTTGTTTATTTAAATTTCAGATGAATTTATGTATATTTTTATGATAAAAAATATAATTCCTTTATTCTTGATGATTATTATTTTATTTTATTCCATTTAATAATTATAATATAAAAATGAGTTATGGATGGTTAACAGAGAGTTCTTTGATCCCTGAACCTGCAGTTCCAATCAATGTTGATAATTCATCTGTAAATATTGGAATTTATTGGAGTTTAGATAGTGGCTATGAAGATTGCTTTGATGAAAGATAAGTAAAATGAATAAGGTGCTTTATCTAAAGCTAAGGTTGTCAAGAAATAAGAAAAAAGAATAAATAAAGGAATTGAAGAAAGAATGAAGAGAGACATGAAAGATAATGCAGCTGAAACTGATTAGAATCGTTTAGAAAAGCTTAATGCTATTTTAACAAAGAAAGCAATCATTTATGAAAAATAAAAATAAACAGGGATTGTTACTAAGAATTCATTAATTGACTTTAACTTAAAATAATTAAACGACATGAATGAAAAAGATTTAGAGTAAATAATTTTTTTGATTTTTAAATTATAGATAATATGAAATAGAGAGACAAGAATTCATTAAAAAAAAAAGGAGGAGATACATTAAGCATAAAGAAATCTAATAAATTAAAGACCTGAAATATCTAATCCTCAATTAGGATTTTAATAAAACTAATAAGAACTTGAAAGAATTTAATGGGAATAGTAAATGATGAAAGAAATAGAAAATAATATCAAAGATTCTAATTAGATTTTATTTGAAAAAGGACCTATCGAATAATCATATGATAAAAGACTTTCACAAGCAGAAAAAGAGTATTTAATATTATAATTATTATTAGGAAATTACCAAATGTGATAACGGAAGAATAAGAAGCTAAAGATAAGATTTCTGAAATAGCAAAAAAAAGGAAAGAATTTCAAGAAATAAGAATGGAAAAATTAAAATAATTAATTAAAAAGTAATGATTTATTTTTAAACTAAATTTATTACAATGTTCTTTTGTTACCAAAATAACTTATTAAATAAGAAATAATTTTTAAAACTCTATCAATAATTACTATAATTGAATTTTATTTTACATAATTTTTATTTTCAAAAGAAGAGAATAATTGGGAAATTAATTTTTATGCTTTTAAAAGCAAATTTACAAAAATAATGAAATATTAATACTAAAATTCATATATTTAAAATAAGTTTATAAAAAAGAATTGCAACATTATTAAATAATAATAATAAGAATGATTCTTATTGGTATGAAATTTGACATTGATAAAATTCATATTCATCATTTTTTTTAATTTATTTTTTTTATTTTTATAAAGAGAATTAATTCATCCCTAGAACCCAGTAATATTTATTTTAGATTGATATTGTAAAGTAGATTATATATATATATATAATAAGAGATTAGAAATAATTGAAAGTTGGATGATGAAAATGTCTTGTAAGAAGAGTGATGAAATTATAATAGTTAATAAAGTGGAAAAATACAATGAAGTTTTAAGAAAGAATGAAATTATATTTATATAAAATTGACTGGTTTTAAGTGTCTTTTCTTGTATGTTTTTTCTATTTAAATGGTTTAATGAAGGAATAATAGTATTTTTTAATTATAATACTTAATTAAATTTATGATATTAATAAATATTGAAGAATTCATTTTTGACAATGGAAATCGAAATAAATAGGATTTTAAAATTTATTATAAAATGAATATAGTAAATTTTACAAATATTTATTAATTAAGATAAGAGTAAAATATCATTATATTTAAATTATTAATAAATATGTTTCAAGAATTGAATTTGTCTGACTCTGATTCATTTCGTCCAAAGAAAAGAGGAAGAAGTCTGAATGATCGTTAAGGTAAGATTTTTTAATTTACATTAGTTTCAAGTTAAGAGAAGTTTGAGTTTTAACAATAATACTAATTGTTTTAGTAGTTTTATGAAAGTTGTAAGAACATTCCCATAGACTTTTTATATCTAAAAGAATATTTTAATGTTGGTTTGAATGATTGCCCTAACGATATTGAAGTTTTGAAAATTTAAAAGAAATTACACAGTCGACGTTTCTCTTAGAATCAAAAAAAGAGTTGGAGTTTTGATGAAAAAAAAGTTTTGGTTTGGGTAATAGGAAAGTATTGTTCATTGAAATAAAAGAATTGCAGATTTTTAAATAGTGATGATTTTAACGAAATTGGGTAATATTTGTTTAGGAGAAATGTTGATAACATCAAGTAAAAATGGACTTCAATGCACAAAACATCATTAATTACATAACCATTCACTTAAGAAGAAGATTAACATTTATCAATGCTATATGAGAAATATAAAAATGATGAAAATAGATGGAAACACATTGCATAAGAGATGAATAAAATAAACTAAATATATAGGACTAGTAAATAGTTAAGAGAGAGATGGATAAATTACTTAGATCCTTCATTGGTTAAGATTAAAGATCCTTGGACAGATAGAGAAGACTTAGAATTAATTTATTAAATTTAATAGAAAGGTAAGAAATGGACAGAAATAGCTAAGCAATTAAAACGTAATGAAAATTAAGTGAAGAATAGATTTAATGGTTTATTAAAAAGGGATGAAGTTGACGATGACTTAAATAAATTGATTGATAAAATATTATGGAGAATAAGTAAATAACCAATTGAAGAATTTAAAAATCATAATGAAAAATAAAATGCTTATCATAATCATAACTAAAGCTTACTATTCGCAGTAGGAAACATAGAGTTGATAACTAGAGAAGAGACTTATGAATTAACTCCTTGTATGGTTAATCTGAAAACCAATTAAATATATTTCACTCCAAATTATTTGCTATAAGAAATCCTCTAATACTAATAATTAGATGTAAGGGATGAATTTGAAAAAATTAAAAAAGAAATGGAAAAGTTTGAACCTTCCTAATTTAGAGTTGCATCTTTATCAATCATTAGTGAGGAGTATCAATAACCATTAATTTAAAATAATCATCAACATTTTATATAATCATTCTCTGATATGCCAAATTTTGAATCATCGAATCAACCTGCATCTATAGAAATTAAAACATATTTTCATCCATTTCATTCCTTAAAACATTTGTAATAAAAATACTTTCGGCATAGAACTGATTTATCATTTCCAAAAGCAATGAATTCTGTGCCTTGGAAATCTTTACCTTAACTATTATTTTGTTGATTTTATTTAAATTCGTGTCAATTAATTCAAATATTTAGTTCTTAATACTTTTTTAATTATAATCACATTTTAAACAATAAATTGAGTTAAACAAATATCAAAATAAAGTATATAAAAGTATTTAAAATTTAAGATTACTCTTCTATCTTCTATTGTAAATAATTCTATCTATCCTTCATATTGAAATAAATTTAATTGATTTTTTTTAATAAAATTCATAATTAGAAATATAAAATTATATATTCAAAATTTTATCAATTAAATAAGTATACTATTATTATTATTGGGAGAAATATTAATTCAGTTTAAATAATTAATTTTAAAGATGTAAAACATTTTTGAAAATTATATATATCTCAAATAGTAAAATGAAAAATATTTAGTATTTTTAAACTCATTTTATTCAAAAATGTAAAAAATTTATCTGAGTTAAGACTCAATTTGATTCTTTATAAATTAAATTGGATCCTGAATAAACATTATAGAATCAGATAATAAATGAAAGCTATAAGAAATTAAAATTATATGGAATAAATTTAAACTTTTAGAATGAAAAAATTTATTTTTATTTTATAGAATAAAATACATCCAAAAATAAAAAATAAGAATAGAAATACTAAGTTTATTTGAATTGTAGATTTGATTTGAGTAAAATAATTAGATACATTAAGTTTATATTGATTAGTGTAGATAATTTTCAATAAGAATAAATAAATAATTGGGTTTATAGAATATAAGGAATGTTCTTGATTTTAAATCAATTGAAAAGAATTAATTAAATGAAGCTATGAATTAGAAGTTTATGTTCAGAATTATAGGAATAATCGCCTAATAATTAATGAATTATGATATAAATGTATTAATTATTTCATGATAGATAATATTACTGTAATATTATGCTCTAGTCTTTCATTGTTAGGACAGCTGATTATAGTATTATTGTTTATTTATTCAAAAAAATTAAGACAAGGATTGATTCCTAGAATCATCTTATATTTGGCAATTAGCGGAATAATTTAAGTATTGAATTTATCAAATAGACAATTGGTATACTTTTTTCAAGTTTTAAAGATCCAAAATGCGCTGTATTTGCAAGTTTTCGATTGTATGGAGGATTAAGTTCTCTAATATGGAGTTCAATTCTCATTTATTCAATAAAGTAAGAAATAAATTTTCAAAAATAGAAAACTGTTTATGGTACTTAGTTAAGATAGTAAATTCAAAGATACAAGATAGATATTTGATTAATTGTGCTAATAAGAAAATAAATTTATAATATGCTCATATGGAATTCCATTGTTATTAATGATATATCCTATAATAACAGCCATTATTTTGACTGAAAACAGTACATAATACTGTTTATATTATCATTAAAAAGAAGATTCTTCAAGTTTGAAAGCTTAGTTAGTTATTTAAAAATTATTATTTTGGATTTTTCCTATATGCTTTTATTTAGGCTATAGTGTTACTATAATAAAATAAATAAAGTAACTTTTGGCTGAGGATGATGATAAAAAAGAACTGTATTCAGAAGTTAAGAAACTAATTAAGCAAATCTTACTTTTTCCAACAATCACATTTATCTGTACATTTAGTTTTACAATTGAAGATATTTAAACCTTATTTACACATAATGTAATAATATCTATTGAACTAAGATAGGATCAATATAAACAACAATTTCATTTGTTTTTTTAAGCTTTTGGGGTTTTCTTAATTGTGTAGCTTATTTAACTTAAGACCCTGTAAAATAATAAATATTAGAATGGTTCAAAATGGATAAATTTAATTAATAATGTATGTTTAAATCATATATTTAGAGAGTTCTAGATAGCAGAGTAGCTCATAGTAGATGATGAATAAGGAAACACAAGATTGAGTATTGGAAGTTAATGTTATTATTACAACGATCCAGGAGAGAAAAGTTATGATAAATCAGTATAAATGACAGCACCTTTATGAGAATTTGTATTATGTAATTATATTTGTATTTCTGCACACACACCAGAACTAATAATAATAATTCCAAATTTATATATCTTATTATTGATTCAATCCATAACCAACTTTAATCTAAAACTAAGTTTTTTATTTTCAAATTTGTACATTCGTATTATTTTTATAAAATTTTGCATAAATCTATTGTCAATTAACATTTGAAGAGGCATCTATAAATATACTTTAGTTGGATGACTTTCTTGATAAATATTAATATTGTTCCACTTTTAAAAAAGCAAAATTAATTCTAAGAACTTTTAAATAGGAATTTAAAATAACTATTCATATTCAGATCAGGCATAAAATATGAATGAATGTTTACAAAAATTTGGAGTTTTGATGAAAAAAATAATTTAAATTAAAGCATAATTTTAATAGAGTTTAGCAAAGGGATAATAATTGATTAGAGATAAGATTTGAAATGTAATTAGTTTTAGTGTTGTAATGGATTTAGGGTAATTGTACTTTTAATGAAAAATATTATATAATGAATTTAATTATAAAATGAATGAAAAAGACACTTTGAGTTTATTACATACGAAAAGAGAAAGGATGGCTTAAATGCATTCTTAGTAAAGTAAATTTAAATTTGCTCAAGGAAGTACGTAATAAGATTTTTGAGGTGAAAAGGAAATAGTTTGTAAGATCAAGAAGTGTATAAGAGATTTCAAAAATGTTATAAGACTCATAAACTTTGAATGAAGGATTTACATCTTTGTTAAATTTGTTGGAAGATGATTAGAATGAAATAAATTTTGCATATTTATTATTTTATTGGGGAATTTTGGATGATTTGGTTGAAGTGTTACAAAATTATATGACATTATCAGAATAGCAATTGGTATGGTTATTAGAAGATTAGTATAGGTAGATTTAACAAAGATGATTGCATTTATAGTAGAGAGTAAGGATGCTAGTCATTATTTCATTAATACAAAGGGGCCTTAAATATTAGAAATTTTAATGGCAAATCATAACAACTTATTAATAATTGAACATGTATATAAATAGATATATAAAGTGTATTTTAATAATTGGTAACCTTGAGAAGTACGAATTAAATAATTACTTTTTGACTACTGTTATTCCTAGACTCAAAAACTATTTATTTAATATGAATCCTCTTCCTGTATAATGTTTAGTAAATTTCAGTTGGATGATAAAGAATCGTAATTTTCCATAATAGGAAGAAATTTAGAAAGAATTAATATTATTGTAGAATGAAGAAATATTAAATGAAGCAATTTAGTATTTGGAAACTTTAAATATTGATTAGAATATGATGGGTTATCTGATTAGAAATATTGATCTAATAAATGATGCGTAATAAGTATAACCTAAACTCTTATTGAATTTGATATGCTAAAATTTAAATAAAGATAATGTAATAAAGGATATTGTTAATTTACTTAATAAATGTATGTAAATGGGTAAATTAATGATACTTCAAAGTGCATTCAAATTGGCGTAAAATTACATGATTCAATCTGGTCTGCCTTATTTTAATGAAATAGTAGAAAAGAAGGTTACTTAATTATTAATAATATTCGGTTAAGATGGTAATAAAAATCAAGGACTACTAAGAAGTATGATGTAATATTTAGAAACATTTCATATCATGTATCCAGAGAGTAGATTCTCAGTAGAGTTTTATACAAGATTGTTAGATACGATATAATTAAGTCATTTGAGATTATTATCAATTGTAATGACTAGAAATTCAGAGTTTATACAAAATATAGCCAATATTGGAGTACATAAGAAAAGACTCTAAGAACTTTCAAAGATGAGTAATGAAGCAAAAGAATTATTAAAAAAAATATATTTGTGATAATTAACTTTATGATCTTAAAAATTAGATAACTCTTTTCAACAACTACAGAGACTGTTTAAAGCACTAGACAATGGATGAAATTCTTTCAAAATTCCACTGGAATACAAATAAACATTGAAAGGAGTTTAAAAAATGAAGCTGTATTCTTTTACAATATAATAGACTGAAAATCTCAATTATTATGTCAGATAAAATTACAAGACTTTTAATTAAGAATAATTGTTTTAAGCATACATCAAAAAAGATTTGCAGTTTGAAATTTAAAAGTAAGTCTAAATGGAACTCTTAGATCGTTTAGTAGCTAATTAAATGGCTTTTACTGATAATATGTTGATATCTTATTTAAATAAGGATGCTTAATTGTAGCCTGCCTATTATTCAATTATAGCATAAAACCTACTTTTAAAAGGAGTCAAAATTTTTGATTAGCTTAATATTTATTAATAGATTGATTATATGCGATTATCAATTCAATCAGGATATTTTCATCCGGAATTGATTTAGATATTCATCAAGAATTTAAAA
The DNA here is from genome assembly GCA_000733375.1 of Paramecium sexaurelia. Taxonomy (NCBI): domain Eukaryota; phylum Ciliophora; class Oligohymenophorea; order Peniculida; family Parameciidae; genus Paramecium; species Paramecium sexaurelia. The sequence continues at coordinate 83,377 of JPFM01000058.1, forward strand.
ATAGATGATTAATTAATAGAGTCTTTAACTTTGCTTTAATTTAGAACTATTATGGTTGTTTTTGATTATTGTGCTACTTCTCCTTATGATTTAGGATTATAATCTGGATTTCTTGATTACTTTGTTAATAAATACATATCAAAATTAAATGATTTTGAACTAATGGCATCAGAAATAACAAAACATGAGTTTTCTTAATTAATGATAAACAATCATTATAATTTTTTGAGTCAAGAATAATTCACTTAAATTAAGATTGCTTACTCTAAAATGTAAATAATGTGTTCTATTTTTAATAAGTCTTGAGAGAATGTTTAACAAGAATTACAATTTTATTGTACAAAGAAATTTAAACAACAAAGATATTGCAAAGAAATTATTATGGCTTTATTCACCAGATGACTATCATTTAATTTAAAGAACCCTGAATCAAATTATTTCTAATGTAATTAATTAAACTGATAATAAAGTTGATTATACAATTTATGCATTGCCATGTAATTAATTATTAAATAATTCAATAGTATATTTTAAATATTTCTCTCCCTAGTTGTATTATTCATCATTAAAATCATGTTAGAAAGTACATAATATCAAAACCTAAAAATATGATATGAAATAGATCATGTTTTTATTGAATAACAATGTATTAAAAGGATTTAGATAAATTCTTAATGATTAATCATTACTAGATGATGTTGAAATTTTTATCAAATAAACACTAACTTCTTATCTTAATAGTGTGAAAGATGAAGATTTATTAATTTTTGATGAAGCATTCAATGCAAATATGGAATTAGATTCCGAAGTCGAATTTAATGATGCTGAATATTCAGAGATTTTACCATATTATAAAAGCAATTAAAAGAATTAAGAAACTTAATATTAAATCAACTAAAGATAATTCATTGTTAATTTAACTAAAAAATTCCATTCATTATAAGACACTTTGACTAATAATGGATTCTAAAGATTTTTAACTTCAAAAATTAATAAAAAGATTTTAACCTTAGATCCAGTACTAAGCTACATTGAAGCATTGTATTTTGCATCTTTAATTATTCCTGAATTTTAACCATAAACAAAATTATTTTCAACTCCATAAATGCTTAAATTTATTAATAATCTTCTTTATCTACCTAACCTTTTAGAGCATTTAATTTAATTGAATCATCTTTGGCCTAATCTATTTAGTTCAGAAATGAAATCCATAATAAACGCTAATAAAACTAAATTAGACGAGATTCATAATACCAGTTAAAATAGTTAAGAATTTATTGACAAAGTGGAAACTTAAGTTAAGAATGCTGAACTGTTTAGATCTAGAAAACAGTTGTATAGAAATAGAACTTATCAAGGAGTCTTATCAATATTTAATTTTGTTCGTCCCAAACCTCACATTAAATTCTCTCCTATATTAAGAAATCCATATGATGAATACACAATTGAAGATGTATATGCAAATCGAGAAATTAATGCTTATTGGAAATTGTCATAGAAAAGTGAAAATGTAATTTAACATACACATTTTAAAGAATTAGTATGGTAAGCACTTAAACTTGACACAAATTAATGGAAAATGAATTATAGTGATTTTCCACATATTCTTGATTTTGCTTGTCCAGACTAAAAAATTGCAATCTTTGTGGAAGAATATCCTCGTTTAATTAGAGGTCTATAAAAAGTATATACAAACGAAACTGATCGAGCAGCAGAATATTTTTCAAAACTTGGTTATCAAATTGTGTTTATAGATTATAATATTTATCATCCAGATAGTGAATAGTTGTTGAATACTTTGAAATAAAAATTTATATTTCGTTATAATTGATAAGGTTAAAATGTCAAAAAATCAGCAATATTATAATCTAAATTCGATTTCTTCTTATTAATTGAATCAATACATTTGAAAAACTATAAAACCTGTTTATTTAATTAACTAATTATCATACTCTAAAAATAAAAATATTATATAAATATAATAATAAAGATGAGAAGTAATAAGTAATAAGTTTATATTTATATTTCCTTTCTTTCATTTAATAGGCAACTTCTAGATATTATAACTTAAATGCAAATAAAAGCTATAAAAATAAGAAACATGGTTACTTACTTTTAAGTAGAAATTACTTTAGAAATTGATGGGCTAATACTATTGAAACAGAAAATTCAAAATTTTATTATTAATTTAAATTTGAGTCTTGTAAGTATATATTATTTTAAAAATAAGATGAAAATTGTTCAGTAAATTTAAACTATTCTAAAATAAATGCTATATTTTAAATTAATGTTTCAAATCTTCATTTTCTATAAAGATATCAATTAATAATCTTAATAGTAATTTCAGGATAGCTAATAATAATTTAAACTCTTTTTACATGACTTTTAACAATTTCAAATCTTCTTATAGAATAAAAAGAGACTTTAAGTTATTTCCAATAACATTATCTCTTTTGAGGATAAGTATGATATTAATTATATTGATATTTTAATAAACTACATTCTTACATAATTAAATTGAACTTTTTTATTCAAGATCATGTTTTGTTTGATATTTAAATAATAATACACTTAATAGAATAGGCTTCATGTTCTTAAAAATTAAATTGAGTAGAATAAATTCATGAGATATCTTTGAATTAGATTTTGATGTGACTTTAAGTAACCAAAAAATTATGTTTAAATTTGATGTGAGTCTATAATCTTTAAGTATACAATTAAAATTTTCTTAAGACAATGAGTTTTATTGAATAGAAAATAAATATTAAATTTTTGATTTTTTATTTTAAGAGATTTTTTAAAACACTTTAATTCATGTTGACGATTGTCTGGAATAAACAAAAATATAAATTATTGAGTTGGAAAAAAAAAGCGAGTTTGGAAGAAGAAACATAATTAGAAAAGGTTGATGATTTAATGTGCTTAAATAGTAATATATTTGAAAAACTGAAAATATATATATATATTTAAAAATTCTTTGTTTGAAATATATTATCGAATGCTTCAAGACTAACACTTTTTATTTTAACTAAATAAGATTGCTATGATTACATATTTTAAAGACATATCTTTTAATAATATATATTATTTCGCTCTTTCTCTTCGTCCCAAAATGATGAAAATCATATTATTAATATTAATTAAAAAATAAATGGGAAATGGATAATGTTGCAAAAGGGTTGAAAGAGTTGAAACTCTAGAAGTTGATAACAGCCCTCCTTAAAATAATAAACACGCTTCACCTTTTGATGAGCCACAACAAATGATTTCACTTTCGGATTCAGATGAGGAATATTAACCTTAAAAACAGTAGCAATTTGGGATTTTTAAAGAAAGATAAAAAACTTCTTAGCTATCAACTGGGCAATAATATTCTTTTTAAACTCTGCCATCTGAATAATAATTCTCTAATTTCATTACTTTTCAAGCCATTCCATCTCAGTAGGGAATTCATAATAATAATGTATTCTCTAAATTCAAAAAGGAGATGAATGAGTTTTCTAATATTCAAACCAAAAATTAAAAGAACTTGTAAAAATAATGAATCATTTGTATTTTTGTTATACTTATATATCAATATTTAAACCTAATTTTTTCCTCTATATATATCAAGAAATTTCCAAGATAAATTCCAAGCCATTTATGATTCTATAAATCTTTTATTTGTTCAAAAATAACTAAAATATAAAAAATATTTTTAACAATATCTCAAATTCTAAATTTTTCAATAGAATTAGACTGCGAAACAAAATAATTTTTAATGTTGTTATTTCAAAGTCTTCAAACATATGATAGTATTAATTATACGGATTCTATTTGTACCACAATTTATTCCATTCACACTAATATATAGTTCAGTAATTAATACACTTCCCAAATCAAACTATTTTAATTCAAATTTAAATCTTCTTAATTTGGAGATTTAAATCTAATTTATTTTTAAAAATTCTTTTAAGTAAGTTATGTAACCAAAAAATATGTATATTATCAATTAAGAATGGCATTGTTAAAAGTAAATTTGAATTGTCGTCCTAATTTAACATAGTCGGCTATTATAAAGTGTCTAATGTCAATAAAGTCTTTCTAATAATATAAACACATACTTTCTTTAGGTTTAGAGCTTTAAAATTTCATTAATATAATTACTATGATTAATTTATAGTCTATTTATTCATTAATATTTTGAAATGGTTATTATTCTCAATATCATTGACAAAGACTTAGAAACATTATATAATCCATGGACAGAGATATTTTTTTAAATTTAATTTAAGTTAATATGATATACATATTCTAAGATTAGTTGATTCTCATTTAGAATAAATTAATCCAGAACAAAAAGTATATATTTATTCTTCTGATATATTTAATCTTCACCATTAATTACATATTGAAATTACTTAATATGATTTCTATACCTGCGTTGTTAAATTTAATTAGTTGTAATCATATTATTCATTTTCTATAAAATTAAACTAAATAATATTTAGCATTTTTGTAGTATATTGTAGATCAAACTTCATAATCTTTTCTTATAAAATCTGACTTACATATTTTGATACTGAGCAAGCTTATTAATCTAAGCTTTATCTTTTATAATTATATTCTAAACAGTTTATTTTTATCTTATTGATATGTAAATTGCATATTTATTAAATATAAACTACTTGTGAATTTCTATAATATTTTAGATCAGCAATCAGTTATTTTTGCTAAGACTTATTTTCATCCTTTACAGTCTATTATAATCTATATAATACTAGAGCTAAATTTGCTTTAAGTACTGTATATTCAAAAAGAATCATTTAAACATCTCTTTATGGTCTATAATAATAAGTCAAGACACTAGTTAGTATACAAAGATTTACTTTACTTTTTCTGAATTCATGATAAATAAGAGATTAAATTAGAAATTGACCCAATTTTTATTCCACTATTAATTTATTTCAGTCTATCAGTAAAATACAATGCAAATCCATCTCAATTTTGCAATAGATTAATAAGAGCCTATATACTTTACTTATTGTTCTTAGCTGCATGATTTTAGAGAGGGAAGATAAATATTCTCTCTTCAAATCAGTAGTTATTATTTAAATTACTTTAAGGCATTTCCTAAAGGTTTATAAAATGAAAGAAAGTTTATTAGACTCTTTAATAATAGAACCAAAATTAACAATTAACTTTGAATAAGATTTTTCATAATTTTAATTGAAAAATTATAATGATTAGATATGTTTAAAATGATGATTTTGTTGGGAATTAAAACAGTAATTTAATATTTTTAATAAGTTAATAAATTAAAAAGTACAATTCAATTAACAAAATATAAAATTTCTTAATCTGCTAAAATTTTCAGGGATTTTTTATGGAAACCCAAAAAAAACATACTTTTTTCAAAATAATATATATTAATAAAAATATGAATTCTTCTTAAAAATTAACAATACAAGATAATTAGACAACAGAGGTGTAAGATGGAAAGAAGACTAAAAGTGTGACATTTTGTTTTGATAAAAACATTGTACATTCTATTTATAAGTGTCCTTCAGAATATTTGAGTAAAAAAAAGAGAAAGCAATTAAGTAGAAGGATATCTAGTTCCATCAAAGGTAGATGGTATGATGATTCAACATCATCAGATGAAGAAACTAGGAACTATTCAGATCTTGAAGACTATGAACATTTCTACAGCATAATAGAATGGAAAAACTTGCAAGATATATCTTTATAAAAAAAGACTTCTAATAATTTGGTTGAACATTAAAGTTCGAAAATTTCGAATGATATTAAAGATGGAAGTTTAGAAAATCCAAAATCATGTCTTAAATAAATCAAGAAATTAGGTATTTCCGCTTAATTTGATGAATTTAAGAAATAAGATTAAAATGATGATTAATAGACTGAAGTTTGTACAGAAAAAGATTTAAATAAAGAAAAACTCTAAAATAACAATTACATTATTGTGAGTAAATTTAAAGATCATAATGATGAAGATGAAGAAGAAGAAGTAAAAAAATTATATTTATCACAGATATCTATCAATCTTGATGATTTAGATGAATTAGAATGTAATTTTAAAGAATAGAGAGCTATTGAACGATAAGACATTTCAATGTTCGATTAAATAAGAAAAAAAATAGATTTCAAATCAGCATTTCAGATTATTGATAAAAAGATGATGTAATTCATTAACTTAAATACCTCAACTAAACTTACTATAAATCTTATTTTTATTCATTTTTTTCAATTGAACTTTTCTAGTATCATTTAATATATTTAACAATTTATTCTACTATTTTATTCAATATTAAATTAACCCAAAAATTATATTCAACTACATCCAATTAAAATAGGCAAATCAAATTGATTAGAAATATCTCAGTTTTTATGATAATTAAATCTCTTTTGATACAGAGATTATTTTTTATTTAATAATTTCACTTATTCACTTTATAATCTTTTTTTAATATAAATTCTAGTCTAAAATCTAATCATATAATTCTTGAAGTATGTTGAATGCAAAATCACATTTAAAAGTTATCAGCATAATTGATATTCTATAAATCATAACCTCTATTTTTCAGAATATTATTTTCAAAGGAAAAATTCCATATTTTTACAATTCAACCATTTGAACAATATGTATATTCAAGATTGATTTCAAAAGCATTAAATAAATTTCTTTAAGATTAAATAAAATAATATCTCTTAAATTTAATCATCAATACTAAATATATATATAAAATTATTGAATTTATAAGATTTGAATAGTAAATTATTTGCAAGAGGATTACTTATTTTTGTTTAATTAAAATCTAACATTATAAGTCATTGGAATTATTTATATTCAGGATTGATAAGAAAGATAACAAATAAGAATAATAAATTAAATAAAAGTTTTGTACAATTTATATTAAATGATTAATATTTTAGAGTTAAAATATCTTTCGAATGTTATAATTTTAAAGTTAGGTAAAATAATAGAGTGATAAACTGATTATAAGTTTGAATTAAATTGTATGATAAATATTTTAAATTTTAATCTATGTTTTTTTTATTTTTAATTAATGAAATTAACAGTTCGAAATAATAATTATTTTGAATTTTAATATGACTACAAATATTCAAGTAATTTGTCGATTCAGACCTCCGATACCTGGACAGGTTGAAAGTTAGATCTTATTTGCTGATGAAAAGAGTGTTCTTATAGAAAATTAATAATTTAATTTCGATCATATTTTTCATCCAGGAAAATAATTAGATGTATTTAATGTGGCAGCTGAACCAGTAATAAAAGGAGTCTTAGAAGGATTTAATGGGACTGTCGTAGCTTATGGTTAGACTGGATCAGGCAAGACTCATACAATGGAGGGAACAGTGGGAGATGATTAAGGGATAATAAAAAGAATGGTGAATACGGTGTTTGATTTTATAGAAGCCAGTCCAGATTATGTAGAATATCGAATAAAAATATCTGTGGCTGAATTGTATATGGAGAAAGTTAGAGATTTATAAAACATAAAAAAAACAGATCTAAAAATTAGGGAGGATAAAAATCATTCTACATATATTGAAGGAGTAACTGAAACCTCGATAGCAGATTAATCAGAAATATATGATATATTAAAAATGTGCAATGCTAATAGAATGATAGCTAGTACTAATATGAATGAATAATCATCAAGATCACATATGATATTTTTGATGACAGTTTAATCGATAGATTTAAGAGATTAGTCTGCCAAAACTGGTAAGTTATTTTTAGTGGATCTGGCTGGAAGTGAAAAAGTATCAAAGACAGGAGCAGAGGGAAAAATTTTAGATGAAGCAAAAGGAATCAATAAATCATTATCTGCATTAGGTTAAGTAATTAATGCTTTAACAGATGGAAGCTAACATGTACCATATAGAGATTCAAAATTAACAAGAGTATTACAATGTTCTTTTGGTGGTAATAGTAGAACCACACTTATCATAACATGTTCTCCTGCTTAATCTAATTTACAAGAGACTCTTTCTACTTTAAGATTTGGAGTCAGAGCTAAAGCAATCAAAAACAAACCAAAAATAAATAAAGAACATACAGTTGAAGAATTGAAAATAATTGTCTAAGAGAAGGAAAGAGAAATATTGTTACTTTAAGAACAATTATCATAATTCAAGAAAGGTATTGTGATTAGTGAAGAAGATAAGGAAATATTAAAAGATATTCAAGATGATATAAATTCTGAAATTCCAAATAATAATGAGCAATTATTACAAATGTAATAATTATTAGCTAGATATGAACAAGAAATAGAAATATTAAAATAAACATAATTTTTAAATTAATAGAAAGAAATAGAATTAAAAAATTAATTAAGGATAAAGGAAGATGAAATGTAAGAAAGTATATATACAATTTTATATAATTATTAGAATTTCAAGATTATGAACATTAATATATGAGAATGGATACAGATTATTAAAAGAAGATATCTCATATTCATAGAACTTTAAACTAAAAACTAGGACAAAGCGGAGAAAGAGATTTGTTTGAGGATGATTAGGTGTTGGTTCTAATAGATAATTTTGTAAAAGAGAGATTAACATCTAAATTAAAATAGATTACATATCTATATAAAAAACATCACAAAGATTAATTAAATGAATAATTGATGGCATTTTTAACAGATGACAAAAAAGAATTCAATATTCAAAGTAATTTATAATTCTTAATATGTACAGATGATTAATTAGCAGAATTGCATACTTAGGTTGCATAATTAAAGAAATAAAATATGGAATTACAAACCGACAATAGTACTTAGTAATAGTTGTTGGAGACTTTAGAAAAGACATAACAGCTCTTAGATGCAGAGAAAGCTAAAACTTGGAAATTAGAAAATGTAATTATTAAAAGTATTAATGATGAATATTATTAATATTAGATAATAGAGGATATGATGAGAAATGCAAAGAATTAAACCAAAACATAGAAAAAATGTTAGAAGGAGTTCATTAAGTTATTAATGACAAATAAAGATATCAAAGAGAGTATTAGAAGTTAAAGAAATTATTTGATGATAGACAATTTAAAATATATGTAAATTTAAAAATTTATATTTAAATTAGAAATTATAGGAGGAAGTAAATAGACTTAGTGTAGAAAATTAGAAATTATTCGTTAAATATGATTAAATGAAGGAATTACAGAGATTAGAAAAGAATTCCATGTTAGATACATCTGAAGTCAATTCATCTTTCAGATAAAACAAGAAGATATACAAATGTTTAAAGGGAGGAACCAAAAATTCTATAGTTTAATAGATTGTGGGCAAAGAGAATATATCAGATGAAGAATAATGAATTAATTTACTTATAAATTTCATAAATTTAATTAATTAAATTATAGTAATGATTGTCTTATAGGTTTAATCGTTTATTACTATAATGATGATTAATTATTTATTAATAATAAAATTATTTACATGTTAAAGTCTTGAAATTTGCTCAAACTCATCAATCAGTGTTAAGCGAAATAATCTAAAGAAGAAGAAAATCTATTTCGAATAAGGAAAGTAATAATTATACTATTATTAAAAAATCAATAATCTGATAATATTATAAATACTAAATCTAAATATGAATTAACTTTATTTATTAATTTAATTAATTCAATTTATATCTATCAATAGTGTTTAATTATGTTCTCATTTATTAAGATTATTTGAAAAGAGATTTACTAAAAATGTCTGAAAGTATTCCATAATATACTAATAAATATTTATTATTTTATTATTAATAGAGGAAACTTTTAAGATATATTTAAGTGAGAGTTTATGTATACCTAACTAAAGTTTTTATGAAGAATCAAACTTGTAAAGATATAATATTAATGTTATAAGATCTTAAATTATAAAATTAATCTTAGCTATTTTAATAAAAACCATCACTTATGTATTAAATTATGATAGATCTTGCTAAATATTATCAAATTAAATTCACCATTAATAATTTATAAGTTGCAAAGATACTCATTTAGGTTAAAATATAATTAAAACCAATTATAATGGTTCATTTATCTGATAACTGATTACAAAATAGGGAATAAGATTGAATATTTATTATTTGATAGAACTTAAAAGTTTTAGTGGGATATAGATATTATGAAACTTTAGGTATTAATTAATTTATATAATTTTTAATTTAAAATTTATATTTTAAAATATCAATAAGAAGTATTTGTTGAAATAATTTTCAAAATAATTTATCTTGTAAATTATTATTTTTTTTAAGAATCTATCCTAAACGTTAATTTGGAAAATAAGAAAGAATAACATTATTATCTTTTGTTGTTTCGTATTCTTCTTGTTTTTTTGGAGACTTATGTCTTTTATCAGGAGTTTTAAATTATCTTTCAAGATATTTTAAATGAGATTGTTTAAGCAAATTATATAGTTTATCCTTTGAAGATTTTGATTTCTTCATGCTTTTGTTTTATGGAGTTATATCTCTTGATTTGCCAGCACTTAAATTATGATTTTATTAAGTTGATTTATTTAGGGTATTGAAATTGCTAACTTATAGCATTGAATATTTTAGTTTGGTTTCTTTAATTTCAGTTACAAAGCCATATAATCTATATGAGTCATTTAAAAACTTATTTCTTTAAATACTACATTTATTAATTTAGTAATATTTTTTTGCTTGAGTAATCTCTTGTATAGCTGAGAAACTATCTTAAAAGTTTTAATTTATAGATGTATTCATGAGTTCGCTATTTTATCTATCTATTTCTTTAGATTCTGCTTTGATTTAATTTTTCTTTAAAGATGGAAATTTTGGTTAAATAGTAGGATTTACAGAGTTTAATCTTTTGAAATTGATTTCATAAGCTCTGGGTGCTTAAAAAAAGATTTATTAACGGGATTCCTCAATATTTGATAAGCTATTCAATTTTTAAGGACTGTTTTATGAATGTGTCTGAAAATACTTTTTCAATTTTTCGTTCCTTTCAAAATTATTATAAAATAGGTTATGATATTTTTTCTATTTTTTAGATGGAGATGTAGAACAGGCTCTTTGCTTATATTTCTCCAATTCATTAATCATATCCTTTCTTGACATATAAATCGGTAGTTTATTTTTTTTTTAATGTAATGCTAAGGATCCTTATGGTTTTATGATTCTATTACTGGACATATTAAGAGGAGTATAAATCCAAATATTATGAGGTAGGGAATACGAAACACTTTTACCATTCTATTCAGTTTTATTATTTTATCTGATCTCTCTTACATTTGCAAAATTTTTTTTTTTGCCAGAAAGTTGACTGGAGTTTGCAAATCGAAAAATTACTTAGGTGCAAGAATATTTAACTTGTACATGGAAAAAATATTAATGTACTAAAATGGATTATAATCAATTTTTTTTTAATATATTGTAATAAATTAATAATAAAAAAAGTTAGTTAAATTTATGTAGCTGAAGTCAATTCATTAATACTACATAAAAGCCAAAAATCAATCTAAAGATTAGAAAGGAATAAAATGTAAAGAATAGACTTAAGCCACTCCATCTTAAATTTCTATGATTTTGAGTAGAATGAATAATAAAAACCTTCAAGATTTAAAAACGACATCTGATAGAACCAAAAGTAATTTACAAATATCTCCAAAATTATAAAATTGTTTATCAGCATCAAATTTAATGAGCAAGACTTCATAATCACCAAAATTAAGCGATTATGCTTTAATAGAAAAGAAATTTGCAAAAGAATGTCCAAGTAGAATCACTAATGGAAATGAAATCTAGTTACCAACTGAAATTAATAACTTTTTGGAGATGGAAGAGAGAAAAAGAAATTTAAATAATTTTAAGGAAGAACTCTCTTAAAATATAATGAAGATTTAACATTTAGATTAACTTTAAACTTAAGTGAAACTAATTGAATAATAGTTACATTCTATAGTATAAACAATCATATAATTAAAAGTAATCATTTCTCTTTATTAAAGGATTCCTTATGCTTGTAATTGTAATAAGAGTAAATGACATATACATAAATTACTTAATCAATTTCTGATTCATTGTATAAGATGAAAGATGATATACTTCATAATGAAGTAAATATAATCGAATGTATGCAAATGAAACCATTTTATAATATTATGAATATCTATAAAAAGAGATTAGAAGAACATTAAAGTTGTTTGTAATAAATGATTTCAAAGAGATAATTTGTTATTCAATTTAATTAATGGTGCTAATAATTGATGTTGAAACTTCAAGTAGATAATAAACCAAATTTTGATACAGAAGAGAAAGAAAATTGTTTTTATGGAATTAATAAAATTGCAGAATCTCCTAAATTTCGCAGCAGTTGATAAGATATTTATTTTACATTCTTGTTAAATATAAATATTTTATTATGTAATAAGAATTTTAATTATATATAGAGATAAATCTATCATTAATTTCAAAGGAAATTAATTAGTAGGTTCAAGAATGGTTCTCTTAAAGTTTATCATGAATTTAATTACTGATTTAAGTAAATGGCTAGTTTGATTCAATAATTGATTAAAAGAAAGACAACAATCCTAAAATTTAATAATCTACATTTTTTTAACAACAAAAAGCAACTAAATATTTATAAATAAATAGGAATATATTCTAAGATTGTTTTTTATTAAAATAAAAATATTTGTTAATCATATACTTTAAAAGTTATTAGTTTTCTAAAATTTAGAATTTATTCTTAGTAATTTATAGTCTTGAATTAATTACGAAGTATTGTTAGTAGGCAAAGGCATAAAGGTTTTAAAGTTTAAAGAACTTGCCTTTAAAGTATCTATTGGTTTAATTTATTCATTTTATTCTTAATCAGCAATTTCTTAATAATATTCAGTTTTAAAAACCTTTAAATTTGTATTAGTAATTATATCTTAGCCAGTTAATGTTATTTAATTCTTAACCTTGTATTCTTTAATCATCTTTAACACTTTATGTTAATCTAGTTCAATTAATTGAATGTCAGCATTGGCGTAAACGTTTTGTGTGTAACCTCCAAAAATCAAGATTTTCGAATCTATGGAAACACTACAATGACTGCATTTACCATATTTCAAAGATGCAATTTATTATACCAATACCCAATTCATTTACATTAATTCCAAAACATATAAATCATTCAGAATATTACCTTCTTTAGAATCATTTCTTCCTCCATAAACAATTAAAGAATTAAGATGATAACAGTAGTTGAGACTATGAGAATAACGAGCTATTGGGACTTACCCCTAAAATGTTTAGTAAAAAATACTTTAGTTTTTAATTTAATAATTTTGAGAGGCTTGAATCCAAACTAAATGACTCTTAAATCATTTGATGCTTCACCATTTTACATTCTTCCTCCAAAAATATATATGCCTTCTTAATTAACAGTTGGGTATTTTCCTTTTTTCTTATTACAATCATAGCTAAAATATGGATTTTCCATTTTAACATCACCATTAAATAACGAAGAGGATGCAGCATCAGAGACACCTTCAAGAAATTGGTTTTCTATTTAAAAGATTGACCTAATCCATATTGAATAGAGTATACATACCATTTATTAGTTTCTAAATTCAAACCACAAACATCATTTAACACTTTACCATATGAATTTATTCCACCAAAAATAAAAAAGTATTTACCAATACATTATGCTATATGATTTCTCCTTCCTTCAATAAAATCTCCACTAGTTTATAATAAATTCCACGATTTCTCTATTGGATTAAACATTCTAACATCATTATAGCATTCTCTGATCTTCATAATATGATTGAACTTTTTCTCTCCTCCATAAATAATAATGTTTTGTTTATATTAAGTACCTGTATGTCCAAATCTTCCTTCTGTTGGTGCTTCGCCTTTTCCAACTCCAATGTCTTTCCACACCCATGTTTATGTATTGAGGGTAGTCACACTTTTGAATAAATCATTTCCTATTCCACCATACATATATGCTTTGTTTAAAGAAGGGATATATGTAACAGAACATCCTTCTCTAATTGGTGGTTTCCATTCATCAATATGAATATTAAACCAAAAGACCTTGATGAGAGTTGAAGAAGTATTAATTTATTTATTACTTTCATCATTAGATTATTAATCATCTTCAACTTAAGGAATAGGTTTGGGTTTTAATTTAATTTTTTTTACTTTTTAAAGTTATTATAATTCTTATTATTTATAAATCGATTCAGTAACTTCGTTTACTGTTCTCATCCATTTTTTATTCATTTCATTTTTAAATTGACTAGCTTAAGAATGATTGAACTATAATCTATTTCTTAATGTAGATTCATTTGGATTTAATTCATCCACCTTTCCCCACCAACTTGAATTAGTTTTCATCATTTCTGTAAATGTTTTAAATCCAATATCATCATTTTTTTATGATAAAAAGATGAGTTTACAATCTCCTTTTGAAATGTATTCATCAATAGCAATAGTTTATTAATGTTTTAACATTGATGGCTATTTCAATTATATAATCTTTTCAGTTTAATTCAGTTTTATATTATTCGTTCTAAGATCCTGATTTGGTATAAGTTTCCTTAATCTAATATCTTCTAATTTTTGCTTTTATATCTAAATGCATCGTCTTCTTCTTTCTTAATCCATAAATTTAATAATTCATTATTAATATCATTTATAATTAATCACATTAATCTTTCTCATTTTTTTACTCTTGGTAAAATCTCATTAGAATCATCTCTATCCTATTATTTATTTACAGATCTAATTGCTACTCTTTTTTATCTTGTTGAATCTATACTTGCTATAATTGATTATTTCTATGAATTATTTCGATATCTACCAGATTTCTTTATATATTCATCTCCATCAGCAATTACCTAAGTTGTGAACTTTATTGTTTTTTCTTATGATCTATCCAAGGTCTTCGATAAACCAACATAATTTTTATTTAAATATTTATTGAAATACCAATAAGGGTTATATTCCCTCACTTCTAACAATTCATTTTTATCCCAAAGATCTATTAAACTTTGAAATGATTTTTTTAAAAGATCTTCGACTGAACTATTTGATTATCTGTAATTGCAAATCTCATTCCTAAGTTCAAATACCATTCCTAAATCTGATGTAAACTTAATAGAATCTTTCATTTATCTTAGTAAATATGCAATTATTATTTAGGTAACTTCTGAATCCCCAGACAATAATTACAAAACTTATGAAAATCTTCTCATCATTACTTCCTTTTCTCTAAATAATATTTTTATCTAACTATTCAGATATTCTGTTTCATTAACAAAATCTGATTTCAATTTCAATACTTAAGAATTAATTTTATTACAATTCTATAGAGCAACAGAAAAATCCATTTCAAATAATTTAAACTTTTCTTCCACTTCTTATCTCATCTCAAACAACATCTGAATATCAATCTTCATATCCTCTAATTTCTCATTTAATTATTCATTTAAAATCTAAGATTTCTATTATTCACTCTAATCTTTAGAATTTTAAAAAAAGCTATTCCTTCTAGTCTCTCTTTACCCTTAATTATTTGTTAATTTTCTCTCAATTTATTCAATTATAAAGTTCTATAATTGCTCATGTTAATTTAATGAATTATCTGATATAATCACTTATACTTCAACATCTTTCCTGCATTATTTAGTTTTCAATTCTTTTATTTATTATTCAAAATTCGCTAACTTTAAACTCGACTACTTTAAAGTTTCATTCAATAACTATTAGCGTATATCTTATAATTTATAATTAAACTCTTAAGTCATATCTTTGGCTATTGTGGCTTTTAAAGTATTAAATTAATCAATTAATTTCTTTAATTAGTTATTAATATTAGTTTAAAATGTTACTATTTAACTATTCAGAATTGTTTATAGCTTCTCTTATAAATTTTTAAAAAAATCATCAAAAATATTTAAAGAAGTATTTTAGCGTAACAATTCTTAATTTGTTTCGTTAAAGAATTTCTAATAGATTTCAATCTAAGTATTCAATTATTATTAATAAGAACTCAATTTTTATCTATATTAAATCTCAAACATCTCCAAAATTTTGACTCTTTCATCAAAAGATGTATTATATATCTAAACTTAACTCTGTAATTGTTATACATTTCCTGTCAAAATTTTAATATCTTCAATTCTCGATTTTTCTTCCTCTAAATATACATCTATTATAATACTTTATCAAATATAAATTTAAACTAATCCAAAGTTATTAAATGATTCATTTCATTTGTAATCCAATCAACTTTTTAAATTAAACTTGAATACTATTATTCTGATAAATCTCTAAAGATTTCCAATTTCTCCAATTATTAATTTTAGTTGCTGACATCTTTTTAAAGCTATTATTATTCTTTTGAAATCTTATTAAATTGATTTCTATTATCAACAAAATATGTATAGTAATCTTTAAAAAATTCATCTATTTTTTTATTAAAAGTTTCTGTGTGTTCAGTTTGCTTCTTTACTAGCTAATCTATATCAGACTATGTTCTAATTTATTAATTTATAGTGATCTAAGAATTGTTCTTTATTAATTCTAACTCCTTATCTATTGTTTCTATTTTGGATTTCACCTGAGCTGATGATTGTTAGTTTTATTATAAATTCTTAATGGTTTCTACATCTAACTTTTTTTATTATTTCAATAGAATATCTATTTCACTATATCGTCTATTAGCTTCAATTTAATTATTTTATTGATTATCATTCTATTATCTAAGTTATTACTTCAAATTATCTATATCTAATTACTATGAATCTAATTGCCTTAAACAATCAGATACTACATAAATTGGTTTAAATTACGTCTAATCATAGTTGGCTGAGATATTTCGTATATAACTTCTCTAATTCTAGTCTCAAAGGAAAACTCTTCCATTTATATAATAAAATAATAAATTAAATTAATTTTTATAGTTTTACTCTCTCCAATATTTGAAGACTTATTAATATACAACAAATTTATATTAAAGCTTTTTCAGCAACATTTTTGTTATATTTATAAAAAATATAAGTTATCAAAACAATGAGCATTTATTATAATTTTATGAAATTATTATTACATTCATAAGTTCTATATGACAAAAATATAAATAAAATATATAGAGAAAATTGATTTTAAAATAAGACTAAATTTGAATAAATTTTATATCTTTACTTTCTAAAAGATTAATATCTTAGGCTTTATTAGTTCTTGAGTTTTGATAAAGCCTTCTATTATAATTTGAAAATAAAGGAATTAGAAATAGTGAATTGATTTATTGACAATAAGTATTGAATATATATTTTGGTGATTTTGATAATGGTTTTTTTCTAAAATGATTTATATAAAGAACTCCGATAATGGAATTATAGAATATTCCTCAGTTCATAAATACTGAATGGTCATTGATGAATAAATGATTTATATTTTAAAATATTAAGTTTAAGGATATTGGAGAGATAGGTTTTAGGGTAACATTATTTAGATTATCAATTTAAGTTGAGATGTTAAATATTTTGCCTTTATTAATGTTTGCATTAATATGACGAATAATGAAGCTACTAGCTGTGATCTATCAGATTTATTAAAACTACTTTTAATATGTTAATAATCTAGTATCTTAATTTGAGAGAGTAGTTTATATAATTTTATCTTAAATTCATAAATTAAATAGGAAAATAATAGAGATACAATAAAGAGTTGGTTAAGATTTATCTTAGTTTATAGATCAATAAATTTTGAAAAATAAAAGACTGTAAAATGTTAAGTAAGTTCTTAAAGAATGGTAAGTTCTTTGATTAAATAGGGGAAGTTGAATTCAATTTGGAAATTTAGCTAGAATGTAGTTGTTAAGAAAGGGATTAATATAAATATATTATACAATATTAATTATATTCAGTTATGAAGAGTTCTTTTAGAAGGAAGGATTGCCCGTTCTGCTAAAAATTAAAAAGTTCAAAAAATGTGAAACATTTATACGCATATTTAATAAATAGTGTATCATTCATTAAAGATTGAGAAGGCCTTGTACACTAAATATTCATAATAAAAAATCAAAAATTTTGAGGACTTTTTTTCAACAAAACCAGTAAAGTGGGTGATAGATTTCAAAGATAACTTGCATATGAAGGATAATGAGGAGTATTTAAAAAAGTAATTTGAATTAAGATTATGACATTAGATATTATCCAATAACGCAACAATCTAATAAATTTAAGCAATTATTAGAGTATTACAAATATCATAAAGATATACCAAGAATGTTTTTTGGATTGTTAGCTGATATTGCTACTTGCTTTTACGAGTAAAAAAAGTATTAATTCTTATGATATAATTAAATTAGAAAATATGAATATAGAAGGATCAAAATTTAAT
Organism: Paramecium sexaurelia; assembly: GCA_000733375.1. Classification (NCBI taxonomy): domain Eukaryota; phylum Ciliophora; class Oligohymenophorea; order Peniculida; family Parameciidae; genus Paramecium; species Paramecium sexaurelia. The sequence continues at coordinate 101,773 of JPFM01000058.1, forward strand.
TAGGAATTCCGTATGAGTAATCTAGTTAAAGCACATGTATAGTGTTTACTGTAATAATAGAATATGAAAAATTAAATGAAGACATATAGGTTTTAAATAGTATAACAAAGTATAGTGAGAAATCAGCTAAATCTCTTTTGAGATAGATTATTAAATTATAAAAAGATGATAATGATTTAATTGTAAATAATCTATTTATGTTAGAATATTGATGAAACATGGTTAACAATGTAATAATAAATTCAAACTGAAAAAAATAATGAAAAATAATTAGCAAAACAACCAACTTAGAATTTAAAATTATTAAAACAATTAGTCATAAGAAATAATCAAATAAATAAAGATAAGTTAAAATTAAATTTACCATTTCATTTGACCAATGGAAAAGTCTTAGCTAATATTAGAAATTCTTAAAAATAATCTCCAGAACGTCCTAATCCTACTTAGAAATCATCTTCACAATAACATATTAATAGTAGTCAAGAAGATAATGAGTTTTAAAAATTTATGAAAGCAAAAATAATAAAGTTGTCTTAAGATAATAAAATAAAAATTTAAAAAATATTCTCGAATAAACTTGATAAAAATAACATTAATAATAATAATTAAGCTAAACATAGTAGTGCTCATTTTATTACCAGTACTAGAAGTGTTTCATCTGAATAATTAAAAACTGAATAATTGCGTTTAAGTTAAATAATAAATAATGGTGGAAATAGTCAAAGCTAGCCGAAAATATTTAATTACATTACTCCTGTGCATAAAAAATCATCTTCATAATTATCATTATAGACAGAATGTACACCTGCTAAAAGGGATTCAAAACTTATCAAAATTTACTCTAATAATTTTAGTAGTAAGATAAAGACATAAACAAAACAAACACCAGAAAAATTAAGATAATTTTATAAAGCAAGTTCTTAATTATCTCAGAATAGTTCTTAAAAGAATCTTATGAAAAATCTCGACAAACTATCCTCCTTTTAACAATTTAAAATTATGTTGGAAAGTCCTAATCCAAAACAAAAAAAGAAATTATAATTACATAATACTGATACTATCAGATTATAAACTGAATATAAATAACTAACAAAAAAATAATCTATTACCCTAACTCAAAATAAGATTAATGGAAAAATTGCGATGAAGAAATAATGAATTCTTTTGTAGAAATTTAATAAATATCCATAATCAAAACACTTTTTTATTTAAGTTTCCTTCCTTTATTTCTTATCTGAACTTTATATTAGAAGGACTGTTCATTTTATGTTTATAAGATTATAATTCTTTTTCAAAATTTTAACTTGACATAGGAATATGTCTACATTATTCTTTCTATATGTAATAATATATATAAAATTACAATAAAATTTAATTATTAATGTTATGAAGTATGATTTTGTGGAGTTCCATTTTGGTCTTTATTATTTTTTTTGCTATAAGTTTTATTATATTAATGAAGAGGTGTTGATTCATTTTCAAATTTTTTTATATCAAAATCATCTATTTTCATTTTCATCATATTTTTCAACTTTTCAATTTAATTCTAGAGAGATATTACTAAAAGATTAGATTGTTCTAATTAAATTTATTGACTTTAAAAATTATCTTTCAGATCTAAAATTTCTGATTCTTTATTTTTCAAGATTTTATTTAATTTACTTTCAGACTCTTTTTGTTATTCTTTATAAGAATTATAAGCATTGACCAATTGATTATATGAATTTTCACTAGTAAATTAATCAGCAATATTTTATTCAAGTAAATTAATAGTTTTTCTAAGTTAAGCAATACATTATTTTTAATTGTCAATAGTATTTTATTGATCATTTAATTATTTTTCTAGAAGTTTAATTTAAGATTAGCTATTAAGTTCTTCATTTTATAATTTTAATTAGTTCGATTCCTTTTTTTCTTCTAAAAGTTATATTTATAAACGAGTGATTTCTTATTTTTAATTATTTAACTCGATTCTTAATTGCTTCACTTCTACTTCACTATGAATAGTTTGTGAATTCTTAAGAGTTTCTTTTAATTTTTATGATTCTTTATTATATGATTCAATTTGTAGAAATAAATTATCTAACTCTTATTATTATGATGATATAGTCTCTTTCAACTATTAATTTGTTATCAGCAACTCTTCAATTCTCTATTATTACTCCTCTATCTAACGTTAATAAGAATTTTTTAAGTTTTAATATTCCTCCCTCTTTTCCTATAAATGAGATTCATTTGAATTCAATTTCACAGTTAATTCATTAATCGTATTTACTTTTTTTTTAAGAACATCATTAAGTTTTTCTATTTCTGCAATAAATGCTTCTATCTAGACTTTCTTAAGCTGTACAATAATAAAATAAATATACTCCTTTATCATTAGAAACTTATGCTGGTGTATAAGTTTTAGCAGTACAAAAGTTTTCAGCTGTAATTCTGCATGGTGATATAGATCCAGTTTAAGTATGAAATTGTTATCGTTTAAAACTTGAAGACTATTAAAATCAATTAATGTAAATTACACAAGTATTTTAAAAGTCATGGGATACTTTGGTTCTGACGATTCTGTTGGAATACATAGGTAGACAAATATTTAATTATTTAACAACTAATTTTTTACAAATATTTTTCTGTTAAATGTTCAAACAATCAATAATAGTATAGATATCCATAGTAAAACAAATTATCCTTTGTTAAGATTCATCAAATCAACAATAATATAATATATTTTATTTATTTCAATAAATTGCTTCATAGATTATTTTTATTCATAAACAACTGTTTTTAGACTCAAATTTTTATAATATTTTTTTTTTTAAATGACTAATTTTATTGCTGTTGTACTTCAAGATTTCAACATGTTTTTGTTTAAAAATATATCAATCTAATAAAGCAATACTCTTAAATATAAAATTTTACTATGATTTTATGATGATTGATAATAAAATATATATTTAATGAAAATTGAAGATCTCTCAAATCTTATATGTGCTAAAATTTACTTTTATTTAGTTTTATTTTTAATTATTCTCTGTTGTCACATTTACCTACTATATTAGCATCTAACTCCGTTAAATCAAAAGCAATTCTTTTTGATAAATATCCTAAATGATTCTTTTAGAATTGTTATAATCATCATAATCTTCTTGTAAAGTTTCTAATGTTTACATAAAATTAATTTAATTTACTTGATCTTGTATTTTTATTTAGTAATTGTTATTTCGATTCAGAAGTCGATCTTTCTAACTATTAGATATCTTTTGCATTAATTTTTGGTAATCCATCATTAAAATCACTTTTAATTTTGTTATCTTATCTATAATATAAATAAAATATACTTGTATTATTTAAAATCTTGTTGGTTATTATTAATTGATACTAATTTTGCAGATTTCAATTTAGAACCCTTTTAATGCTAAAAATTCATAGCATAAGCATCTTTTGAGATGTTAGAAGGCAAACTTTATTTATATTTTAATTTATTCATTTTATTCTTTATTTTTTCTTAAACTTCAATTGGTAGAAATCCCATTCCATTCTATAGAAAATTTTAAGAAAAATGATCGTTTTTAGTTTTGAAAACATTATTAATTTTCTTAAAATTATCTATCTCTAAAGATAAGTATTTGATAATTTCATTGGATTTCAATAATTCTCTTCTATAACTATCTAATAGATATTCCTTTGATTTAGTCTACTCTAATAAATCTTTAGTTTATTTAACTAATAAATCATGATCATTTTGTTATTCTTTTAATTTTATCTTCTCTTAAATAAGTTATTCTTAATCTAATAAATGTTAGTTATTTAAGTTTTAAATTTCTTGTTTATTAATTAGATTCTGATTTTCAATTAATTCTAATAATCTTTTTTATTCTGTTTGATATTCAGTCTATAGTTATTGAAAATCATCTTTAAATTTTATTTACAATTCTTAAATATTTTAATCTTTTTAATTTAGTTTTAGATTAAATTCTTCAACTACACCTTCATATAATTATTCTTAGTCAATATAACTTTAAATACTTTAGTCTTTTTCAATAATTATTTATTATAATTAAGAGATATGTAAATTTTTCATTGACAATTCTTATTATAACTATTATTCAAAATCTCTTTTTAGTTATTCTATTGATTGTTCACTTTTTAGCTTTGAAATTTTCATCAAATCTTGCATATCATTAATTTCAATTTAACTAATTTTTAATTTAAATTCAAAATCCTCCTTAAGTCTTATCATTTCATTCTTAATTTTAACTAATTAAGCTTCTGAACTATATTACGAAGATTCATTAGAATCAATTTCAATTAAATCACATTAGACACCAATATCATTTTAATTAATCCATACTCTCTAAGTAGTCTATAATGATTTATTTAAAGCAAATGCATTATTATTTTTAAGGGATTGAGTTGTTTCATTTGGTACTCTTTTAATAATTGATATTGATTATATAGGTTTATCCTCAATTGTTGATTATCGACTTGTTTGTTACATTGATTGCATAATTTCCTATCGATTATTTTCTACATATTATTCAATAGTGGTTTCTTCGAACATTAATTCATCTTTTTAAATAGAAGTTCTTTTGTATGAGGATTAAACTCCTGAGTCAGGGTTACTTATTTATTTTATTGGTTCTCTTTATCTAATAACTGACTTTTACTGTTAATTGCTTTTTTATTATTATTATATTTTCTCAGGAGATTAATTTTTACTTGTTTACATTAATTAAACTTATTTTCTAACGTTCTCTCTTGTTCCTGGTTAAGTTTTATCTTGTTTTAATCTTTTGATCTATTCACTATTTTAAATAATTATTAATACTTTAATTATTCAATTAATATATCTTTTTACAGTAAATTTGAATCCTTTGCTTTTATTTATTCACTGATTAAATATGCTCTGGATTTCTCATCTTAGATATCCTTTTCCAAACTTACAATATATGGCTAGTATCTATCAATTTAGAATTTTTAGATCTTATTTTTTTCTATGTATTGTAAAGATTGATTCTTGTAATCTTAACAATCTTCTTTTAGCTTTTAAATTTAATTGTCCAATTTTATATTTTATGATTGGATCTTATACTCATATTCATTTATCAATTCAATTTTCATTTCATTCATCTTAACACTAAATAATTCTAATTATTTCAAATAAGATCTTCTTTCATTTTCGAAATTCTCCATTTAATCTTGCTTTTCAAGTTTTATCTAAACAAGTCTTGTACTTAATATTTAAGTCTTTACATCTAATTCCTCTTCATAAAATCTATGAAGTTTCTATTCATTATAATTTGACTACATAATTTATGAGTTAAGGTCTTCAATTTTCATTTACTAAATATTATTTAAATCAATATACTAGATGATTTAATCGATTCTCATATAGATATTTTTGTTATTTATGATGTTCACTCATCTTACAGTTTTAATCTATCAATTGTTATTTTTCTATAAAATGTCTTTCAGTTTCTTATTCCAAATTCTCCTTCAATTGTTTAATATTCAATTGTTATGTAACTTTTAGATTATTATTATCAATAATAATATTATTCAATCGAATTATTTCCTCTTTTCTATAAATACTGTAATACATTCTAACAAATCACATATTTATTTGAAATCAGCTACTGCTTTTATTAATACTCTATCCTCTCCATGTGGACCAGTATCGCTAATAAGATTGGCTAATTATAATTTGCGTTCTTCCATATAGAAATTAAGACTGATAACATGTTATTTTAATTAAGTGTTCTCATTAAATAGTGGCTGTATATCCACTGTTATTTACCTTCATTTATGCTTATAATTGAGATGCATTTAATTCTAAGGTTTTGATTTTATGATTAGTTTTTGAATCGTCCCCTGGAAATTTAGTGAAAGTATTCATTTATATTTAATTTAATACATATTCATTAATCAATTATTTTTGTTTTCATTTTTCACAAATTTAATTATTGCTTAAACAAAGGCTAAAATCCCATCAAATTCGTTTTCTAATACGGTGGAATCTAATTCTAATTATTACAAAACGGAGCTTCGTTCTCTCCCTTTCAAAGCTAAACAAAGTTAATCCAAAGCTTATTTGAATTAAGGACTTATAAGGTTTTCCTTAAAATATTAAATTCCTTATTAATCAAATGGTAAATATCTAGACTATTATTCTTTAATACTCTTTTAAAGCTTCAAAATAATCTGAATCTTATGACACTAAATTTAAGAAATCACTATTCAGTATATCAGTTAATTATAAGTCTCTATTTAAATGGCTATATAATTGTTGCTGAAATAATTCTAATAACTATTATTAACTAAAATTAATTAATGGTTGTTATATTAAATTTTGAGACATTACAGGTCTTTAGAAATTAAATTCTGGTGAAACTTAATCCAACTATACGCCATCAGAAAACACTATTTCATTATCAATAATTTATGAATTGATTATCTCATTGAATTTATTTAAATCCTTTTCATCTTGGTTAACATCTTAATTCTATTTAAAAATTAATAAGTATTATATATTCACTTGCATCCAAAAAAAATACTTTGAATCTTCATCAGTAACTTTCAGCAAATAAACTCTATATTATCCTTTAACTTTCTCGAAAATTGTGGTTCCCTTAAAGATAACTCTTTCCTATAAAATATTTATTAATTATACAAATTCTAATTTATTATCTTCATCCAAATTATACCATTTGAGCCACAATTCATTTTCTTCATTTAAAATTAAATTCAGCATGCCTTTGGATTTCTTCATCACAACCTTTTTTGTTTGAGAATTATAATCAAACCTTCCACAAAGAATGCTTACTTCCTAATTCATAATTTATTATTATTTAATCCAAATTAAATTTCTGAATAATAATAATTAATTTTAAGATTAATACTAATTATTATATTAGAGAAAATAACAATTGATATTTCATCTTAATAAACCATCATAATATACTAAATTAATTTTGGCTCTAAGAAGTCCCATTTAAAGTATTATGCCTAAATTTCTACCATTTGTTTTCATCTAAATCGCCTTCTTTATTGCTCTTTTTTATCTAGACACTTGTATTACATCATAATATCTACTAATAATGATAGATTAATGAGAAATAAAATTATAATGTTCAATAGGAGATATTAATGGATTTATATAAAAAAAATAGAAAAAATATTTGAATTCTGACATTTATATTGTGATATCATAATAAATCCTCAAATGTTGGTTCAAACTCATCTTAGAATGCTCTATTCATCAACATTTTGACACTCTATTCTTTAGAGTATTTTCTCTTAATAAAGTCGTGCAAAATAAGAGTCAAAGGCATATCGATGTTATTTTCCAAAGCTTATTTATATACTAATTCTAAAGTAGGCCATCCTTCAACAACTCCTTTAGATTCTTTTAAAATATCTTCAACTTTTTCACCTTGTCCTACTTTTATTCCAAATGATCTATTTCTACTCAACGATCCGAAACCTAATAATATAAGATGTTATAACTTGTTAGCATGAGGTCTCCAAATCCAGCCAAACCGTAGAAAGTATGTTTTGAAGCTCCATAAATTCTAGCAAATCTTTACATTTCTCCAACACTTCTAGTTACATAGGCTGTCTATGAATTGATTCCAAAACCAGCGCCTTCTAGTACACCTGTTCCAATTGCTACTAAATTCTTTAATGCTCCAGCTAATTCAACTCCTACAACATCGCTTTATGTAAAAATTCTGAAGAAATTTCCTGATAATCCTAACTAAACCAATTTAGAGGTTTTAGTATCCTGACTAGCCACAACAACACATGATGGATCTAAGATAGAAATGAATGATTTACTATTTTACATAAGTTCTGCTGCAAAAGAGGGACCACTTAGACAGGCATATCTTAATTTACCATCAAATTCTTCATTCAACATTTAAGAGATCAATTGTCTAGATTTTAAGATAATGCCCTTTGAACAGGAAACGAATGGAACTTTAGTATCAATGTACTGTTTGTTGGCTTAAACAAATTGGTGGATTTCCTAGGTTGGAATGCAACTAAGCACATAATTAGCCTCTTGAGTAGTAGTTGGAGACACATACGGTAGAGGGCTTGTTAAAGATCGTTAGTGGCAGTGATATCGGGATGCAATGTGAAGTTACTTAGAAACTTTGGATTCTTATGGTCTTGGTTTATGGAATCTACAACTGATTGGTTTCGAGCATAGATTTGGACCTTTCCAATATAAGGATTATTGATGGCACAATGAGCCATGGCAGTGCCAAAAGCACCTGAGCCTAGTACACAGACTTTATATTTATTTGCCATTTTATAAATAATTTATAGGACCAGACTAAATAAAATTAAATATTAATTTTATGCAACATAAATTTAAAGAATATTTTGTGATTTATTAAGAACATTTGAGGAATCAAAATTAATGGAGATTACTTATGATCATTATTTCAGTATATCAAATGTGTGATATTATCATTGTGACAGGAGATGCTGTAACTTTAAAGATAGAAGGAGCCAAATACATAGTGATATATAGAATCTTGGTAATATAAATTACCATTATAGACCCAAATATTTTTGATTACATTTTTCGAAGTGCTACTAATCAAATTAATCAAGATCAAAAATGGATTGATAAATCTCATGACACTAATAAAATTTGTAAGCTTAATCATTTGTTGGGAAGAGTTGGATTATTATTCAATGTAACAATAATTTTCAAGAATACTGGATAAGTTTTTAATACTCATAAGTTTTGTTTTTGCAATAGAATCATAAGTATGCTAGACATTAGCTATTATCTTTAATCTCATATATACATTGTTAAGAAATATTGAAATGGATTCTAAATTAAATATCATTTTCGCAATCAAACTAATTGTGATCCATCTTATTCTTCAATTCTTCGTCATTATTAACAACAAAAACAATCATCACAACAATTCAAATTCTTAATTGGTAGCTTTGGGTTAAAGCAATAAAGTAAATTACACATAGTTGAATTCTTAAAGACTTTCGAATCCTAATAGAACTATTCATCAATTATATATAGATATACCAGAAAATCGCAATCTATCTCAAATACCCCATGATTAAAAATAAGATGATCAATAAACTGAATCAATTTAATAGGATTAAATAAATGAAGCTATACTCTCTTCTTCTGACCTTGGAATATACTTGATTGACAACTCAACCAAAAATGTTTAAGTAATAAATTCATAGTTATCCAATATTGTTATGAAAGAAGATTAGCTCAGTAATCAATTTCTAGATACTGAATTATACGATTTTGGCTTGCTAATTGAAGAATCATACATATTATTGCCTAAATTTCATAGAAGTCAAGACATAGCACTATTCCTAAAATTCACATAAACTTTAGAGTATTTTTTTATAAGTTTATATTATTGAGTTCCATCTAATTTGGAGAATCGTATTGAAACCGATGTTCCATATATCAAGCGATTACAATTATTAACCAAAAAAATGACATTTAAAGCACTTTACGATAATCTAATCGCTTTTAATCATTTCAAATTCTCAAAAAGCCGCTCCTCTATTGATTTCTCACTTAAAATTTATATAAAATTTGAAACTTGCTATTTACAAGTTGCTTTATCACCATTCATCTATAAATAGAAACCTCATATTGTGTTATTTGTTTCTGATATGACAGAAGATCCTTATATCACTTAATTATTGAGTGCTAATAGAAATAGTGATTTTCTGATTTGTGATATATCCCAAAAGATTAAACAACCACTTAATTGTACTATTTCAATGTTAGAAATCATAATGGTATCTTATTAATTATAACTATTTAAGAATACAACTCCTGCAGAGGTTTAAGAAAAATATATTAGTCCAGCTCTTGCTGGATGCAAGTTATTAATTAATAGTGCTAATGATATTCTTGATTATGCTTAACTTTAAAAGAAAGATAAATTAGATTTGGCATAGATGGATGTTTAGATATAAGAATTTTTAACTGATATCCTCAATGTAGTTAAATCTTAAGCCATTTTCAGAGGATTAAAAATATCTATTAATATCAAATAGAATGTTCCTTAATTTATTAGAACTGATCCAAATAGATTAAGATAAATTTTACTTAATTTGTTAGTTACTTCAATTTAAGCAACAGTAAGAGGATCATTAATATTTTGTGTTTCTAAAAGTCAAATGTTAAATGAACATATAGATTTTATAGTAAAGGTTAAGGCTCATGAAACTAATTTCTCAATACTTAAGATGATTGAGAGAACTGTTAGGTTTTTTAAAGCATAAAATTTGAAATCTAAGATTTTGGATCTTAGTAATCTTAGATAGTATTCTCAATCTATTCTGATTTCTTTTTATTTAACTAAATGTTTATCCTAAATGCCTTTCGACTATAATTATGAAAGAGTAGGTAATAAAGAAGAATTTAGTTTTGTAATAAAAATTTAAAATCTATATCCGCAATTCAATTAAAATTTGAATTAGAAAAGATTGTCGGAATTTACAAATTAGTAAAGTTTTTATTAATAGTATTAAAATAAGGAAGGATTTAAGAGATTTTAATCTTCTATGGCTAGCTTATAGCCAGAAGATTCAAATATCAAATTAGAACTAAAAGAAGCAAGATAAAAATTAAATATCAACATTATTTAAAGTAAAAGTTCAGAGTTTAAAGAAAAGTAATAATAAATTTAAGAATAATAAAATGAATCAGATGAAAGTTTGTCTGAGTAATAAGATGATGAGGTATCGATAGAATCAAAAAATGGTATTTCAAATAGAATTGATTAATTGCTAAAAATATAACCTTATTTTTTTGATTATGTAAATGAAACCTAAAAGAAACATGAAGGAGTAAGTTCACAACCATCTCAATAATTAACATTTGGAGGACTAGGTTAAGGTAGATCCTCAATATATTCTTCTTTATGTTTTACTAGTGGAACTATGTAACCAAATGATTTATTAGATTGCTTTGAAAAAATGGAGAAAATTAAATAATAAAAAAAAAATTTAATTGTAGAGTATTTTTATTTTAATTATAAGTGTCCTAAAATCTTGATATGTGAAAGTATAGATCTTGATCTTTATGCATTATCCCATCAATTAACAAACATTGGAATCACTTATGAGTTTATTACTTAGAAATCTTAAATTGTGAGTACACTTGTTAAACTATTGAATAGTGATTTGTAATAATAGTAAAATAGTAATTAATAAAAGTAGAATATTGAAAATAATTAATAAAAGATCACTAATGATAATTAATTTCTGAAAAACACCGAAAATTAACCTTGTTGTAAAGGGTTATAACTATTATTTATTGGAATTGAATAATTTGAAGAAGAACTAAATACTTTGTTCAATTCAATAAAAGAAGTCTATGTAGAGTTTAAAGTTGAACCCAGAATTATAGGATTAATTGGTTGCATGGATGAAGAAAATCGAGCTTAAACAAGAAAACTACCCTTTCATGATTATTTATCAAAGCCCATAATGATAGATGCTTTACTATTTATCTTAGCTAAATGGATAAAAATGAATTGACAAAATAATTAAAAAGATGTATAAATTTTACCCAATTATAAAATCAATCATTCATCATAATAAACGATATAATTATTTAAATAAATCCTTAGTATTAATAAGAATTCTTTTTTTGTTTGTTTGCTGATTACAAATTATTTTTATTGTAAAAAATAGAGAAAAGAATGAAATTAAAAATTTGACTTAGTTCTTCTAATAATATTTATTTTAGATTGTAAACTATAGAATCCATGTTTTAAATTGAAAATAATTAATTTAATTATCTAATAGATAGAAATTAATACAAATGTTATTGTGAAACATTTATAAAAATCAATTCAAAAGATCATGCATTATTTATCCTCTTCATTTTTTTTCTTACTGCTAGGCTATTACATGATTTAACTTTATTTAACAGCTTATTAATTCATTAATTCAGCTAAATGACTTCCTCTAAAAATTTAATCGTAATTGGAGAAATCTAATTATGTGATGGCTGATTTTTATTCTGCATCTAGCATTGGTAAATTTACTAAGTATTCATCAATTTAGCTTTAAATGTGATCTAATTCTTCTTTTGCTTTTAGTGCTTTATTAGTAGTTTCTTTCAGTTTTACTTATTTGATCTCAAGAGTCTAGGTTTTTTCTATATTTGATTATTTTATTTCAATTTTCTAAGTTTCTAATTCTTATAATATTGATATTAAATTATTTTTTTAATATGTTGCCTCATTGATATCCTCATCAAGTTTTTAAATTTTTTATTCTGAAGTATTTGAATTTGGATTATTATGTAATACATTTTTAAAAGAATATAGTTATTGTCTTTTGTTTGTTAATTCAACGTTCGCAGAATCCAAAGATTTTGCCAAGTCATCCTTTTATTTTTTCGCACTTAAGATGATAATTCGTTCAAGAAATAAACGTTCACAATATTCACAGATGGGATGAAATACATCATCCTTCAATTTTCTCTTCTTAACAATACAATTCGAACAAGTAGATTTTCCACAAAAATCACTAATTTAATAAATGAATTATTTACCAATGAGAAGGGCCTTCAAGTTCATCGTCGCAAATATGGCATACCAATTTATTTTCAAATTCACCTGCTATTTTAGGTTCAGGATTAACTATCTATTCACTTAACATTTTTATATATATTTTTAATAATTATTATTAAATGATCAACTCATCTTTGTTCAACAAACCCAAATAGAGATAAATCTATTTAATTTATGCATCACGTAATTATACATAACCAAAAACTACTCCCCGTACTCATCTTAAATTACCTAATTGTTCTCCATAACCAAAATCCAAAGAATAAAAACCAAAAAAAAAAAATAACTTTTTTACACATAGAATGCAAAGATCATAATAATAAAGTCCCATTGTTAGACAATAATTTAGAAATATTGATTCGAGTGAGAGTTTCATGAAAGATTTGGAATTATCGGGAAACGAAGACTTGAAAGACATCAACAAAAGCTTACTCTTAACTTCTTAAGAAATCAACAGAAAGATGCAGTTTAATATAGAATCTTATTTGAATAATACTTTAAAACAAAAAAGAATTAATCAAAACCTAAATAACTTGATTGATTTTGATTTAACTTAAGAAAACAGTTCATATCATTCATTTGAATACTCAAGAAGTCGTAGAGAAACACCTCTTCAACCAATCAGAGTTTATCATAAAAAGTGATAATTTTTTGTGTAAATATATTACTCATAGCTTCATAAATTATTCATAATCTAAGAATAATGGAGAATTATCATAAGAAATACATTTTGTTTGTCTAGATTCAAAATCAATTTTCTATAATTAAGTTGCATTTTAAATCATTAAATTTGTAAGAGGATCCTCCTTGTAATAATTTAATTATTGAATAAAAGAGTCGAATAATTTCTCTAAAGCAATTTAAGAGTATTAATCTTACTAAGTCTACATTAAATTTTGAATATTTTCTATATCTTTCAATAATTTATGGATCTACTTATTTATACATTTATTTTTATTGAATTTGCTGTTATTTTATTAATTTTACAATTCTATTTTTTTAATATCATTTCTATCTTGTTATATAGATTTATTAATAAATATACGTCCAACATTTTCACAAGAGACCTTATTTTCTCTTTTAAATATAGGTCTCTTTGGAGGTTGTAATTATTATCTTTTTAAATTAGGTAATACTTGGAAATTATTTAATCCTATTCTATTTGTACCTTCTTCATCTGATTCAATTAAATCAAAACTGTTTTTTTTGCAAAATTCAATATTTTATTCCTTTTATTTGATTTATTGTTATGGTTCTTCTTTGATTGGTTAATCTATAGATTGGTTCTTGCTTAATTAATTTTATTTAAGAATATGATTTTTTATAAAGATAAGTTCTAAAACTGAAATAAGTTTGCTTAAAGTAAAATTTTTTTGTATAATATCAAAAGGCCTTTTTTATTCTTCATTGTATGTAAATAACAAATAAGGGTTGAAAGAGTAAAGTTATAAAATTATTTTAATATTTTCACTCTTAGCAGCAAAATGCATTACTATTTATTTTGAAATAAATACCTGAATTTCCTTTATGACCCAATAATTTAAAAGAAAAGATGTCACGCTAATGTTATTCATTTATTGATATGGCAAATCTTAATGCAGAAAAAGAAGACTTTTTAATAGCTAGATGTAAAGGTGTATTATTATTGATATTTCTTAAATTAGGATCAGCTCCTTTTTCAATAAGTAAGTGTCCAATTCTTGTAGCTTCTTATAAATTCTTTTTAAAAGATGGTATCAAATTATGCAAAGGACCATTTCCTTTTTTATCTTACTTGTTAATTTATACTTTAGCATTTAATATATCTCTTATTAAATAATATTACATTTTAACCACAGCCTAATTTAGAACGCTATTGTATTCTCCACTATAAAATAATTTGATAAAGAATACCCTCCTATATTAAGATCAATAGATGCATTAATCAAGATTTTAGCACAATGATACTTTTCTTCTTTGATTGCTAATGAAAGAGGAGTATGAGAAGCATCATCTAATTAAGACGATAATTCAAATCTAATATTTAAAAGTGCTCTCACTATTCCTATATCTTCATTTTCAACTGCAATATGCATAAGATTTGATCCATAATCAGAGATCTCGACATCCTATCCGAGAGTTTTAGTCTAAATCATTTAACAACTACTTGTCGATTCTTGTAAAGTTAATTCAGTATTTCTTTGAGCAGCCCTAGTAATGTTTGACTATTTTGGGATTTATACAGTAATCTAATCTTAAATTTGATCATCATGGTATTTTTAATTGAATATTAAGTAATCATTACAATTAATGAATTCATTATCTTTTAGGATTTGATGTATTTAATCCCAAAATTGAAGGAGATCATCGGTTATCATCATGTCTTTATCTAATATTAGAATTAAGTATGTGTTTTACTTGTTTAAAAATAATTCTGATTGGTGTATTTAATCCAGTCTAAACCTAGTCCTTTTAGTTACTTCTCTAAATTCACTATTTTGTTGGGTATTTTAGTGAAATCATTGCTTCGTAAATCTATTATTTTAAGTTGTTCCAAATAAAATAATTCATCTGGTAATATACGGATATGATTTTTGCCAACATCTAACCTCTCAAGCGATGTTTTCCATTTATCTCCCAATTTAAGAGTCTTTAATAGATTGTTGTTAAGATTAATATGTGAGAGAGATAGATCCAATAGACAATTTGGAATCTCTTGAAAGAGATTATTAGCTAAATTTATAATTGATAAACGAGTATATTGTCTTATACCTTCATTTAATAAAGTCATTTTAGAATTTGACAGATCTAGTACTCTTACATTATGATCATAACTATTTATTAGATTTAAGTTTTGCATCTTTACAATATACTTAGTATAATTTTTTTTCATAATTGACATCTATCTATCTAAATCTGAATGTTTCATACGTTTAATTTTCCTTTTAGCTTGTTTCATCAAAATCAAGAAGTCCTCTTTACTTTTCCTTAATGGAATACTCATCTTTAAGGTTCATGTCCTTCCTTCTCTTAAACTGCATTTGATCCTGTTCATATTGATGACAAGTATATTCATATGATAACAATGTATTACTCATAACTGATCGATATATTTTTAATTATTGATTATCTGATTATATATTCTAAATTACATATTTTTCATTATAAATTAATATATTATAGAAGTCTAATCTAAAATTAGTTATTCTTTTTATAAGACATTAATAATACATTTTTGTGTTATTAAATTCTGTAATGCTTTAAATTATACTCAAAACACTATACAGTTAAATATCAAAAAATTAAATAACAAACTAGGTCCAGAGAATATGATTTAAATATTAGGAAAGAGACGCTATCGAAAATTCGAGTTTTGAGTGTTGGTACAAAGACTAGAGGTAACTTTGTATGATTGTATTTTATATTATTTGAAATGAGTTTCTTTATGAAATGTATGATAATTGAATAGATTATTAATATAATTATAATATTAATTCACACGTGTGTTTTGGGTTAAATAAATGAAAAAAATAACCACGTTAATTAACAATAATAAAAATGACAAATAAAACCAAGATACTCAATTATATGAGACCAGCAATGGCAATCATTCCAGATGTAGCCGAGCCTGAAAGAAGAGTATTAATAAAATAAATGAATTATAGATCTTATTTAAATACAGAGCATTATGGACAGCTATTGCAACATTGTTGTATTTGATATGCTCTCAAATTCCACTTTATGGAATTTACAAATCATCTGCTGGTGATCCTTTCTATTGGATGAGAGTGATATTAGCATCTAATAGAGGAACCCTTATGGAATTAGGTATTTCACCAATGGTCACAGCTTCAATGATTATGTAACTTTTAGCAGGAGCCAAATTGATTGATGTTGATTAAAATGTAAAAGAAGACAAGTAACTTTACTCTGGAGCACAAAAATGTAATGATCATTTTTTATTTTAGTATTGGGAATCTTAATTGCTTTTGGTGAAGCTTTCGCATATGTTTGGTCAGGAATGTATGGAGATTTGGATAAATTAGGAGCAGGAAATGCTATCCTCATTATAATCCAATTAGTCTTCTCAGCCATTGTAATGATTATGATTGATGAATTACTATCTAAAGGTTATGGAATTGGTAATTCAGGAACCTCATTGTTCATTGCTATTAATATATGCGAAAATATTATGTGGAAAGCATTTTCACCTATTACTCATAAAACCCAACTTGGTCTAGAATATGAAGGAGCTGTTATTGCTCTTTTACATGGACTCTTTATTTAAAGTGATAAAATTGGAGCCATCTAATCAGCCATCATAAGAGACTCTTTACCTAATCTTACTAATTTATTGGCCACAGTTCTTGTGTTTTTGATTGTCATTTACTTCTAAGGTTTTAAAGTGGATATTCCCATCAAAAACAACAAAGTAAGAGGTGGATTAACTTCTTATCCAATCAAATTGTTTTACACTTCCAATATTCCTATTATCTTGTAAACTGCACTAGTGTCAAACTTATATTTCCTTTCCTAAATCCTTTATAGAAACTTCAGAGGAAACTTCTTAATTCGTTTATTAGGATATTGGTAAGAATTAGAAAATGGATAAACTGTTCCTGTAGGTGGTTTAGTCTATTATGTATCACCACCAAGATCAATTTCAGAAGCAATATTTGATCCAATTCACACAATTTTATATACAGCTTTCATTCTTGGAACTTGTGCAGTCTTTTCCAAAACTTGGATTGACGTTTCAGGATCATCACCAAAAGATGTATATATAATAATCATTTTCGTAGGTTGCTAAATAACTTAAAGAATAAGACATGTAAATTGTTGGATACAGAGATTCATCAATGAAGGATGTTCTAAAAAGATATATTCCAATTGCTGCTTCATTTGGTGGTATGTGCATAGGAGCTCTTACTATTTTGGCTGATTTTCTTGGAGCTATTGGTTCAGGTATTTAATTAATCATATATTTTTTAGGAACTGGTATTTTGCTCTCGGTCACAATTATTTATGGTTATTTTGAAACATTAAAAAAAGAAAAGGAATAAGGTACATTAGAATTGTTTTGATATTATAAATATATTGTTTTAAGTGCATCATAATTATTTTTCAAAAATATCATAAATAAAAAAGATAATTAATGATTTTTTCATTTACGTTAGGATTTATCACATTAATTGCTTCCTATAGATTATCTATTTATACAAAATTGATAATTTATAAGCTGTTATCACCTACTTAATATACACACAATGAGTACTTCTACTCTTTAGATTTTATGTAAATAAGAATTATATATAATAATTTATTAAATTTCTTAAGTCATATTAATTTATAAAATTCTATCAGATGGTAAAATATTTAGTTCTTTACTATAATTATCAATCTTAATTACTTAGTAAAGGAAGTGATTTTACTTTCTGGGATATCTTAAACTCAAACAGACATCTTTTTTTTTAAATTTTCAAAAATTCAATTTTGTTCATCTATCCAGGATTCACAAAATTTATTTCATACTTTTGGTCGCTTTATGATCTATATCATAGTTTAATTAGTTAAACTTAACTGATAGATAGTCTTAAAGTTTCAATGGGAAGGTTTATTATTATTTTACATTCATTCAAATATTATTTTTCTGCTGTTAAATTTGATGGTCTTATTTAATAAACTAAAATGTTAAACATTCAATAAAATCATTTTTATAAATTTTTTCTTTTATTTTACTATTCTTCATTTTTATATTTTATAAAAGTTTCAAATCAGCAAAACATTTTTTCTCTTCCTCTTTATTCATCATTGAATTAATTAACTAACTGAACACTTTGTTAAATATATTTATTTTTTTTAATTAAGTGAAATACTACTTTCTTACTTTTAATTTGTGAATGTTCTATACCAAAATTAACATCTAATGTGAGGTGAGAATAAAAACTTTCTTTATTATAAAATATTAAAATGAATTAAAGAAAATATGAAAAGCATAGCAGAAATTCAAGTCAAAATAAAAACTAAGATTTAGAATAAAACCCTAAAAGGAGATGGTCTAAGTAAGATACTCCAAGGAACTATGATAATATCAATAAATTATAATATAGTTTTGACTATTCCACGATTAATAACAAATATTTATTGTAAATAAGGAACAATACTAAAATTAAATAACTTATTGCTTAATAGAAATTGGAATAGCAGAATTCCCATCTCTTCAAAATTCAAAAAGATTTCCTGCCCAAACCTAAGTGGCAAAATTATTAAGATAGTTTATAAACAATGATAAATCAATAAAAATATTTTGCCTATCTTGACTATTAAGCATCTTGATATTCATATATTCAATAAATTAACATTTATTTTTATTATTCTTTACCTTTAACCTATAACAATTTTTAAGAATTCAACACTATATTTTTATTTATATATATTAATCAATTTTTATTATTCTTAAAAGAAATGCTAAATCTAATAATACTTTAGTAATAAAATAAAAAAATAACCTTCAAATTTATCATTAATTTTTATTCAAGCTTTCTAGGAAATAATAATAAATTCAATTTCTAACCAACAATTAAGTTAATTATTCTACATATGTCTAGGGTAATTAGTTAATTTTTCATTGTATTTCATGAACAAAATCTATCTTCTAAACTTATTTTCAAGTCTATTTAAAAGTATCTGAGGTATAAATTAAAAATTATTTGAATACTAACTACAAAGTCGCTTTGACTAGTCAGTAACTTTTCTTAAAAAGCCAATAATTATTAGACCATGGTTGTCAGTAATGTTTTCTCAAACAAATCTACATAACAAAGTCATTTATTTGTTGAAATAAACACCAACAAATTAAATATAACAATGATTAATTAATGGGGGAATGTAAAACTAAATTTCCTTTATTTAAATGTAATGATCATTTGTTTGAATTAATAAAAAATAAAGAAAAAAATTCTGTTCTTTAAGAACAAACTTAAGATTAACGAAATCTGCTTAGTAAAAAATTGGTAAATTTTAAAACTAAAGAAAAATTACATACTTATCTAAATTTTTAATAAATGATTTATAGAAGAAAGTAAATGGTGACAAACAAATCAAACATTCATGATTTTAATACAAAAATACTGATAAAAATATCTAGTAAATTAAACTATTTACAGATTAATTAATTAGATTTGGCTTATATGAATATAAGTACGAAAAAAGTAAATTAAGCATTTTAGTGCTTGAAAACTTGAGTTTGATTCTTATTAAGGGTCAGATTTTTATTTAATTGTAAAAAGAAGGATAATATTTGTTTAATATATGAAAACTTAATAATTAATTAAGATAGAATAAACTACTTCATCAGACATTACTTAAATTGTAAAACTCTAAAGTTTGTGGCACTAAAGTCATTTCAATGATTTAGTTGAAACAATATTAATAATATAAAATATACCATAACTACTGTTATAAGTAAAAAAAATAGAGTTTGAATTTAAATGCGATATTGATAAAATTCATAAATCATCAATTTATAATGATTCTTCTTCATCTTCATAGCTTTTCGTTCGTTTTTCAATTATTTTAGGAAGTATTGATACTTTCTTTCGAAAAATCACCTTAACAAAAACAAGCCAATTACAAATAATTAAAACTATTAGTAATATAACTAAGAACAGGAAATCTGTTTATGATTATTACTTTTATTATAAAAATTCTTAAATTTAAGGTTATATTGGATAGACATTAGAGCTAAAATTATAAACTTTATCGAAGTAATTAATTGTTGCAATTAACTAAATAGATTCAATATCGTATAGAGGTTCATACAACTCATTTAGAGACTAACGGTATTCCTAGATATTATAATATCCCTTTTTATAGTCAATAGACTCATTTTTATATCCAAGTTTTGTAGTAACAAGGATTTTATTAGCTTGAAATTCTTCGCACGAAATATTATTACAATCAAGAATTATGGTAGAAAGTATAAGACTTTTAAGTTCATATACATATGTTAATGATGAGAGAAAAATATTTTGAGAAATAATTGTAATTTTTGTACAACCTTAATCTGATATTTAAAATGTAATTTAAGAGTTTATACCTGCAATCATAAAATATGTAAAAGCCTCTTTATTTTAGTTATTTGTAAATTTTACTTAATAATAGTTTTATGCTATTTTTTAAAACTCTGATTGACCATTTTTATTAATAATTTCAATTGTATCTTATAAATCTTCTTTAAAATATATATAATATTGATTATTGTTTTTATTTTTGATTTTAAATATTTCTACTGAAAAATCAATTGAAGATATATCTTAATCAAAGTCAATTTCTAAAACTTTCTAATCAGTTATGATTAACTCTATATCTTATTAGATTTAACTTCTAGTGATTATAATATATTGTAATTGTTAATTAACGAAAAGAGAATATCTGATATATTTTTTTTAATGATATGTTTATAATTAATGAATGAATTTGCCATTCTCTACAAATTTTATTTCGAATAAAGAATTATCTTCTTCATATTTCATAGAATTATAATGAATGTGTAATTGGATTTCTCCTTAATTTTAAGATAGATATTTGAATTCAATCTAACATGTTTTACAATAACTAATTTTTCTTTATTCAAATAAATTCAAGTAATAATGAGTCGTCTCTCTAATATATAATTGATATTCAAGTGCTAGCTATTTAGTTTTAATTCCAATATAAAATTTATTACTTCCCTTCATTTAAATAATCTTTGTGTTAGATTCAATTAATTCAAATTGATTTTAATTTTCATTTGGAAATTAAGTTTAGTTGGAAAAATAAATCTATACCAAAAGTTATTGATCATAAACAAATATTTCAAATAAAAATTCAGGAAATATTGTTTCTACGCAAAAGAATTTATAAGAATCTTCTTCTTATTCTAATCTATAATTTGAATTAAAATATAGAATTTATATAGAATTAATATATTGTAAAGTCAATTTTTAATTTGAAAAAGACTAAATGTAAAAGTTTTAATCCCAATCTTGTAAATTTTATTCTTCATTTAATAAAGTAATCACATTATTTACAAAGTGTTTTCTAGAATTTCTCGAAAACTAGATAGCTTTTATTTACTAATTAAAGTAAATAAAATTGAGAGTACTTAAATCATCTAATACTAGAGAAGCTTCTTTGTTTAGTATTTCAATTTATGTTATTTTATTAGGTTTAACAAATTATACATTAGCTGAACTATAATGTTTTAAGTTTAAGTGATAATATGTCGGATTATATGTAATGAGCTTGAGTTGATGACTACAAAGATCTTAAAAAGTATTTTATTAAATCAAAATGCAATTTATTTAAGAGAAGTTCAGTAATAATATAGACTCATTATGTTACTTTTAGCAAATATTATTTGAACAGCTTTAAAGTTCTAAAATTCCTGACCCATATTCATAGTTAATATCTATTTGATAAAAGCCAGATGTTTCATAAGTCATATTCAAAATATATAATACTTCTGTAGAATTTTAAGTAAAACCTATTTCAGGTTGAAATCTGGTTAAAACTCTTGGAGATTTATTGAGTTAAATTTAATATTTATATGATTAATCTTAATATTAAGGAAGAGGGTTAAGTATGATATGAGTTCTTTGTTTTGGTAATTGATATTAACTGCTTATAAAAAGACCATATTGAGGTTCATCTAAATCTACTTAAAGTAATTATTTATAGTCATTTGTGCTGTTTTCAATTTAAATAGTAATAGGAGTTGGAAAATCAAAATAAAAATTGAACCATAAATTGTTCATATCTAGCTATTTATTTTCTACTTCAGTAATATTCAATTCAATTTAAAATGAATTGTTAATTCTTCCTTCTTATTGAAATATTAAATTACAAAGACTTAATGTAATAATATAAATAAGAAAAAATAACATTAAATTATTTTATTTGGTTATTAGATTATTTTTAGTTTGACAAAGCATTTATTCAAAAATGGGAATTACCAATACTATATATGAATAATTCATAAGATTATGATAAATATCAATATATAAAATTGAATAATATATGAGTAGTATTTTTAATATGAATAAATCGTTGTTTAAGAAATTAATAATTATATAATATTTTCTTATTCTGAAATTCGAAGAGAATGATGGATGTTTTAGATAGAATAGTTGTAGCTATAAGAAAAAGGCCACTGTCTTAGAAAGAAATAATAAAAAAAGAGGAAGACATAATTATTGTACAAAACGATAACAGTGTGATCGTTAAAGAAATAAAGTAAGATTAATAATTAGAGTGTAGGCAAAAAGTAGACCTGACTAAATACATTGAAGAACATTAATTTAATTTTGATCTTGCTTTCAATTAAAATCATACTAATGAACAAGTTTACATAAATGCTGTTAGACCAATAATTCGTGCAGCCTTTCAAAGAGCTAAAGTTACTTGCTTTGCATATGGTTAAACAGGAAGTGGAAAGACATATACAATGATAGGAGATCATGAGAAATAAGTTCCTGGAATGTACTTATTGGCTGGATAAGATATATTTTAAATAATTGAAATGGTATAAAAATAAATTTATTATAAAAATTAGGAAGAATACACACATCTTTAAGTATTTGTTTCTTTTTTTGAGATCTATTGTGGAAAATTGTATGATTTATTGTGTTAAAGGAATTAAATTCAGATCAGAGAAGATGCAAAAGGTAATGTAAATATGATAAATTTAATGGAAAAGAAAATTAATTCAGTTTAATAACTTATGCATTTTATTTAATTGGGTTAGAATATTAGAATTACAGGTACAAATAATACAAAAATATTTAGCCTCAAATAGTTCAAATTCTGAATCATCTAGGTCACATGCTATACTATAAGTAATATTAAAATCAGGAAAAACAGTTCATGGAAAGATGTCTTTTATTGATTTAGCAGGAAGTGAAAGAGGAGCCGATGTATAAGATTAAAATAAGTAAACCAGAATAGATGGAGCTGAAATTAATAAGTCATTATTAGCATTAAAAGAATGTATAAGAGCATTAGATTTGAATAAAAATCATACGCCATTTAGAGGATCAAAATTAACATTAGTTTTAAAGGATAGCTTGACTGGAAATTGTAAGACTGTTATGATTGGAAATATTTCACCAAGTTCTTAGAGTAGTGAGCATACTTTAAATACATTAAGATATGCTGATCGAGTAAAAGAATTAAAGAAACCAGAAAATAGACTGTATCAAGGAGATTTAATGCAAAGAGAATTAATGTTGGCAAGATAAACAAGTATTATATTATAATAAATAATAATTAGAAAATATTACAAGAAAACAATTTAATGAAGAAGAAGATTAGGAAAATTAAAGATGTTTTAGTCCTATTTCAAATATCAAAAGATAATCATTGTAACCATTATAATAATCAACTTAAATGTTCAATAATTCAAATTTCAATTAATAAAAAGAAAACAGAAAGAGTGATATTGTATCTGCCTTCAATAAATTTAATTTGTCTTCTATTCCATCTATTAATTTAAATTTTAATAATACTTAATAAGTAAATCAATCTAATCATAATAATTACTTTCCTACTCATCAAAGAATAAACTCTGCAAGTAGTTTTTAGAATGATTATGATCATTTTAACAATAATTAACAAAATTTGTTCTTAAAAACTTAAAATTACTCATAATAAAGTAATGCATTATTTTAATAACATTAATTTAATCATACAAAAACTTACAGTGATTTATTTAGTGAATCTCCTTATTAATCATAATAAGAATAAGGATTTCGATAATTAAATTAATAAGCTGTTCAATAAAGTTAAGAATTAGAAGAAGAATTTGATTATTCCATTCCTTAATAATCATAAAGATAAGGATAAAGTTATAACAATACTTCAATTGTTTTTGATCACAAAAATTTAATAGATAAGATTATTGAAATTTCCAAATTGGTAATTATATAATTTATTTTTATTTTAGGAAATGAAAGAAATAACAAATTATGAAAAATAGAATGACATGCAATCTTATTTATAGATAATATCATAGTAATTACAATAAAAAGTTAATTTAATTTAAGAATTTTAATAAAAGGTTTGTGAAATTTAATAATAAAGTTAACATTGGACATTTTAACCTAACGATAGTTAAAATAGAGATGATTTATTTTTATATACTGATTACTGAGTTTAATAATAAATAAATAAATCAAAACTAAACAAAATCATTATTAACAAATGACCAACCATTTATATAATTAATTGCACTCGATTTATCGGCAGAAAGTATAAAATCAAAAGGAATATCAAATTTTTAATTAAGAAGGTCTTCATTAATTTATGGCAATGGTGGTTTATAATTTCTAATTTAAATATAAAGAGAATACTTATTTAATAAATCTATCCAATTAATTGATTTTAAAAATGGATGTTCTTTAATTTCATCAGCATCTCTAGATGAAGCTCCTAATCTCTGTAACGGATTTTTTATTAAAAGAGATTAGATCATAGATTTGCATTCTTTGGTTATTGTGTCTGGAAACAATATATTACTTTATTCAATATTATTCATCATTTCATCTCTGTTTGATGAGAAATATGGCGGTCTACCACTAATCATCTCATATAATAATATTCCTAAATTAATATTGATAAGATACCCATATGATACCAATCAACAGCTCTACCATGACCTGTCCTCTTAAGCATTTCTGGTGCTAAATAAGCCATTGAACCACAAAAACTTTTTGCTCCATTATTATCGTGTATCCCTTCTTTTGATAATCCAAAATCTGTTAACAAAGCATGTCCATGTTAATCAATAACAATATTTTCTGGTTTTAAATCTCTATAAATTATATCATTTGAATGTAAGTGTTCTAAAGCAGTCAATATTTCAGCGAAATATAATTTAGCTTATTGTTCTGATAATCTTTATTATCTTTATATTAATTTGGATAGATCACCTCCAGGACAAAAATCCATTAATAAACATAAATGAGTATTAGTTTAAAATGCATATCTTAATTTAACAATAAATGGATGATTCAAATAGGATAGTATATTTCTCTCAGTTAAAGCATATCTTAATAAATTTTAACCAAAGAATTTATTCTTAGGTAACACTTTCATTGCTAATTTTGGTCCTTGATTAGGTCTACCAAATATTCTTTTTTCAACCAAATATACATCCCCAAATGAACCTTTACCTATTTGTAATATTATTCTAATTGAAGATGGTCCAATTACTTCTGTATAATCCTGTGAAGGATGTATGTAAGCAGTTGATCTATTCGAATGTGAATTCATATATTGAATTTTCTAGGGGGAATGACAATGATTTAACAATTCTTATGTATTAATTGATTATTTACTATTAGGTGAAATCATTTATTTTTCAATTTTTTCTTCAAAGATTTTAACTCTTTAACATTAATTGAATGAATCTTATTTCATCTTAATTAAACTTGATTCACTACCTTCAAATGTTTATCAAAAAGTATTTTAAGATCAGGACAATTATGGACTAAATCATAAGGAGTTTTACCGTCTACATTTCTAATATTTGTCAATATTGAAGGTCTAGTCAATAATATTTCAATAATTCTTTTATGTTCTAAGTTTAAAACAGTTATTTTACAATAAAAGCAAGCATAATGTAGGGGAGTATTTTATAGAGTATCCATATGATTAATATCTGATCCTACAGTTAATAATAATGATAGAATTTATTCACATCCTTTTTATGCGCAAATGCTTAAAGCTGTTTAATCTTATGAGTTTGTTATGTCACAATCTGCTTCATTTTTTAAAAGCAATAATGCTAATTCATAATTCTGATTAATGCAACTATAATGTAATGGGATCATTCCTTTACTTTTACTTATATTTATTTACCATTCTCATCACATATATTAATTTCAGGTTTCAAATCCTTAGATGAAATATATAAAAGTTTCTCTACTTCTTTTACATTGTTTGATTTAACATAATTTATTAAACATAAGTTATTCTCTTTTTTCTATTACCACCAACCTTACCATGCTGATTTGTGTCTTTTTTTCAATTTTGTCATATAATCTCTATTTACAGGTATTTCCTCACTATTTCTAATATCATAAACATTTCCTAAAATCTTTATATTTAAATACCTGTATCTTTATCTTTTATCAAAAATGCTCCTCCATTCCCATTAAGATTTTATTATTAATACATTTGTCCAGTGTTTTTATGATAGAGAGATGATTTTCCTTCTCCATCATCCATATAAATAAGTTTTTAATCACAACCAATTAAATTTTTAGAATTAAATTTATTACTATGACAATAAGATAAACTTTCTTCTGAATTATTATATATTGGTATTCTTTGATTTATTATAATAATATTAATACATGGCTTTTAAATTATAATCCTTTGTCAATTAATTTTTCCTTACCCATAAATCGTTTTCTTATTTCTATTATTCACCTACCCTTTTATTTTGCTAATTGGTTTCCCGTGGTGCTGGTAATATTTATTAGCGTTGCATTTTAAAATAAATTTATATTTAAATATACTTAATATTAATAGCTTAATTATTAAATTTTTATGTAATTCCTAATTATGTTGAATTTAATTATAAAGTTATATAGTTAATATAAATCTTCATCATATTTATTCCATTTAATAGCTATCATTAGAATTTAATTAATTAAAATTTAGGATTTAAATCTGTTGTATTTAAAAAATAAAAATCTCAATATTTTTTTAATAAAAGATATTCTAATAGGCTAATTTATCAAATGAAATTGACTGAGTTATATACTTAAACAATCATTCCTATTATTTTGGAAATATTAAAATTTAGGTTTTTTAATAATTTAGATTTTTTCCTTTTTAATTTTAAAATAGAATTGTTCAAATTTTAATTTATATTTATTAATATTCTATTATAATTTTATAATTGAAAATAATATTTAAAATTATCACAATCATCTAATTTTGAGGACAATAAAGGTAATCATTTGTATTATATTACATTATAATCATTTTAATAATATTATTTAATTAGAATTTTATTATTCGAAAATTATATTTATTAATTTTGATTCTAAAAATTAATTAAAAAAGGAAATTAATACAAAGAGTGAGTGTTAAATAGATTATAAATTTAGTTTATTTAATTTATCATAATAAATATATATAGACATGATAGTTAAATATTTTTAAAATAATCACATTTTGATTTGTTGATATAAACTATCGTCACTCATCAAATCCTATCCTTTTTTATCGATTTCCTCCTAAAAAATATTTGATTAATTATATACTTAATCATATTATGAATTGAATGTTTCAATTTTTTATAATTATTATTCTTATTTTATAGTATCTAAATTAAATTTCAACTTTTCATTTTCCCATTGTAATGAGGAAACTTAGTTTTATAAACATGTAACGTAATCTTTGTTTTAAGATTCTTATTGTATATCTGTTAGATTCCTTTAACTTGAAGATTATAAATTTTATTGTTTTAATGGAGAGTGAATTTTGAGCTTTCTGTTAGGATGAAATGAATTAAATAGTTAGATTGGAACTTAACCAAATTCAGCTATTTAAGTTTCTAATGCTTATCTTTCAATAGATGTTCTACATTGATTCCAATTCACATTTTCGGCATAAGTATATGGATAAAATAAATTATCTTATTTGACAGCTTCATCTCCTCTAGTTTTACAACCAAAAATTAAATCAATCCACTTAGGTAGCTAAGAACTTACATAATCACTTTCTAAAGCAATTCTCATTTTCAATAAAAAATCAGTCATAGATGAAGCCCAAGGTGGTATTATTGCATCATCTATAACTTCTCCTTCTTAAGTCATACCCAATTCTAATTTATCACAATTAATCAAGAAATCTGGATCAAGTGAATAAAATTCTGGAATTAATTCTTTAGAATCAGCATGTAAATTTAATGTTGTATACCAAGTGCTATCAATACCTCTAAAAATGCGATCTGTTGGTCCAAATACACCATTTTGTAGTTTAATAACAAATTCTGGTATTTTTCTTATTAAATAATAAACAACTGTACCAGGACTTGAATAATGAGTTGGATATAAATAAGGTATTAAATCGTTATTATTATTATTTTTTTAGCTTTTCAACTAATCTTAATAAGATTATTTATATTTTTATAATCTATGTTTATTTAGGGCACCAACAGGACGAGACAAATCTCTAAAGAATTCTGGAGATGTGATATCAAAATTTTTATCTGTATATTCTGAAATAATCCAAGGAAATACCGGATAAGCTGATAGATCACAATAGCTTCGGCTTGAAAAAGTGTTTAATGACATTAGATAATCAAAGTTACTTAATTCTCCTTTTACCCATAGTTCTGTCAATTTGTCTACTGTTATAGAACTTATTTAATTTTTTGTAGTTTTTCTTATCAAATATTTATAGACAGTGTCTAGTTGTTATGTATCTTCAAAAACAAATAAGACACTTCTTTTTTTATTAAAGAACCAAATTTCTAAACCAATCTATTTAAACATATAACGATATTTTAAAAAGAATTTAATATCAGTTAATTACCACATCAATGTTTTACCTTTTGGTGAATTAATTAGAGGGATATATTTTATACCTTCATCTCTTTAAATAGAAAATAATCCATAAATATTTCCTTCTGGTGTTATCAATTTGCATTTAACAGCTATTTCAATTTTAAGTCCTTATTAAGAAGATTAAGCTCTATGTTCATTCATAGCCTCATTTAAAGTTGTATTAATGATTGTGCTTATGAATGAGTTTTCGTCTTCAGCTTAGATAAGTCCTTAATAAAGTTTAAGAAATCTGATAATATTTTATTTTGAATTGGATTATGAAATTGAAAATACAATATTTTCATCGCACTACATGATAATGAAATTATTTTACAGTTTCAGTGATATAGGGACTAATTGGATTTCGATTAATAACAAATAGTTTATCTACTCTTAGAAACATAATAGTATATTGCGAATTGGCAGTTCTAGATTAAGCTTTATAAAGTTTATCTAATAATTCATTATTTCTATCTCGTTTAAAATGTTGATATAATTAATTAATATCTAATGCTTCAATATCTTCCATTAGTAAAGATGGAGTCCATTTGATTGACATAATTTAATTCATGGTTTTTGTTTCAATGTTACGTAAAATTTTCATTACAAGGTTATTTGAGTATTTCATCTTAATCATTGGTAGTTTTGGTTGATTTGGTTGAAAGACTAAAGAACGGGAACAAATATGTAATTTGCCACGAATTCTATTCTTAATTAGAAATGATTACTCATAGTTATTATGAAGCGAGACTTTTAGGGATAGAAAGTAAAATTCTTGAGTTTCCAAATGTAATAAATTGAATTCTTGTTAAGGCTTTCGTATGGAAGAGAGTGAGAAAAACATTAATTAATTTATTATATAATGTCTTAAAGAAAAAAGAAGAGAGATCCAACACCTACAAGAGTTGCTTTAGTTTGTCTCAAGACCACTCAAAATAATATACAAATCAATAACTAATCATTGTTAAAGATATTCTCTAAACATGGTTCAATATCTAAAGTATTATTATAGATAATATATATTAACATAGATATTAATATTTGAAAGAGGTTAATTATTAACAAAAGTATTTATTGAATATGATGAGGTAAATTCTGCTATTGATGCAATTAAGTATGCATTTGGGTTAAATATTGTAGATATCTAAATAATACAAAAATATTGAATCAAATTTCATGTAATGTTTATCACTCTCGTCTAAAATAATTGAAATTAGATACAGTACCATATACAAAAGGACTTGATTTTACTAATCCTCCATCAAATATTACAGAGCAAGTTGAATAAATAGAGTAGTAAATTGAAAATAATGATAAAATATTTAATAATAATGAATGGCAAGACTTTTAATTTGAAAATAGATCAACAGATGAAGTGTCAGATGAAGAAGAACCTTAATTTTCAGAAGAGAAAATGTAGGATATAATTACAAAGCTGAATTAAATTGATGAAGAGATAAATTAAACAATAGAAACTAAAATTGTTACTGCTTTGGATAAGCTTAGATAGACCTAATAATTTAATAAGCAATAACAAAGCCAATTAATTCAAATCAATTAATGAATGACACAAATGATAGATTCAAAATTTATAATTTCTCTCTTTTACAAATTTTTAATATTTTAATTAATTAATTATTAAATATTGCTTAT
Organism: Paramecium sexaurelia; assembly: GCA_000733375.1. Lineage (NCBI taxonomy): Eukaryota > Ciliophora > Oligohymenophorea > Peniculida > Parameciidae > Paramecium > Paramecium sexaurelia. The sequence goes on from JPFM01000058.1 coordinate 132,602, forward strand.
TTAAATTTTTTATACAAACAAAAACTGCAAATTAAACAAACTCTTAAATAGAATTTAATTCAAGGTAAACAACAATAATTTTTAACTAACAACAATAATCAAATATTACCATCTGTTACTTTATATAAAAACTTTGATGAGGTCTATTGTTACAAGAACAATAATCTTGGTAATGGAATTAAGTATAATTGGTTAGGGAGCATAATAAACTAGAAGGAATATGATTCAATGTACAGTTAAAATATTCGAACAGGTGATCCTGAAATTAATAGTAAAATCAAAAAACATTTAAGATTAATAGATAACTTAATTATTTATAATGTATAATCAAAGCTATTGATCTATTCATTACTAAAGAAGAAATTCATCTTGTAATGGAATTATTTCCTTATCCTTCTTTAGATAAATTGCTCGAATCAAAAAAATACATATCTTTTAGACAACAACAATTACTTATATTAGAACTTGCCAAAGATATAGATAAAATTCATAGTAAGTTTATTTGCCACAGAGATCTTAAACCAGATAATATTTTAGTTTAACTGACGGATGAAGATGCAATAATAAAAATAATAGATTTTGGAGTATCAAAAAAGTTTATTAAAAAAAACTAGAAATTCTACATGGAATATTGAAATGTGGACAAAAACTGGTTCTTTATTCTATTATTGTGTTAATAATTGAGTTGTAAAATGATTAAATATTAGATAAAATTGAAATGATATGTAATCCTAATTATAATGTGGAGAATACAACGAAATTTGAATGTTTATCGGGTTTGAAAATAATAAATTTTAGAATTTATTTTCCATCCTTGATTGCATTCAGATAATTAAGATCCTAATTCTTTTTGTTTGTCAATCAATTAGAATAAACAATAAAACTGATCAACATCTAAACAATTAATATGTCTTGAATAATTTGATTAAAATATAGTTCTAGTAAAAGAGCCATATTGTGCAGCACAATTTTAAGAGGTGAAGAAGAATATTAATATAAAATTAATAAATTAGATGAATTAGGTAATCATATATATTTTCATTCACCATATATAATTTTGTTTAATATTTTCTCAAAATAAAATAATAAATCTTCTCTTATCAATATAAATTATTTATAACTATAGCTTTAATATGGTTAACTATAAATTTATATAAAAAACAAAAATAGTATATAAATCAATTTCTTATATCCAAAATTTCTAATTCTGTTTTACTTACAGCCATTTATAATATATTAAATGTTGCAGAACAAAGTATTATTAAAACTGTACCAAAATGAACTCTATTTACCCATTTGAACATAGTTACTTCTTATTTATCATTTTCATCAACTTGTAAATAATCTGATACTGACATAAAATCAAGTCCAGAAATTATTATTAAACTTAGTGTCATGCATATAAGAACAATTTTCTCTATTGAATCACAAAATTGCCAAGTTGAAAAATTACGCAACTTAAATAACCTTTAGGATTACTTTATAACACTCTTTTATTGCAAACAGGTATTCATATTTACAATTAGGGCATTTTATTATCTAATTGTTTTGATTGTACTATTTTGTAGCCCACTCATTTAAACATCTCCTGTGTATGTAAGACAAAGATCCCTTACAATTACATGGTTTAAAACGTTTATGACTATTTGTTTGATAGCAGATCCAACATATATGTTTTTATTTTTTTTTCATTTTAATAATTTCAATAAACAATGATAATGTTCTTTTGTAAACTACGATTCTTTCATGAATAAATAGACTAATTTCTTTCTACACTAATATCTTCCGTTTGATTCAATATTTGGTTATTCTTATTTTAATCTTTTTTCTCTCTAAAATAAATAAAGTAATTCATAAAGTTGATAAGGATCCTTCATATTTTATTCCAAATATATCAATGCGTTTTATCTATGATGATACAATATCTAATTTATAATATTTTTTTTATCATACTTAAGTACACAATTCAAATTTTAGACTTCTATTTTATTTATGAATTGCAAGACTTCCCAAATAACATTCCCCTAAATATTCTAAATACTTTGAGACCTCTTAAATCTTAATATGTTGAGTTAATTTTATTAAAACTTCTATGAAATCAATATTATTCACTAAATAAGTGTTGAAGAATTTGAAAAATTTACTTTGATTATTTTTCAATGATTATGCCCTTATCTATTATAATTAATTACCCTAATCCATTCATCATCAAAAATCTATCCACTGCCATTAACATAAGTTATCTATATTATTTTAATACACTTTATTCGTTCTTCCAACTCAATCTTAAATATGTCTTTAATCTTTCTAAAATTTAAGTGAATTAATTTAATTTTGAATTCTTTTTTATTTCAAAAGTAGTAAAAAAGTTTATTGCTGCAATTATCATTTATTAAAATATTGAATCTTCAATATTTAATTCATTAAACATCACTCCAACTTCTTCTAAAGCTGATAGTTACAATGCAGTTAATTCTTAATTTACAATGTGAGGTTTCTTCATTATTAATAATGAATTAAAAATAGAGAATATAAATGCTTAGAAAGCTTATTTTGAATATGAACTCAAAATCATAACTAAATAGATTAATTTAAAATAAATACTTAGACCAAAGTATTATTGATAATCAAATGGAAATAAACTATTATTTAAAAATTAGTGAGTCAAATCTTTAAACAGGACCTTTATATATTAAGAAAACTTAGTAATAAAAGGAAATTAGAAATGATAATTTATATTAAGCATTTGCTTGATGTCTTAATAAATTGATTTTATTTAACTTTATGCTATTGGATATTTCAACTATTTTAGTTATTTATTAATTTAAAAAGTAAAGTATTAATTAGTACCTTGTCTTGGTTTTTATAATTTTGTAATTTCTTAATATTTATAACTAAATATAAATAATTAAATTACATTTTATCTTCTAATTTTAATAAAAATAATCTTTTAAAAAATCTTGAATCACAAGATATTTGTGTTTTATTAAAATAATTACTAGTTAGATCATAAGAATTTAAATATAAAAGTAAATGTAGTTAACAATAGATATATGTATTATAATCTCCAACATCTTATTATTATTGAATTGACTCAACAAGTAATTAATCAATTTAAGTAATATTTTACTTTTTTCTAAGGTAATTTATACAAAATTATACAATTTATTTGATTAAAAAATGCATCCTGGATCTACAATTTTAGATTGTCTTTATGCTAAATTGGCAATTGTAAAATTTAAGTATTTATCATCTATTTGGATATGATTTTGAATGAAATTTTGGACGCTCATCCAATTTCCAGGATTTCTATTAAGAATTCCTAACAAAAAATTTGTTGGAACATAATCTATTAAAAATCTTGGTTTTTCGAATAAATAAGGCTTAATCGATATTGAAAAATTGTTACCAAATCTTTTAGGTCTGAAAAGAATATATAATTGAATTCTTTGATAATATTAAAAATAGTTTTTAAATGAGTTTGACTTAATGGACTACAAAGGAAAGTTTAAAAGTAGATAGACATTTTATTTTTGATACAAATTTCACATAATAACATGAAGCAACTTTTAAAAATGTAATGATAATATTTATGAGCATCTATTAATTAGTATTTAATATATACATGTTGTTTTTGCAATAGTAAGAATATTTTTAAAAACCTAATGAATACTTTATTCATCTATTAAATTATATAAGACTTTCATATCAGTCTTTTATAACAGTGATTCTTTCTTTAAAGTCATTACAATCTTGAGGATGAGGATACAAATTAAACTTTATAACTATAATTATTGACTTAAGATATCTTAAATTGAAGTCATGAATTAAAACATTTTTTTTGTCTCATCTTTATTTTTAGTGGAAATCATTTTAAGTATTCTTTCCATAAATACCAAAACCTTAGACAAGTTAAGTTAAGATTCAGCATGTTATATTTCCAATTTTTAAAAACAAAAGAGTTTAATTTCTTCATTATCTTAATTTTCTTTTGATTTTTTATCGATTTAACAAGGACCTTTGATTGCTTCAGCCAGTACAAGATTAATATTGATATCTTTGGCTTATAAAAGTAATAGACCATCAACAATAGTGTTAAAATAAAGAGTTTTAGAATTCGAAGCCAGCTTAAACAGATTTAGTAATTCATTGACAACATTTTTTTTATCATTAAGTTTTTCTTTTTTTATGAGGGATGTAAATTTTTTCAAGAAATCTTTATCCTGTTTATGCCTATTGCTAGTGACTTCAAAAAGAGACCGCAAATCACTAATAAATTATTCATTAGTTTTATTATCAGCTTACTTTTATTTACTCATAAATATATTTAATAAAAATAATAATCTAAAAAATAATAAGAGTTAATATAATGTGTAATTTATGCATATCTTAATTTCACGTGTTAAATCGATGATTGAATAAAAATAAAATCATTAATAAATTAGATATGTAAGCAAAAAGAGAATATCTTTATCCTATTTCAGAAGGAAAGCCAAATGAGACTCCAATCTACAGACATCCATTAGCAAAAGTAAATAGAAATTTTAAATCTAGGATGGATTTGTACCGCCTTTGGATAATAAAAAAGTGAATATGTAACAACAGCTCTTAATATAATTTGAAAAATATCCTGAGAAGAAGACTTTGGGAACTTATAATGAAGAAACGCAACGATACGATCACATTTCATATAAAGTTTAAAATATATATATTTATTAGGAAGTAGTAGAAATTGCAACCTCTCTTGGTTCATCCCTTTGTGGTTTAGATTCAATTAAAGAAGTATAAGATTAGCAAAATAATATTATTCGTCCTGTTGGAATATATTTATCAAATAGAAGAGAGTGGACTCTTATAGATGTAGCTTGCATTTTATATGGATTTACATCTTGCCCATTTTATGACACTCTTGGAGTTGATAGTATTACTTATTCAATGAATGTAACATAAGTGAGGTATTAATATTAACTAATATCTAAGTGTATGTTTTGTTTAAGCAAGTACTATTGGGTTTGTAGCTAAATCTAACTTACCACATTTAAAAACTATTGTAACAATTGGAGTTTAAGACTAAAATATTTTAAACACTTTGACAGAGCAAAAGAAAGAAGTTATAACTTGGGAGGACTTTGTAAATAGATCAAAAGGAAACATTAAACCTTATCCAAATTTAGAAGTTAAACATCCATTGACTTTAGTTTTCACAAGTGGAACAACTGGAGAACCTAAAGCAGCTATTTAGACTCATTAAAATTTTACTTCTATGATTGCACTTTTCGAACATCAAGACTACTTTACATTTACCTAAGATGATGTTTACTTATCATATTTGCCATTGCCACACACTTTTGAGAGAGTAGTTCATTTGGCTGCTTTATCAGGAGGAGCTGAACTTAATTATTTTAGTGGAAACATATAAAATATAGCTAGAGATATTTAAAGATGCAAACCTACCTATTTTTGTGGTGTACCAAGAATCTTTAATAGATTTTATGAAGGAATTCAAGCATAATTAAATACTTTGCCACCTGAAATCTAATAAAAATTTGATCTTGCTCTTAATGCCAAATTAAAATATTATAGAGCTACAGGAAAAACAACTCATGATTAATTAGACGAAGCTTTTGTTAAAACTAAATCTATTCTAGGAGGTAGATAAAGGATAATGATTACTGGAGCTGCTCCAATCTCGCCTAAAATTTTAGAATACTTAAAAGTGGCATTCTGTTGTTAAATTATTGAAGGTTATGGTTAAACAGAAACTACTGCTGCTTCATTCTTAACAGATTATCATGATCCAGTATGTGGACATATTGGAGGACCTACTATTTCATAAGAGTTCAAATTAGTAAGTGTCCCAGATATGGATTATTTAGTTGATTAAGTAGTTGATGGCTAGAAAAAAATTAGAGGTGAAGTATGTTTAAGAGGACCAAGTGTTATCAATAGTTATTTTAATAATGTTTAAGCAACCAAAGAAACAATTGATGAAGACGGATGGGTACATACCGGAGATATAGGAGAAATCATTGATGGAGCACTCAAATTAATTGATAGAAAAAAGAATCTTTTCAAATTGTCATAAGGAGAATATGTCTCTCCAGAAAAAATTGAAAATTGTTATTTAAGAGTTAAGGGTATTTCTGAAATAGTTGTTTTCGGTGACTCTCTATCCAATCACTGTGTTGCTGTTATCGTACCTGAATAAACATTTCTTAAATAATGGGCAACTGAACTTAATGTCTAAGGAGATCTTTAATAATTGTGCCAAAATAAAACTGTGAGAGATCATGTTTTAAAGTTAGTTAATGAATAAGTATTTATTCTATTTAATTTTAGGGAAAATAAGATAATCTGAATGGATTTGAATAAATAAAAAACGTTTATTTAGAATCTAAACCTTTTATTTAGGTGGGAATATTAACTGAAACCATGAAAATGCAAAGACATAAAGCCAGATCAACCTATTAGGACATTATTAATTTCCTTTATACAGAAATTTGATATATTTAATACATCATTAAGATATCCCGAAAATTCAATCTTTGTTGATATTTTTTCATGATCTAAATTTCAATCTTTTCACAGAGATTTTCGTTTTTCACTCTTTGTTATTAAAGTGTTTATAAATTAATTGTTTTACTGGTATTCTTGAATAAATTTTTATTTAAAATAGTATGGCTTCTTCATATTTATAATAACTCAATTAGGAAACCTCTTAGGTTGAATGTAAATTTGTTACACATTACAAATCTAGATTATAATTTTTGTAAATGAATTTAATTAATCACATGATTTCAATATAATGTATATATTATATATTATCATAATTTATTTAATTTATAAAAAATCTATATCATTATAATCACTATAGAATTATGTTACTTATTTAGGAACAGTAATAGAAATATGATATTTTTTTGATTTATAAAATTACTTCTATTTTACAAAAAATTTTGATGTTTAAAGGGGTTTTTTGTTTATTATTAATATTATTTGAAATAAACAGAAAGAATGTAAGAAATAAGTTTTTAAGATCTCTGGAAAGATTTTATCAATGTTATGGGTGCTGCTACTGACATGTAAGCTGTTCTAGATGCAGTTGGATAAGAACATTCTCTTTGGCTCTAATCTAGAAATAGATTAAGTATTAGGCTGAATCGATCTAATCATTTACATTTAAAAAATGAAGATCCTTCTTTAGTTTAAGATATCAAATATAGATATTACGAAGTAGTTACTATGCAATAATTTGGTGATATTGTTTTAGGATATTTGAAATTCTATGAGAGCAATTTATAAAGATTACCCATCAGACTTCCTGAGGGTGAGGTGGGTGAATGGTAAGATTTCGATGATAGTGAAATTAATTACTAGACATAATCACTAATTAAACTGCTTATGAAGTAGATTTTATATAGATATTTTTAGAAAACGATATTCTTTCAGAAGATAATGGATAGAATCACTATAGAAAGCTACTCCAATATCTACTATTTCTACAGATAGACAATTGGCTCGCTCTGTTTAAAGTATATATATTCCTTTTAAAAAACTTGATGCATAGTTTGGCACTTTCGATTCTCCCTTAGTATTAATTAATATAATATATTTGATAAGTCCATGTCCAATCCTGTTAATGATAATTTGGTTACTAGCAAACAAAGTGTTTAAAATTCTATAGGGGATTCAGAATAACAAGGAGCAAAGCGTCTTTCTTAAAATACTCCAAAATAAAAAACTTCTAATTTAAGAAAATAGTCATTAGATGTTAGTTTTGATAGTCTTAGAGAAAGTCATATTTCCTAACAGAGAAACATGAGTAAAGCAAAAACAAATTTAAAAACTCGTTAACATGAATTAAATAAAGAACATATGGAAAAAAGCATGATAGAAAAAAATAGAAACTGTTGTGGAACTGGATGTTGTCAATTTTGATTATTAAAAATACTTTATTTATATTATTCAATTAATAAAAATTTATTATTTATCTTAACAGGATTTATAAATAGCCTAAAAATTAAAATCATTCCATTTAAATTATAATTGATTCAAAGAATATACTTATTGTGTATGTTTTCTTTAATAATATAAAAAGTTTTCGTTTATTAAATTAGCAAGTATTATTTATTGATTAATGAACTGAGTCTATAAGGAAATATTTATGATTGCTCCTTCAATTTCATAAAAATATAATTCGTGTAATTATAATATGCATTTTTGAACTTAATCAAAAATATGATAAATTATATTGAATCCTATTTTGATTACTTAATATAGTATGATGAGGAGGATTTGAATACAAATTATATATAATATAATGAATAAATAGGAAATTATTAAAAATTTTTAAAATTGAGTTACCAGAATCACAAAATAAAATTTGAAAGAATCTATGACTAAATGATTTAATAAAATTGCACGCATAAAACTTAGTTTAAGCATATTGTAGATAACTTAGGAAGCGTAATCATAATATGAGACTTGAAAAAAGTTTTAATAACAAACTTTAAAAATTATTAGCGAAATATTATTTAGATGTATTTGTACCAAATATTAAGAAAAAGATTGTAGTAAATATATTTTAGATAGAAGAGAGTGTAAATAATGGTTTTTTTAAGATCCTATTTGAGATTTAAGTTAAGACTAGAAAAACAGATAAATTTTTTTAATCGGCCAATTAGAAATGCAGATCCATCAATGAATAATATTAATGTTATATATTTATAGATAGTACTATAAAAGTATTAATTGTTTTTTGTTTTTTATATTATAGTTTTGAGAAATTAATTACATAACAACATTTATATCTGAAGAAATGTTTCTTATCTGAAAAGTGTCATTTAGTTAGGGAATAACGATCAGGTTCAAGAAACTAATGAAATGAGATATTAAATTGATTTAATGTTGTCAATAATACATTTAAGAATCATTTTATGCATTTACTTCCCAACCAGAAATGGAAGGTTTCTATTTAACAAGTTATGGGAGAGCTTATTTCTTAAAGGTTTTAGGTATTCTTGGTGAACGAACAGAAAGGGTTCGTTCTGTTTTAAGTTGAATGGATTTAGCTTAAACTAAGAATGGTTCTTTATTCTAAGGTTATTGAAGTATAAGCTTCTTAATTTTAACTTTCTTTATGACTTGATCAAACAATTGTAATTATTCCTCTATTCTGATTTTTTTATATAAGTTTGAGATATCATTCATTGGAGGGGATAGAGGGTACTGAGTATTAAATCTTTTGTTCATGAAAATGAATGTTTTAATAACAAAATAAAATATATTCTCATATTATTCCAAATTAAGATAAAAATATTGGCATATTCTTTTTAAACTAATCTTCATTTTATTATTTAATTCTAAGCTCTAGATCTTTATTTAAGACATTAATTAATGCTTAATTTAATTACTATTCAGATTTAACAAATTATCTACTCAATACATTAACAAAGTTTTAATAATATGTACACATAATGGCAAATAATTACCTATTGATTTTATTAAATGTCTATTAAGAGCATTTGCCCTATATTAAGCAGACAATTAAATCATTCAAGATATTATCTATAATAGGATCAAGTGGTAAAACAAAGGATTGAATGACTCCTAATTATGTAAGTTGTTGTTCTTCAAAAACGAATTCTAAAGTAGATATAACAATGTCTGTAGTTTAATCCAGTGTAATTTTATCTGCTGCTTATTGATATGAGGAAGTAGTTTAAGTTTTATATTCTTAAGACAATTGCTGCAAAAGATATTTCTATAAATTTTCAATTATGCTCAATAATGTTGATAAAGATGATGGATTTAGTTCAAATAGTTATAGTTATTGTGAACTAACAACCTAAAGGACTTGAATCATTTATAAGCAAGATTTATTGTAGAGCTAGATATTTATTAATATTAATTACAATCATATAATTAGACATTTTTTGTGTAATGTCTAATATAGCAATAAGTAAGTCTAAGTATTTACGATCTGCAAATAGCAACTAACAAGCTTAAGATATGTATTTTCCTTTAAGAATATTGTTCATTATTTTATAAACCAATCCAATTAATCTACAAATCTGAGCTGAAAATTCTTATTTCACTTTTTCATCTTATATTGCAATTATCAAATGTTAAACATAACTATTTAGGATTCCTTAAAAGGTTCTAACCAATTCAATCTAGACTATAGATGAACTATGATATTAGAATCGAAGACTTTTATTTTCTGTAATGGCAACCATTAATTTCAAAGATAATTTACAAAGTTAAAATTACTAAGGATTGTCAATTAAAATAAATCTAGTTAATTCAGCAATCTTCAACAAATGCTATTTTATTAATAATCTAAATATTTTGCTTATATCTACATGTCTAAAATAACCTAACATTTCATATAAATAAATTTAGATCGATTAAGATGTTGGTTAAATAGTTATAAGTTGATTCAACTAAACAATCGATTCTATATAATTTTCATAAGCAGAATCAAATAACAATATTGATATGATTTCTGATGCCAATGTACGACAACTAAAGAATTATTCTTACTATAAGGCTGAATTTTTCAGATTCAGTAAAACACTTTTAATTTAGGTTACAACATTAGATGACTGAAATGAATCATTATATAAATGATGTTTTAATCTTACTATAGTCTCCTTCATTATTGTCAATGCATATTCTATGATTTCTTTATTTTGAATTTACAATTACAAAACAATATATTAGAGTAATTAATTGGTCGCTTATTAGGGTTAGTTTTGTATGGGTTTGATGCAGGTATCAAAAAATATTTTGTTGGATCTTTGTCGTCCTATAGATTCATCTGATTCGCTCAAAGCAAATTGGAAGAGATTATCAGCCAAAGACATTGCTGACATAATTACCAAAGGCGGAAGATTATTATGAGAGATCGACAAGAAATTCAATGAATCTTTAATGATGGTCTAAATCATTTAAATAATTTCTTCAGACGATCTATCCAATACTAATGGATTTATTACTATGTAATTTATTAAACTTAATTCTATTATGAATTTCTCTTAATCTTAAGCAGCATTCTTGAATGAATGATATATCGTTTTGATGTGATTACCTAAATCTATTGTTAAGATAGGAAATAGATTTTCAAAGAATTCTTTAAGAGTGTTCTTTAATTTTTTGTGATTTTGAGGTGTATAACCTGAAAAAAATGAGTTTGATGAATTAAGTAAAAGATGAATAATAGATTTACCAATTTCACCTATTGTTTAGGATATTGATATTTTAAATGTTGTGTCTAATTTAAAATCTGATATGAATTTAAGTAATCTCTTTATCAATTCTATCATCTAATACATATGAAGATCTTTAATTTTCATTTATTTCTATAGAATTTGAATGCAAAATGTTTACAAACAATATAGCCATTTCTAACAAAAAGCAAAATCGAATCTAATTTATCTTAAACCAAAACAATTATTTAATTTTGTATTCAATTCTAAGATGTCACTTATAATCTCTTCATTAGTTGTTTATAAATTCATAAATAAGTATGTGGAACCTCCATATAATTCTTTTGCAAACTATCTCTTTTTATCTTTAGTTAAAAATATTTTTTTTTTTGATGAGGCCATTCTTTTTAATGATTTCAATGCCAATAAGGCTAAAGAACTATCAGTTTTACAATAGGTCTCTACTATTTTGAATAATATTTCTAAGAATTATTAATCTGTAAAATATTCAGCAAATCTATCTGGAAACTAAAAGTAATAGATTTAATTCTTACACTGACGTTATTTTGATCGTTTGGATCAAAGTCTGATTCTAATTCAAAATAACTAACGTTAAAGTTAAACATTAAAATATCCTTTAATGTACTTAAAGATTATTTATAAAGTTGAGGAGGACTATTTTTTACAATCCTACATACTATTTCAAAACAATTAAAAATCTCTTAATTTTAAAATCCAAACATTATTCTTCTATAAGAAACATAAGAATCATACGAAGAATATTATTAGATATTCTAAATTACATTTTATATTAATTTCAAACCAATACTGAGATTATAGATCTAATTTCCTTCAAAAAATATATTTAATCTATCTTAAAATTTCATAAATTATGCTCCACTTAACATCATTACTTATTAAATCAATAATCCTACAAGATTACATATAGAATTTTATTCATGAATAGCTAATTCTCTTTATAAACTTTGACAAAATAGAGTCACTAAAGTTTCATAAACTCTACATTTCTGATATAAAATTTCAACTTCCTCACCTGTATAGCATTATCCAACAATAATTTGGACTTCTTGAAATGAACGCTCAGCTACCTAAAATCCTTTGAATTATCTTTCAGAAACAATAATTTTGGCTATGAATTCAGAAATAACAAATAATGTAGACCCTGATTTAGTTTGGCTAATAATTTAATACAATCCATCGATATTTCTTATATCTTCTATGAATTGATAAATTGTTTAATCAGAAATTTATTTTTTCTAATAGAATAAATATTTAAAGTACTTCAACGGATTAAGAATAGCAACAATCATGACAAAGAGCATCAAATTGAATTAAATTCATTTTCTCTTTCTTGAAAAATATATATTAATTTAATTATTATAATCCTAATCTATAAAGTTAAAAAATGTAATAAAATAATCGTCTTTTTTCAAATGCTTTTTTTATCAAGATATATGTCGAAATGTAAAAAAGAATAATCGAAAAATACTTATTATTTCAAATAATATATTTGTTAAAATAATAATATTATTTTTAAAATTCCCTCTTTTTTGTACGAAAATCCTGTTAAATAATTGAATAGATTGCTATAAAAAATATTTCAAAGACTAATTAGTCTGGAAACAAATCTCTCTTACAATATTATTATTCGATGTAAATGCAATTTTTGGATTAAGTATTTTAACAATCATTATAAGAAATAATAGAGATAATTATTATTGAACAGAGAGAATTATAAAATTCAGAATTATTATAAAATAAGGATACTAAGAGATAACTGAAGCAAATTCAAAATATAGAAGTATTTATAAAAAGTATAATTGCTAAGTGTGAATAAGTAAAAGGCAATATAATGCTCCTTTTTTTGATAGTTATTAATCAATTAATCATTAATAATGTGGATATTTAAAAGAAGATTTATATAATTTATGATGTAATAAGGACAGCTTAAGAACTATTCGGTAAAAAATCAAAGAAAGAAGTGATTAAAATCATTCAAGAAATTAATACAAAAATAAAAAGAACTGTTCATTAATAATTAATCTAGTTATAATATATTATTCTTCTTATGTTTGCACTAAACTTAAACTTTGGAAAGATAGAGACAATAAAAAGTATGAAGAATTATGGCTAATTAAGTTTTCAATTAATTGAAGCAAAATAGAATATTAAATAATTAAATTAGAAATAAAAGTAAATTTTGAAATCATAAATTAGTTTCATGCGAGATTGACTGATACTAAAATTAAAATTACTGCTAGTAAAATTGTCCTTGCTGTAAATGCAATTTTTGAATTTCAAAAGCTTTACTCTTTAAATTATTTATACAGCATTAATATTCTGAAGTTAATATAAAATTAAAATTCTGAAACTGCAGCAATAAACTGATGACTAATTTCAACAAGGAGTTCTAAATGATGCTAAAATTTTTAAGTTGATATGATTTATGAAGGTTATTAATTGAAAGAATATAATGTACTAATACCATTTAAGCATTATAGATGTAATACAAGGAAAAAGAAAGTCTTTAGATGAAGAAATTCTTTAAAAATCTTAGAAATTTAAAAAAACTGGTTCTAATTTTTTTCGATATCTAAGGATATTTATAGTTTAATAATTCTGTAGTTTTCTAAATTGTTCTTGAAGTAGGTTGAGGAAAGTGTTTAAGTTAAGAAAAAAAGAATCTAATCTTATCATTTTAGTTAATTTTCTTAAGAAAAGTATAAGAAATTAATTTATGATTTAAGAATGATTGTTTTTTAAGTAAAATATTTACTAAGATGATTTTTCTAATTTATTGATTATATAATAGATTTTTGAAACAAAATTGATTATTTTAAGTTATAAAATGAATTAAACAATTTTATACAAATATTTCTATCTTTAGAAACTGTTTTACTAATTAATTATTTTTATAATTTATTAACAGTGTAAAAGGTGATATGGACAGATCAACATCTAATGTTAGATCATCAATCAATTTCTTAATGAATAATGATTAAGAATAGAGAGAAAAGATAGAAATCCAACTTATCCCAGCATTATAGAGTTTTTAAACTTTTATAAAAATGAGCAATGAATCATAGATGGCATAGATTGTTGATTCCTTAATGACTATAGAATTTTTTAAAAAGAGTTGTCCTGAAGGCTCAAGTTTAAGAGATTTTATTATATATGCTGGAAAAGCCTTAACTTATGAGTATTATAAGAAGGGTTAAATTATATTTCATTATGGTGATTATGGAGATAAGTTTTTTATGATCCTTAAAGGTAATGTTGGAGTATTAGTACCTAAAGTGAATCATGATATTGAGATTGATCGGGATTTTCTGGTTGAGTCCAATACAACTGAACCATGGAGTACTGTATGGAAAGGGAGAAAATTATAGAGTACTATTGATATGGAATTGCTATTAGCATAAGGAGAAGATCCTTGGTTAATATCTAATAGATATTTTGAAGGAGGTGTTTGTTTATATTAGAAGGTATTTTATATAAAAAATATAATCAGATATATTCATATTATGGAGGGTAAACATTTGGAGATGTATCGTTATATACAGATAAACCGAGAACTGCAAGCATCTTGGTATTGTCTGAAGATCTTCATGTGATTACAATGAATAAGAATGAATATAAACAAATTTGTGAGAAATCACTTTAGGATATGAACAATAATGTTGATTATTTTATGAGGATGTTGCCAAATAACAGTAAATTTGTAATAACAAAGTTTATGCAATATATGCATAAGATAGAATTTGCTCCATAGAGTATATTATGGAAGGAGGGAGAGGAATCGAAGTTTTTTATGTTGATATTCAAAGGTAGGGTAGAGTTGGTAAAAAAGATAGGGAAAGTAAGAATTACTTTATGTTAATTAAGTGATAATAGTTGGGTTGGACAGGAAGAAATATGTATTGTTTAAGATGTATAATTTAAGTTGATCAATAAATAAGATAGTCAACGTGTCAGTGTGCTGATAATACTGTAGCTTATTATATATAGATTGAAGAGTTTAATTAAATAAGAAGAAATTTTCCAGAAATTTGCAAGATTCTGAAGGAGAAATCTTAAATATTGAAAGAATATATGAAATTAAGATATGAGATGATAATGAATAATTTCATTAACAAACCTGAACTTATATAGAAGTAGTAACAAAATGTGGAAAGAAAGACTATTTCAGAGATATTTCATACTTCTATAAAGACAAAAACCTAAGACATTAGATCACATTCACCTAAGGCATTAAGCATAATTGAAATCACAGAATACAACGATAAAATAAATTAATCAAGAGTAGGTTTTTTATTTCCATTTAGGGTGGATTTAGAAATCTTAACATCTTTCCATTGGACAAAGATTCCGTTTTATCTATAAGGGATAGAGTTTGTAGATAATTAACAAAAAAAAATAAAAAGAAAGAGAGAGTTAAACCTTAGACATAAAGAGATGGAACTCTTTTATCTTCTACAATATCAGATTTGTTTAAATCGAATGATTAGATTTAATAGCATTCAAGTTTTAAATTGAATGATTTAAAAAAAAGTTCATTCTCATTTGTAAACTTATTGGCTCATGGATCAAAAACCATTCGAAATAACACTAGTGATCATTTTACATCTAGATTAACAACATAATAATCATATTTTAGAATGAAAACAGAATAAGGAAGATCGTAGATGTAAACTTAAACTAGTTTTGATTAAAAGTAATATTGTTCACTTATATCAGAAATAATAGTGCTGAAATAAATAAATTACATTCGAGTAGTCCTATCAATTCCATTTAATTCTCAGATAGATTTCAAAATAAAAGAATTCATAGCTGTAAGATGATAGCAAGACCAAAAAAGTATCCTTAATTATTGAAATATAAATTATTATGAATTTTGCTGAACGAAGAAATAAAACTAATCCAGATTAGTATTAGTTATTAAGCATGAGTAGTTAAACTTCTTCAAGAAACTCTGCTGTCAAAGCTACCTTAAAGGTTTATTCTGAAATGAGAGAAGATTAAAGCTGTAAACTGGCCATGAGATTTACGTAATTAAGAATAGTTTTAGCAACACATAAAATATTAGGAGTGTGTCATAAAATCAAGTCTGTTAGATTGTAACATTATTTTGATGTATTACTTTTAACAAAGACATAAAATACTTCTACTATAAATAAACCTTAATAAGCGTAAATTTAATATTTAACACCTCCAACAAAAAGGAAAAATGCTAAATTTTAATCAAAACAAATTAATGCACCTTGTCAATTATTAAAATTAATAATTAATAAACATGTTCGTAGATACTTCAATATATTACAATAAAATTAAAACTAAAAAATTAAGAAAATCTCTTTTAATGATATTTTAAATCACTTATTTACAAAAAAAAAAATTTAGATCTTTAAACTTCTCAAAACAAGATTGTTATAATCATAGAAATTTAAAAGAATTGATAAAATAATAAATAAAAAAATAAAATTCAAACAATTTGAAGTTTTACTTACCATTTCTTAATATGTATATAATAATTATAATATGCATACTTAATAAGTAAGTTTATTGGATTCTGAATTTTCATAATAAAATCAATTAAATTAAGAACCTCCTCATGAACACGAGATTGGTAATTAAATGATGAGTGCTAAGGAATAATTAGCAATGAAATTTGCTAGTACATCATTATTAATAGGAATTTTAAGTTAAGTAATGATAAAAGCACAATTTGCATTTTTATTACATCTTAGATCTGAATAAAATTAAAAATTAGACATTCGAGAAGTAAAATCAATTGATATTAGTGATAATTTAGATTAAACATTAATTGAAGAAGAAAAAATTAAACCAAAAATAATAGCAGCTAATTAAATTAATCATTTCTTAATATAAAAATTTAGATAATATTTTGAATAAATTAATCAAGTTTCATCTAGAGTAATTAGACCTTCTATTAAAATCTTTAAAGGAGACAAGAGACATAAAATTTAACCTTAGAATTTAAAGTTAATGATATTAGGATAGAAAATATTTAAAGAAGATGAAACATAATAAAAGAGCACAGATATAACAGTTAATGAAAAAAAAGGTTCATTTAAAGCATTGCCGGGAGTCAGATATGTCACACAATTTTCAGATATATCTAAAAATACCTTATCTGATGTATACTTTTGTTTTCTATTATTAAGAGTGAAGTTACTTAAAAATCAGTAATAACAAACTGTGTTAATACATTAGAAAATATATAAACTTCTGTGATATTGATAAATTAAAAAAAATAATTCTAACAACATAAATCAAATGACAAAAAGGATAAACTTAATTCTGCAATTCAATAATATTGTATTAATAATTAATTTCAATTTTTTAGTGAGTCCAATTAAAACTTAAGATAATACCTCTTAAAAAATAAACAAAAAGACAATAGAGTAGAGACCTGAAAAGAAATTCTCTAATTTCAAACTTATTTACTGTTTGCCAATAATTATAATAATCTTTATTGGAATTTTGATAAAATGAAATATTTTATATTAATTAAATTATGCAACCTCAATCAACTCCCACTTCAATTACCATTAGCGCTGGACCAAGAGATCCTTAATGGATAGATAGACTTAAAGAAGAATACACAGCCTTGATAAATTACATAAAAAATAATAAAAGTGAAGATAATGATTGGGTTAAATTAGAACCAGCAAATAAGGAATGCACTAAGTAATCTAAATTTTAGAATTTTATATAGTTGGAAAGGGAAATGCTGGGTAGTCCATAATTTAATTAGATATGAATTTGATTTTCAATTTGAAGTTATCAACACACTATTATTTAGATTCCACCAACATACCCATTAGCACCAATAGAAATTGAAATTCCATCTCTAGATGGATTGACACCTAAAATGTACAGAGGTGGCAAAATCTGTATTGATATACATTTTGCTCCTTTATGGTAAAAAAACGCACCTAAATTTGGAATTGTTCATGCTCTATAATTGGCTGTATTTATTTAGTATTTATACTATAAATAGTTGGCTCCTTGGTTAGCTGCTGAAATCCCAGTTTTGATTGAAGAAGGTAAAATAAAAAAAGATTGATTATGTATAATAAAATTAATAATGTCTAAAATGAACCTAAGATTATGAAATAATTTAAAAAAAACCCAATTTATATTAAATCTATCATAGTTTTAGGTTATCACTTCTCCTAATTTAGAATAAAATCTATTTCAATAATTAAAAAAGAAATTAAGTATATTTTTGGTCTCATTCAGTAATAAGCTTATATCCAAATATAGATGATTCATCATGAAAAAAAGGAACTGTTTTACTGAATGCAAATGTGATGCTTTATAGTTATTTTAAAGATATTAAAAACAACTTAAATGTGTGATTACAAAATTGAGTGTTAATAAGAATTATATTTCTAATTTATTAAAAAAGTAAATTCATTTATTGATTTAATTAAATAATCAATCTAATTAATCATAATAGATTGATTTTACATCAAGATTAATACAAATAAATGAGATTATAAAAAGATATATTAAAAATTCATCTAATGAAAATAGAATCATCTTTTTTATTATTATTTAGAGAAAATTGATTTAGATTAAGATTTTGGGTCTAAATTAAATGTATTAGTAATCAAAATCTATATTCTAAAGCTTAACAATACTATTAAATAGTTATTAGGGGAATGAATTGATGACTTTATTTCGTTTTACTCTCTAAATTTGAAGAATAACTTCAAATGAAATTTAAAATAAATTAAAAGAAATAAGCGAAACCTGAATTAGAAAAGGTAAATATTTCAAAGAAGAGCCAATATGATCATTTTAATAAAAGGAATATATGTTAATACCTTAAAGAAAATAAGATCTGTAAAAGAATACTATATATTCTATTAGCTTCAAGATTCATTTTAATTGAATAAGATGTTTTAATTTTTTTAGATTAAATTAATTATATATATTTGTGTAATTTAAGTAGGTTTTTGATTGATAATAATATGAGTTACATTATAATGAATATATTGAAATTATAATTTATTATTAATTATTCAGAATTAAAAAAATAAAAATTTTATTGATTTATGAATAGTAATTTTATCAATCATGATCTTATTATTTTTTTTTCTCTTCTTTTTTTCTTCTTATCTCTTTGAATTTAGTTCTTAATTTAGCATCATGTCTTTATAAATTTTCTAAGTTTTCTTTTTCAATTTATGCTTTATCTATGTCCAGAGCAGCCAAATTAGTATAATCTCCTCTTAGTTGTGCATCAGATGGTAGGAATGGAGGTTTAATTGTTACTTAATGTGGTTACTTAATAATATTAATTTATTAATAATTACCATATGTCGATGATCCCAATATCTTATTCCATCGAATTCAATGTATCCCATGTAAGTACCAAATATTTTACATAGTTCTTATTATCCCATATTGATTGTTCCTTCAAAATAGTCAGTAGCTTTTCTTTTAACTTTTCCGAATTTCAAAGTTGCAGTTAAACCTTTGTTTGTTTAATATGTAGATACTCCGAGAGTCTAATTGATATTATTAATTTATCGTTACTTCCACCTTCATAGAACCCATTATAGTTCCACTATAAAGTTCGTATGCAAAATTATAATCTATTCTCTAACCTCCATTAAACAATATAGTTCTTTTTCCTTTATTTTTCAGAGTAATGGAATTTAATCCTGCTGATGCTTCATACCAATAATTGCTTATTATATAATTCAAAAGTGTTACCCAAAATATTTATATGAATTGTCTTTACCAACTCCATAAAATTAACTTATTGGAGGGTGATGACTTATTTATTCTGCATATAACTGTGTTCCATCAGATAAGAAACCTTCAACTGTTTCTCCTAAGATTGGATTTAAAGGTTTATGAAAACTCAAATTTATGTGGAATGTAGCTATAGTAGCTGTTATGACTAATTTCAATTACTCCATATAATCTACTGTTTAAAGAGCCCGATTAATATATAAAGGGAAGAATATTGTAGATTACAAATTTTTTTCCAAAGCTGATTTTGCGATCATTGCTTTTATTGGGAAACTAATCTTTGTTAGATTCATATCTCCTGATAAAATTTTACGTCCAATCTACTAAATTACATAAGTCCCTACAGACCTCATACACTTAATTTATTTCTTATCTTCGAATTTCTTTCCACCATCTTTTGATGCTTAATCACATCTTGAGTCATCTTTTGATTGAATTGGTTGAAATGCCATTACCTTTTATTATATAATATCATATGGATCATTATTGAAATTCCTATTAAAAAATTATAGACAATCCCATACTCTTCCTTTATGTAAAATTGGACTGCATCTGGAGCACTTTATTACACTTATTATATTCTTATATCGCTATCTAAATCTTCTGAACTCAAAGTGCTATTCATTTTATTAATTTAATTAAAATCAAATCATTTTCAACGATATAATTCAGAAAATCACTTATTCATATCTAATGTATTTAGCCTCTTTTCATTTTAATACATAATATTAGTTCACTAAAATCATTCTAAAATTAAAGTTAGAATATATTTAGTTTCATACACTTATTTTTAATGAAGATTAATTATTTCACAAATATGCTTAATTCATTACAAATATATATTCTAGTGAGACTGTTGAGATACAAATAAGAAATGATTTGATTAACTTTGGATTTTTATTAATATTGTTTATATTAATAATTATTATATGTTGATCAGTAGTGCAAAGCAATCTGTTAGACCAAATACTAATGAAAGTACTAGTTTAAATACTCGCCTATGCAAAAACATCTAATCTATGACATTAAGTGCGAGATTCTAAACAGAATTATAGCAATTAGAATAATAATACGAACCATTTGTATTCAATTAATAACGTTCAACACTTAAGTAATCAATACTTAAATTTAGCTCGGTGGATTTGAGTAGATAAATTAGTTCGAAACAATCATGTAGGTCAAGTATGCCCAATATTAAAAACAATGGCATTCATAATTTTTCCTCCAAAAGAAAAAGTGAAGTTTTGATGCTTAGAACAAATCCTTGTCTTATATATATGCCCGGACTTAAGTAGGAAGAACAAAAGGATGAAACATTATCATAATAAGCCTTAAAAAAATAGTTTAGAGCACCTCTTTTGAAAACCCCTATAAAACATATAAGCTTTCAATTTAGAAATAGAGATAAATGTAATCCACTCTAAAAAATAAATTGACTTTGTTTTATTTAATCACTTTTTTCAATTATATACAATAAATTGAGATTGATGAATATTCATTCTTCTTTGAAATTCGTCAATTTATAATCAGAGATTCGATTTTAATATGATTTATAAATAATATTTTAATATTCACTTAGTAAGTGATTAATTGAATTTTTCGATATTTCTAATATCCCTTTAGTACCTTGTTCGCTCTTATAGTCGAAGTTATTGGAGCGTCTTTGTTTCAGTCATATAGAGTTCTAATTTTTATTATTGATGTTTTTATTGAGCTTTTGATGTATTGAGTTCTTTTTTGAGATTGAGATTTTCTTGTATTAGTTTTTCTTATTAATAGAGAAGTTGTTCAATTTATTAAGAAGTTTTTGAATTCAATTCATTAATCAGCTTGTCCTTAGCTGCTAATTCTTTTTTCAGCTGCTCAATTGTTTCAATATTTGTTTGAATGTTCGAAAATGTTTATTAAAACTTTACTGTTTATGGTTCGAGTGTAACTATAGAATCGGCGCTCCGTTTTGTTTGATTTGGGGATTAGAACATTTAGTGAAGTTCATCTTAAGTAATATATAGAGGGTTCATAATAAGAAATAAATATATTTTATTTCTTATGTAATAAGATAATTAACTTCAAGAAGCACAAATTTTAGAAGATACTATTATTGAAGACTTTTAGAATGTAATTATATCACTAGCTGATGCATAAGTAGCCATTAATTATTTTGAGGATGATCCTGAAAATCCTAAAATATTAGTATTTCTTAATTTAGTAATCCAATCACTTAATCAATCCAAATTATGCTATTAGGGAATAAATACAAAATATTCAAGTTTAATTAATAAAATCAAATTAATCAAGCAACATGTAAAAGAATTATGTACAGAAATTAAGATATAAATCAAATTCAACACAATTATTGATGAATATCTCTTGTTTTTCACAAATAAAATCTTAGATTAATAAAATGTTATAGAAGACAAGAAAAAATTTAATGTAGCATAAAATGAATCAACTTAAGTTTAAGACCTCTTAAACACTCTTACAAAAGAAAAGTGGAATCATGATACTTTTATATCAAAAGAATAAGTTGTGGCAAGTCTTTTGTAAATTTTATAAATAACTTTAGAAAGAGAAAAGGAAAATTATTTTTAGAAATGCAAATGCTATGGATTAATACACTAAAGTCGGAACCTAAATCAGAAGATTATGGTAAACCTTTGTATTTGAGAGCAAGTTACAAATCTGATCTGATTTTTTTCGGTGTTGCTGTGTTATTATGCATAATTGTTGCTTATTTCATGAGTTAATGATAATTATAAATTTTAATAATATATTTGATGGATAATGAGATCAATAATTAAGATTAATAATAACAAAAATTTCTAGATGATGAAAGTATTAAACCATAAAATTTATTTACTAATCATCTGATCACATCTAATAGAAGAAGTTATACAAATATCTCTTAATCTCAACTTATTTAGCCGAATCTCTCTTAATTATTAGAAAAGGTTTTGATTCATATTTTATCTGAATAATTAATAGAAATGGGTTCTTTAATAATCGTAGATAGATGTGAATTAGAATTATTTTGCTTAAAACTTTCTGTTTAACCTCTTAAAGATTTAATTTAAAATCAGAATAGCTCTCAGTTACATTATTTGTAATTATAACATTATTAAAATTACGAAAAAGATTTAGAATTAATTAAAGCATAGATAGACCCAAGAAAATTAAGAATATTGATTATTTAATGTAATAAACTAGTTGGAACATATAAATCTCTCTAATTGTTAATTAACAAATTTAAAGTTCAAATGTATGCTAATTCTATTGATGGAGAATTAAGCAGATTACAATGTTATCATTTACTCGAGAAAATACAAATAGAACTTTCACAAATATAGAAATATCATGATATTGTAAAATAAAGGTTAGCAGAGAGAAATGAAATTGGCTAATTTTTACATTATCCAATTAAAGATGTGTATAAACAAGAAATTAAGCGTTAATTCTGTTATTTATTCATTTCATAGGACAAATAATAATATTAGAAATAAAGGACTGAAATTTAGCCAACATTAACAATCAATAAAAAACTCCCGAGTCAACGTTAATCTACAATTACTTTATTGAAATCTGGAAAGCATATTCAATCTATCTCAAATGAAAACAGATTGAGTGAAGATATATCAGTTAAAAGCAAAATAACGTAACATTTTTCTTCGATTGACAAGAGAGTGAATGATACAATGTCATAAAGGTAATTGTCATTATTGTAAAAATACAAAACTAAATTTTCTACAAATTTTTTAGATTCAATCACAATGAAGTTGATTGAAAATATTTATTTATCAATTTCAACAAACTTTCTTGTAAATAACATAGAGGAAATATTTGAAATCTACAATAATCAAATCAATATATGGCATGTCTAATAAATTATGAAATTACTAAAAACTTAAACATGTATTAATATATTTTAGCAAATTTTAAATACTAAATCTTTATAACTTAACGATGAATTATGTAGTAAGGATATTAATATTAAATGTAAATAAGACTTAAAAATATTCACTGATATTTTTACTTAAGAATAATTAATAAAACTACACTAAGATATTTATCATATAAATTAAATGATGAGCTCGTATTTAAATTAATTAGACAATATCATACATTAAATTCTAGATGACAATCATAGTGTTATTAATTTCGATACACTTCAAATACGTGTGAGTGTTTATTAAATAAAAGAAGATATTAGTTCTAAAATGTATGGTTAAACTTTATTAATGCTTAAATATATTCAAAACAATAACATTGTTTTATTGTAATCTTTATCTAATTTTTTATCAAGAACTAATTTTTCCGAATAATATATCCTCCTTTATCCATTTTAATAATTGGCATCAGCAATCAATAAGACAATTAATTAAGTTATGTATCAAGCTTAAAATGAGATTGTAAGTAATCTATTATTTGAAACATATATTTGCATAATTTCTAAACATATGATAGATAGAAGATAGCAATATCTTGAATAACTCAATTCTTAAAGTAAATAAATCATGCTACAAGTTTCTTAAATAGTGTAAGGAAAATAATTAAAATAATAGATTTAATCATACTCACTATAAAAAGTTGAGTTATTTGATCTTAATGACATCTAATTATCTATTGAATGGTTATTTGATCAACATATTCTAAAGAAATAAATTAATAGAACTATTGATTCTATTGAGGAATTTTCTTTCTTTATTTCATAAATTATTTCTTAGATAAAAGCTCTTTTTGAAGAAGAATTTTTTAATGAAAACATCAAATATAACAGAATCGCATCTCAATTACAAATATTTGAAAACTATGTTAAACAAGAAATACTTAAAAAGCCATCTGAATAATAATTGAAAATATAATGGTCTAACAAAATTTTTAGGCTATTCCATAAAATCAACAATGAATATTTACCAACATCAAGATCAACAACTAGAAGGAAATAAACAACTGAACCCAAATCTATAGACAATCAACCTTCTTTGTAGAGTATCATACCCTCTTAAAATCAATAAAAACTCACCTTTTTTAAGTAAAGTATATATGTCAAAGGAAATAGAACACATATTCAATAAACTGATAGATTAACTTAGTCCACTGTAAGATTTAAGGATTACAAAGATTTAGAAAAAAAAATAAGTTGAGAATTAATATTATACTTTTAATTAATAATAAGAGATTTAATATCTGATTATTCTATATATTTTATAAGTTTATAGGGTTTATCTTAAAGTTTCAAAATGTTATTTTGATAGTAATATACTCAATGCTAAAGAAGAATAAAATTTACATTAATTTAAATAAAAAAAAATAATATTTTAATGAATTAGAATTGTTATTAATAATAGATATTATTATTGTTTATTTGAATTCTTAAGGTTTGTGGCTAGGTAAAATTGTTAAAGAGAGTTTGAAATAGATGTAAGAGATGTAAATAAAAATGAAATAAATGATAGATCAATGATTATATATCACATCTCAGATAGCCTTTTTTTGATTTCTTATATTAAATTCTCTTGAGTAGTTTATTTTAATTTAAACCATTAATTTAAATCATTAGCATTTAATCTTTCATTAGGTTGGATGCTGAACATTTAAACAAATAAGTTTTTGCATTCTTAATCAATATTAGTTCTAATGTCTTTCCAGTAAGTATCCCATTGATTATTTTAAATCAAATTCCACCAAGGATCATGATTGTCTGGATTATTGGATTCAAATGGAG
Source organism: Paramecium sexaurelia (assembly GCA_000733375.1). Taxonomy (NCBI): domain Eukaryota; phylum Ciliophora; class Oligohymenophorea; order Peniculida; family Parameciidae; genus Paramecium; species Paramecium sexaurelia. Next base: position 158,348 of record JPFM01000058.1, read on the forward strand.
GATGGCCAGTTATTAAAATGAAAAATATAACAGCAACAGAAAACATGTCACTTTTAATATAATTAGGATTTGATGTCCATATTTCAGGTGCAGTAAATCCCTCACTACCAGCAATAGCTTATTTTTCAATAGCCATTTTTCCATTCCATCTGGAAAAACCAAAATCACATAATTTAAGGTTGTACTAACTATCTATCAGTATATTGGATAATTTCAGATCTCCATGAGTATATCCTTGTTCATGCATATAATTTAAAGCCAGAGTTACCTAATAAAGAAGGGATGCAGCTATGCTAACTGGAAGTGGAGAGGATTTGATCAATTAAACTAAGGTACCATTTGGACAATATTGAAGGACAAGACAAGTGAAGTCTTGGCTGTAACCTAAAAGCTCAATTATATGGGGATGCTTGATGTGGATGAGAATTTGTATTTCATTCTTAGTAACTTCAAGTTATTGGAAGTAATACGAATAAGTTAATTGCGGTGTCTTATATTTTTTGGGCTTGGCACTTCAAAGCATAATGTTTGTTTTCATTTTCTTTGGTCTCCAGTGCAAGAAGAACTTTAGCATCATGTCCTTATCCCAAGATAGATTAGATTTTTAAAGTCTAGAAAAACTGGGGAGGAAATGCTTGAACCTGTTGCATTCGAATAATCTTAAATTAATTTATGTAAAATCATTAGCTCTATTTAATATTGGACATTAACTCTAAATTCTTGAAGCCTTTAAAAGACAATTTCGTAGCAATTCTACAATGTATAAAGACAAGTCTAGGATTGTAATTGTGTACAGATTTTCACAATTATTTTACAATTTACGCAATAGATACTTATGATATCTATTAATTATATAGAAATGGGGAAAACTCTGGTTTCGAATATAATGAGGAATTTTAATAAGTACTCAAGACTTTATATTCTATAATATCTAAAAAAGGAGTTGATGATGTGTGGGAATCAAAAATTATAAAATGTCTAAGTTAAATTATGTGTCGAATTAATAAAGACAAATAGAAATGTTAAGATTCTAAAATGAAGGAAAAATTTAAAGATTCTAAAATTACATTTATAACTTCTTAATATTTCCAATTAGGTTAAGAATCGTATAATAAATATTTAAAATTATGTACACATGCAAACAAAGATAAAATTCGTTTAGATCTACTATAAATTGATATCCAAGCTTAAAGTGAACTAAAACCAGATGTTTTAGGAAATGAAGGATTGAAATTAGGAGTCTAATTAACTGCAGGGATAGTTCATAGAGTAGAATAAGATAAAAACTTTAATAAAATCTTAGCAGAACTTTTGGTATATAAAATAAACTAAGGATTTTAGTTATCAACCTTCAATCCTGGAGATTGTTAAGGATTTTATTAAGCCAAAATCAGCGAATTGTAATATAAGTCTTTTTGTTCTTGTTGCAATAAAGTTACTAATCCTATAGCTTATGCATGTTCTAGTTGTTTAACAAGTAAACAATCAATAATTTTATATAGTTTAATGTGAGAAAAGTCAAACTAATAAATAATGCAAGAAATGTAAAAATTATTTTCATGATTTTACTTCTTCTTATTGATTGAATAATTCTAAGATATATTCATAATTAGCAATTAAATATTCATCTTTCTGTAGATTCGCAGTAATTAGGTATTCATCTTTCTGTAAATTCATATTTTATTTTCTTATATCATCAACACCACTTTTACCTTTATTTTCAGCTACATAATATGGTTTGTCTTTTCTTACAATAAAAGGTGTTATTAATTTTACTTTTAACTTTTAATCTTTTAAAAATGGTTCAAGAACCTTCTCTCTCTCCATTTCTTCAAATTATTCATTTAATTTTAGAAAAGAGTTTTTTACTTTTGATTTTTCTTTTTCTGGTTAAATGTTGTAATACTATTGCCAAATTAATGGTAACTTTTCTAACTCATTCTTTTCTTTTTTTTTAACTTCAATTTTTTTGTTTGTAAGTTTAACTCTTGGTTATGTTTTTAAGTTTAATTGAAAACTTCTTATTGAATTTAAATTACGTTGAGTTTAAGATGTTTCTCTAAATTTTATACTTTAATCGCTAATAAGTGAGTCATCATTTTGAGTTATATTTATTTTTGTTATACTTGTTTTTCTGTTAAGTGCTTTTAACTCTCTTAAAGATTTTTCAGATTTTTATTTACTAAAAACATTTGGCAAAATTCTACTGCTATTTTGTGATGATTTCTATTCTAGTTCTTGTTTCTTTAATTAATAAGTCTCATTAATTAACTCTAATGAATTTTATTCGTCATCATCAATATTTTCTTATGAATAATTTTTTGATAAACTAATTGAAGCAATTTCTTCGACTTCTTCAAATAGATTATCTAAATTCTTTTTCTTTCGTCTAAGTTTTTTTAAGTCTTGATGAATAAATTTTTACACCTTTTTGTTTGTAAGACTTCTATTAACAGCTACAAAACTATTACAATTATTCTAATTAATCATATTAATCATAATATATCATTTAAATATCTAGAATTTTGTTTAACATTATTTCAAACTGTAGAGAAATCATAGATTTATCAGGAAAGATTATTAAGTTATACATAAAAAATTTATTATATTATGAGTCTTATTTATAAGCATCATCTAATATTGCCTGAGTTCAAACTAAATGAAACCATCCCATTCAAACTACCTTAAATAAACAGCATGACCACTTTAAGGTTATCTCAAAAGAACCATACTAATACAAATGCAAAAAGTAATTAAGAAACTCATCCTCAAAATGAAGAATCTCAAATTTTGAACAATGATATAAGTTTACCATCTATTAGAAAAATTAGTCCAGTCGAAAGGCAAAAACTTCCTTAACTAACAGTTAGAACAATAGCTTCAGATGAATAATCAATGAAAGTTTATATTGATCATCTTAATACATTAAGATCGTAAAAAAATACTTAAAGGACAAACAAATTTAAAAAAGTTAGAACAGAAACAGATATAGTTTAGTATGGAGATATTAAATTTAAAAGAATAAAAGAAAATGCATCAAAAAAATCAATTCGTATGTTTATTAACATTCATAATCCATAATCTAAATCTTATATTAGATTTAGTTAATAGATATATTAACTCATTGAAAACCTTCACAAATTAAAAGTATTATTATATATAAGAATAGGAATATATTAATAATGACAGAAAACTGCTCTAAGTAGTTAAGTAACTTATTGGATTAAAAAAAAATCTTCGTAAAGTATTATTAAAATAAAACGGAGACGAATTAGTTGATTTTCAAGATATAAGCAAACTATGTTGTATTAGAGAGATTCAATATGTTTTTGGTGAATAAAAAGTTGTTGATAAATTTGATCTGACCTTATATGATGATCTGGTATATCTAACAGAGACAATAGGAAACCTATTATTATAAAATAAGATTTAGTCTATAAACCGCATTAATGAAAATGTAATATTAAAAGAAATATTAGATTGTCAAAGAAGCTGAGTAAATCTAAAAGATTCAATTGTAATTAGGAATGCCAACTGAGGAATAAAAATTATCTGTGTAAACTCTACCTATGAAAAGATTTAACATGCATGATGAAATAGAATAATTTGAATAAAAACTAGGTCCTATGCAATTATTATCCAAATAAGTAAGATAGACATCAATGGTTTTAAGTAAAGTTATAAACGGTGCAAAAGATTGACTAATAATTTTTTATTTCTTAATTTAATGATATATTTACAATTAATCATACTTCATAATTAATAACATAATTTTGTAATACGTTTCATTTAAAAAAATGTCTGAAATTTGCCCAATTCTTTAATATTAAAATTAAGCTTTTCTAACATAATTTCTTTATACTGCTTGTTTCAAGAAGTATGTAAAAGTATTGAAATTATTGATTCAGAGATCTAAATTTTTAGTTATATAAATTTAATTTTTCTGAGCTCATAATTAAGGAATAATTCATTAAGTTTAATAAAATTTATTTATTCCAATATGGGAGATAATTTTAAAAAAATTGACATTCTTATAAGAAAATAACAATTCCAAAAGAGTCTAAACAAATTAGAAAAATTATAAAATGAATTAAACATGAAGATAAATAATCCTGAAGAACGATCTGAAAATGAATTAGTATAAATTTATTATATACTAGATTCTCTAAAGTAATATCTATGAGAGATATGCCTAAATATTTATTGATATAAATTAGGTTTATCGGGCTATGCAATATTTGATAAATATGATTAAAATAGAAAAAGAACTGTTCAAAACATAGTGTGATAAAGAGAGTATTTTAAGATTATGTAATTCTTATGCTAAAATTGGTAAAGTTTGATAATATATTAAGGAAGATGTTGCTTTTATTGTTGTTACTATGAGTAAACCTTTAAATATCTTGATTATGCATAATAATTATTAATCAAGCATAATCTCACATAAACTGGCGTTTATGCAATGACATTAACATAATTGGGAAATTATTATAGGTTTATGTTTAAGGATGATTTGGCAGAATAAATGCTATTTGAAAGTATCAAAATAAGAGAAGAATTATTTACAAGATAGTCAATTGTAGATATTATATTAATTTTAGGAAGTGGCTGATTCATTACATGGTTTGTCGTAATTATTTTCAGATGAAGGTAAAATAGAAGAGGCAATGAAATCTATTTCAGAAGCTATTACAATATGGACAGATGTCTTAGGTTATCAACATATTAAAACTGCTAAATCAATTTATTTAAAAGGTAATCTATATTTAAGAATGAAAAACACTTAAGAAAGTAATATTACAATATTGATTTTAGATTTATCATTAGCTGAAAAACTAATTACTGAAAGCTTAGAAATTAATTTAAAAATTATGGGAGAATCTTCTTAAGACATTGCCGATTGTTATCATTCATTAGGGAAAATAAAGGCTTATAATAAAAATTCCTAAGAATTTGAATAATATTTTTTAAAATCTTAAGAGATCCTAAAAGTTTTATATGGTTAAAGTCATGCAAGTATCGCAATAATTCTAAATAATTTTGGAAGATCATATTTTGAAAGAAAATAATATGAAGAAGCTGTTAAATGTTTCGAAGAATCTATCAAAATATATACTTAATTATGTGGCAAAATGCATGGCAATTTAGCAATTACTCTTAAAAATTGCGCAGATTGTCATAAAGAATTAGGTCGCTATAAATAAGCTTATATTGATTATCAAAAATCATTAGAAATATATTAGGTATTTTAAATATCTTAAATAGAAAATGTAAATAAATTCTTCTTAGGCAAATTAAATATATAATTTAATGTCCTAAATCTCAAATAAGCACTTAGAGGACTGATATATAAACTTAATTTAATTCAAAAATTATATTTATTATTGTTATCAATTATAAATGACTGGATTATCTCAAAGTTGTAAATTCAACTATGATTTTCTTTGTAACTATTCTTGCTATATGTCAAAAGTGTTATTTTAGCTTATAGTCATTTATTGAGGTATGTATTATTATTAGTGATTTCTAAGAATTTATCTTAATTATTTTATTAAAAAAGTATCATCAATGTTAAAAAGATAATTATTTTTTTTTAAATACTTCTTTCTTTTTATAGTTATGGAACTCTGAAAATCATATTTTTTAACTTAGAATAATGATTGTAGGTATATTTTAATCAATAAAATTGATTATTATTTTAATGTATGAACAATTTTTTTTACTTCAGAAGAAACTTCTTGCGAATGTATACATTTATTATGAAATAACAATATGTTTTTAAAATTTAAATCTGAGCCTAAGGCTATTTTAATGATGTGAAAATACATCAAATTTACAATGGAATTTGAGTTTTCCTGATTTACCATTATATAAGATATTATAACTTATTACATTATTTTAATTAGCTATTATATTAAAAATATATATAGTAATGTTAAAAGCACTTTCTTAATATATTGATATTTATCATGAGCTATAAGATTAATATTCGGAGAAAATAAAATCAATAGCACTTAGTATTTATGGACAAGTAAAAGCAGGTAAAAATAATATAATATAATTGAAAAGAGCCTTAAATAAATTATTTAAATAACTCTTTAATGAGAATTAATTTCTTATTAATAAATTTATAATCTAAACAATAAATTCCTTGTTGGATTTGATATTCTTTAAACTTAAGAATCAGTCGTTTGTGATTAATCATAGAAAACAATCCTTAACTTAAATATTGTATTCAAAATTTTATACGGTGATTAATTTAAATTATAAATATACATGGTAAATAAATAAAATATATTGAAAAGAAAAAGAATTATATGCATCAAAAATTGAATGAAAATTTCTTGTAAACTTCCAATAAAAGTTGACTAAATTTTTGAATAAAATAAATATACCCGAATAAAAATAGGATAAGTAAATTCTATTATTTAACGGCAAGAGCATTTTTACAATTTACATATTATTATTATTGATTATATTTTTTAATTTAAAGGTGGATTATTCTGGTAAACATGAATCATTAACTTTAGACATTTTATAGCATATTATGGTTATAAAAGATCTTAACGTAGATGATATGACAATAATGATTTAAGGTTGCATGTTGATTTAATGGAGCTTGATTCACAAATTATTTTTAAGAAAGTTTAATTAAGATACTAATTATATTATTTCGTCATATTTTATGTATAAAAGACTATGAAGATGGATGATATTTTGATAATATATTTAAAATAAATTCTGTATTTGAATGAGTGTTGCATCAGACTCTAAATATGAAAATGAACCCAATTAGACCTCTTATCATGTAATTACATAACATATAAATGTTGTTTTAGACAAAATATGTATGGACCCAAAAAATTGAATAAAAACTTCGAGAGCTTCATGTCTTACAACAAGGGAACTGGAAATCAATAAGTGCTATACTTAATGGTCCAACACCATTAGAATGTATGTCTAAATGGCAGCAGCTTCATCCAGATTAAGTATGATATTAATAAAACTTAGGCTACCTCAAGGTAGTTATGGTCACCTGAAGAAGATGAATAGTTGAAAGAATTAGTTAAAAAATTTGGAAAAAAATGGAGCAAGATCTGTACAGTAATGAATTGGAGAACAGGAAAATAAGTTAGAGAGCGTTATTTGAATTAACTATAGGGAACAATAAATTCAGATAAATGGACAGAAGAAGAAGATAAGTTGATTCTAAAGTTGTATAGAAAATTTGGAACTAAATGGAGTTATATATCAAGTTTTTTGAATGGAAGACCTGTAAATATATCATAACTATTGATTAAGGAAAATATGGTAAAAAATAGGTTTTATGCCAACCTTAAGAGAAGATATTAATGTGATCTAGGTGATTCCGATGATGATGATTATTAAGAGGATTCAATAATCTCATCTGAAGATGAATAAATTAAACTTACTAAAAGAAGAAAATTACCTACATCAACAAAAGATGATCAAAAATCAAAAAAAATTTAGGTTTAAGAAGTTAATTCAGCAAATTTCCAAATTATGACGAGATCAAAACTTAATAAAAAAAATGATGAAAATAATTAAAAAGTAGATGGCTCGAATCACGAGCATAATAATGAAAATAATTCAGGTATTCATTCTATATTATTGTATAAGGATTATTAAATGCTAGTTCAATCCAAAATTACCAAGCAACTAATGTTAAAGTAGAAAATTAATTAAAATTTGATAACAATAATTTTAATTCATCGAATTATCAATAAACATACCTACCTTGTATTAATTAAGATGCAAAAATAACGAATAATTCTAACTTATTCCAATAGAACTAAAATATCATAATCTCAAGTAATACACATTCTAATATAGTTTAAGATTAAAATTCATTAATTCAAAAATAATCATAATTTAATATTTCATAATAACCATTTTTAATCAATCATTAACCAAGAATTCAAATGATAAACCCATCTTTTGGGTTTTTCTCTCCATAATAATAATTATTATATTAGTTACCATATCTATCTAATTATTCAGATCAGATGAAATATATCCAAAAATTGAACGAATTCTCTACCATTTACAATTATCCATTATTGTAAAGTGGTTTGTAACCATGAGAATAGTATAGAAATGTAAACAATTTATATATGTAATCGCATTATTTAAGTATTTATTATAAACTCTTCTTAAATTACTATATTATAACTGATATACATGTTATTTACAGTTATTCAATTCTTAAAGTAGGTCTCAAAATTTATAGGAATTCTCTTTCATCAGAAATTTAAAACTATTATATATGTTATATAAAAAATTCTTGTTAAATTTTGAAAAAATTGTAAACACAAATAAAACAAGAATTATGTAACTTTAATATTTCACCTATTAAATAATGAATTTATAATAATAAAGTTACGAAGGGCTAGTTTTTTACTTCCTAAATTTCATTTCTACTATTTAAATGCAGAATTGTACTTGGTTTAGTTATCAAATCTCTATATATAATTTATCAAGTAGAGCTTACAAATATGAACATAATAAAAAGGAATGTCATCAGTTTTATGTAATTTTTCTCTAGAAATTAAAATGCTTAAATTAAAAAATTTATATATCATAATATTTTGAACATTCTAAAGACTAATAGAACTATAGATATGTTAGTTTATGGATTTTATGTTAATATACTGTTAAATTTAGATTTTTAAGGAATAAATATAAAATAAATTAGGACTTCCAGTCAGATGATGTTGAATTCTTAGTTCATATCTTTTTTCAAAGTATATTATCAAAATGAAGTTGTGTAATGTTTCAATAAATCGTAATATTATAAAAATTAATTAATTATTAAGATCAATAATATTATTTCATTTAATATTTTCGAACTTAAACTCTTAACTTCAATCATAATTGCAGGTATTACATTTAGAATTACGTATAATTTTTATTCTGATAATCTAATTCCAACTAAAAGACATTATATTTTTGAAAAATGCATTGTCAATTTTTGATATCTAATGAACCTAAAGTGAATAAAAACGAAAATTTAAACTTAGATCAAAATCTACTCACTATAAATAATAAGCATTAATATTAATAATTTTATTAATTTACTCATTATGTCTCATAAATTTGTAATTGTTGGGGCTGGTCTCTCTGGCTTAAGTAAAGCCTTTTTTATAAAGCATTTTTTTCCAAAAGCTTAGATAACTTTAGTAGAGTAATCTAATCGAGTAGGTGGTATGATTATTTCAAATAATCGAAATGGATATATTTTTGAGGAAGGACCAAGATCAATAAGGATGGGAAAGTATAACAGGCCTTTATATCATATTCTTAATAAAACAGGACTATATAAAGAATGTAAAAAAAGGAATGATTTCATTAGTTATCCCAAGTATTCAGTAACCATATAGTTATATATATTGGAATGGGAAATTAAATTCTGTTCCTTTATAAATGAATTTAGAAACGATAACTCAATTCGTAAAAGATAATGGAAGCGGAGATGTTTTGAAATTACTAAAAGCTTATCCAAAAATGATATTTATGAAACCAAATACAGATAATTTAGGGGAATATTTAGATTAGGTTTTGGGAAAGGATTTGACTGAAAAATATGCAGAATCTGTATTTTATGGAATATATGGAGAATCTGTATATAATTTATCGAAATCCTTATGCTACAGCAAGAGTCATATGAAAGGATATAACGAATAAGAAATAAGTAAAGAGTTAGATTTAGACAAGGATTTTGAATAGACAAGAGATGAGAAATTGAAAGGAGGTATTATTGATAATAATAAAATTATAGCAAATAGTTACAGATTCAAAAATGGTGTAGAATCTCTTCCAAAGAGATTGCATAACTATTTAAAAGAGACTTATGGGTAAGATTATGAAGTAAGATTAAATTCAAAAGCTAAAGGAATTGATTTGAAAACAAAAGAATTAATATTTGAGAGCAGAGATGAATAGGCAGAGTAGAAATTAAATTATGACTACTTAATTTTAAATGCTCCTACTCATTAATTGTCTTAGATAATGGCAAATTCTAATTTAAATAAAGTTGGAGATGTATTTAAGGGAGTCAAATGTAATTCGTTGGTAACAAGGAATATATGTTGGGACTAAAAGATTCTACCTAAAGAAGTATGAATAAGATAATAATTTCAAGTTTAAAGGATTTGGATATCTAATAAATCCAAAGTAAGAGTAAATAATTTTAGGAATGGTAGCAGATTCATTATCATTTCCTTCTCAATATCCTTAGAATTCTACAAATTTGTCTATTATGTCAATATATGATGTTAATGATCATGTGATTTTGAAGGAGTTGAGTAAACATTTGGGGGTTTAGATTCCTGATCCTAAGGAAATAGTAACAAAAAGTTGGTCTAAAGCATTTACTAGATTCTCTCCTGGACATTAAGAAGAAATGAAAAAAATAGAGTTAGAATTAAATGAAAAAAATATAATTATTGGAGCTAACAATTATACATTAGCTATTCCAGAATTAGTTTACTTATCCTATGCTAAGATGAAACAATTATAATTGTGAATAATTATTTTCAGTTAATGCTTTTAAATTTAAATTATAAATAATGGATTATGAAAACCTCTTTGCCATTCTTCCAAAAGAACCTAAAAAATGGTCTCGAGAAGATGTATCTTTATGGCTCAATTTTATAGGACTGCAATCTCTTTAAAAAGTTTTTAGTATTTATTGATGGATATAAAAAGCAAATAATTCAATAGATGGATCATGCTTAGAACTAATTGAAGAAAACGACCTAATTGATGATTTAGGAATTAACAGTAAAATAGTTAGAAAAAAGTTATTGCATTGTAATTTCTATTTTAAAAGAAAGGGTTGAAAATTGGATTGAAAGAGTATCTTTAACATTTAAAATCTGTTTTTGCGGAAGATCAAAGATGTGATAAAATTGAATTAGAAAATGTAGATTTAGAAAATACCGAACAAGCATAAGCTTAATATGGATAAGCTGATATATAACATGATATGATGACAAATTATATTAAGAATAATCAAATGATTTCTTAATAATTTCAGTAACCATTATGCGAAATGTAATCGAAATATAATATTACTTAGAGAACATAAACCTTAGTTTTAAAAGAAATAATAAAATGAAATTTAATTAGAATAAGAGAGTCAAAATATGGTGCCAAAGGTTTAAAATGAACTCATCATTGAACCTACTGAAGGACCTTAAACTAATTTCTATTGTATAAAATAATAAGGAGGAAAAATAGGAAGACATTCTAGTAATTAGATCTTGATACTAGAAGAAAGTATTAGTAGGTTTCATGCAGAAATTGTATTTTAAAATGATGAAGTAAGAATTAAAAAATATGGATAAGTTCTTAATTAAGGACATTGGATCAACAGCTGGAACCTTTATAAAAATAGAGAGTAAAATGGAACTACAGGTAGGGATGATTGTAGAATTGGGTAGCAATTAATTTGAGATTCAGTAGTTGAATATCAACAATTAAATAGTAGAAGTAACAAAATGTATATGGACATATAGGTTGTCATGCTTATAGTTGAAGGAATTAATTTATCGGAAAAACATATAATTGCCTTAAATCCATAAAGATACGTTACTACTGTAGGGAGAAAGCAAACTGCAGACCTAACTTTTAGTGAGGATCATCATCTCTCAAATATACATGCAAAAATTTGCTTTATTGATGGACATGTCTATTTAGAAGATATGGGATCTACTAATGGGTATATTTATGAATTATAAATGGTAGTTCTTGGTTGAGATTATCTAAAGAAGGATAGTTCTCTAAATTATATCCTCTTCGTAATCAAACAATATTCAAAATAGGAACCACTTCTACATATTTATGTAGAATATCTAGTTAGATTGTTGTGGATTAGAAAAACGAAAATAATTGTATAATTTGCATTGAAAATGATCGAGATGCTCTTTATATGCCTTGTAAACATAATACTGCTTGTCTAAAATGCAGTAAGAATTTGAAAGAATGTCCAATTTGCAGAACTAAAATACAAGATGTTATTAAGATCTACAAAAACTGAATAATCTAATCTAAATATAAATTATATATATTTTTTTTAAGTTAAATGGGACCTATTTGTACAAAAGATAAAACGAATAAAATTATCATCAGAGGAATTGCTAAACCTGTGAATACGCCAAATCCTAATGTATCTTCTAAAACTGCTGACACAAATAAATATGTGGGTGAAGAGTTTCAAAAAGAAATTGAAAAATACGATCCAGCATACTCTTAGAAACAATTAAAATGGAATCAATATTATTAGAAGAAATATGAGCTGATAAATGACGAGACTTATATTACTTTGATAAAACGATCATCATCCATTGAGTAATTATAATAACAGACTAATGAAGATGACTAATATAAAGACCCAAAAATCAATTCCAACAAGCACTTCTCTAAAAAAATATTAATGTCGTTAGCCTAATAACTGGGGGGTCCTTTCAGATTATCAAATCAAGATATTATTGATGCTTACCTTCTAAAAGAAATCAATAACGAAGATTTCAAAAATATTCTAATGGATGGAGCCATCTCAAAATATAGATGGAATTTCTGGATGGCTTAAGTCTACAGAAACAAAGATTACGATCCTAATCTTTATTCAAAGTTAAAAAACCAAACTCCTTCTCAAAAGGTTCTTGAAGATATTAATAAAGATATTAATAGAACTTTTCCATCTCATGATCACTTTAAAGATTATAATTAAGGCTAACAATAATTATTCTCTATTCTTAAAGCTCTTACTATCATTAATGAGGATATTGGTTATGTATAAGGTATGAATTATATAGTTGGATTTTCATTAATTGTTAGTGGAGGTAAAGAGGAGGAAGTTTTTTGGCTCATTCATTTTATTAATACCAATCCTCTCTTTTTATGGTGGGAAATTTATAGAATCAATTTTAATTATACCAAGGCTTTATGTCAAGTTTTTTTAAAAAACTTTTCTGAACAACTTCCAGGGCTATATCAACATTTTTAAGATGAAGGAATTAGTGATTAACAATACATTTGGCAATGGATTTTAACTTAGTTTTTATATACATTTCCTATCGATAATGTGATTTTCTTCTGGGATTTTATTTTGGCCACTAATATCTTTTCAATCGTTAAAATTAGTATTGCTTTTCTTAAAGAATTTGGATATGATTTAATTTAAAAAGATATTGGCTAAATATCTGAGTTTTTCACTGGTTTTATAAAGGATCAATTATAAATTGATGTTTCAAAAATAATCAACGATGCAAAATAGATAGATATAAATATGACTGATGACTAAAAACAATTCTTTAAAAACTACAAAAATTAATCCTCTACTTGATATTACTTAATTCAATTTTTATATATTATCATTATGATTTATAATTTCTAGATTAAATTGATTATAACACAATATAAAATATAAGATTAAATTAGTATATAGTATATTATGATATATTAAAATTACATTTTTATATTTAAACTTTACTTAATCTTATTTCTAAGACTTAGTCCTATTTATATTTTAAATTTAAAACATGATAAAAATGAATAAATTAAGAAATAGGATTACAATTTTAACAGGTTAAAATTTATAGTAATCGTTTTATTTTACAAACGTAAGAAAATTCCTTATATAAAATTAATTTAAAAGTTACCTGCAAATCATAAATTTAGTTCAAAAAATAATTTAATTTTTTTTATGTGAAATACTTTAATATATCAATATTTTGGTATTATATTTAAGTTAATATTTTGATTTATCACAATCGAAGCATTTAGAATATTCTAGTATTAAAAGAATGAAAGTTGAAATTTTTTGTAAAATATTTGTTTTAGTTTTAACAACTGTAGTACACATAATAACTAAATAAACAACTAAATAAATAGAAAAAGAAATCTTCAATTTAAAAAAATAAAAATTTATTGGCAAAAAGTTAAAATCATTTTGTCCATTGATTGATAAAATTGATTTCAAATTGTAGATGCAAAAAATGATACGTCTTTGTCATCATCATCTTATAAAAATCTAGTTTTAGTTTTAAAGTCATTTTATGTATTGTAATCTAATTTATCGTGAATAGCAGTAAATAATTTGAAAACATTCAACCTAACATTGGGTACTCTATCATAAATGGATTTATAAGATATATCCTATAAAATGTTTAGTTGATAAATAAATACCTTGAATAAATTAAGTAAGTCATTAGAAGAAAGTATATCCTTTAGTTTAGTAATACTATGCATAGCTGATACCCTAAATATATAATTTGGTTATTCGTATTGTTTGGTTATACATTTAAGAATGTAATCCCGAATTTTTTCATAGCCAAAATATTCACAGATTGGTACCAAATTATCAATCGCTTGATCTCTTAAAGCTTGATAATGATTTAGAACTCCTTTTTCTAAATAAATTTCTTATAATTCTAAAAAGCTATCATAACCAGCAACTTTTAAAAGTTTTGGAATAATGGATAACATTTCAAGTCTGAATCTCCATTATTTTTCAGAAGCAAATGTTAAAATTAAGGGCACCAAATGTTTTTTAGAGTATTCAGGTCCTATGGTTTAAGATAATTGATCTAGATTATAAGCCAATTTAATTTTGATATCTACCACATCATCTTTAATTAGAGTGGATATTAAAGGAATAAATGTTTATATTATAATTTAAACTGAATACTATTTAGATATTTGGTAAATTTATTCAGCTAATGACATTCTAACATGTTAGGAGGAATCTGTTGATATTGTTTAGAAGAATGGTAAAAATTATTCTTTCATATTAGATGGTAATTCTTTCAATAAATGATAAATAGATAAAACAGTAATAGATCTTACTTCTGGTTCTGAATCTTTAAGTAATAACTGAAAGACAGGAACAGCTTTAGACTTTAAAATACTTTTATCTTTATCTAAAATTTATTAAATTAAATAATTACTTATTTTAACAATTATATCCATAATACTTTCTAAACATTATGGGACTGTGTATCTTACTCTCCATGTTTTTTCTTTAGGATCTGCTAAGGCAAAATAAGCTTATAGATGTGATTCTAAATCACTACTATCCTCAATAAGTTTAAGCATTTAAGATGAACCTTCAATTGCTTTAATTTTAACACTGTCAATCGGATCTTTGAGTAAAGTTTCCCAGAGTGTAAGTAATTACTATATTTAACATCTCATTTTAGCTAAATCAGATAATACTCCTGCACAAACTCTTCTAACCATAGGTGAGTCATCAGCACATAATTATTTGTATAATTCCCAAAGATTAGATTTCTTTTCAAATGAGACATGCTTATAAGTGATTGGAAATAAACATGCGGCTGAAATGCGAGATGGAAAATTGTCCCATTAACCTAATTATTGGACAATTTAGAAAAAATGATTTTCAAAAAAGCCTAAACACTTTTATACAATTATTACTATCTGGCATATCTTCTGCTAATAATAACAATGATTCTACTGCTTTTTCCCTTACTAATGGCTCCTCCATTGAACTTAGAATTTCTAGAGGGACACTTAAAAGATGAGGACTACCCCCTGTATGAAATTTTAGATTTACAAGCTCTTAAGCTAATTTAATTAGAAATTCATCTTCATTATCATATTCTTCAATTATGTCTATTAAGTATGGTATTAATTCAGAGCATGTTCTGACAGGACCAAGAATTTGAGCGATTGATACAATTTTTGAGACTGCATTAATTTTAAGGTTGGGATCGTCACTTTTAAGCTCTTCAATAAAGATAGTACAGTCCTCTTCCTCCATTTAAATAATTAATTATATTACTTTTAATTTATTTCGTTAAATGAATAGATAAGAGAAATTAGAAATTGAGTCTGGGCTAAGAACAATTCTTGAGGAAGTATGATAACAAACAAATATATAAGATGCTTAATTACAAAAATGAGAAATGTTTAAGAATAGAGTACTATAATTGTAATGATTTAATTCAGAAAATTACAAAGACATTTCGAGAAATTAAAAATAACAATCAGGAATATAAGAAATTAGAATAAGTTTTATAATAACAAGAAGCTGATATTCGGAATCACATTAGTGTAAAAAATAACATTTTAATAATTCCTAGTTAGAATAATAGATGAAGTTGTATTAAGATTAATTACAATCTAAGTTAGACGAAGCATCTTAGGAAATCAAGAGATTATAATAGGAGATATCACTTTATAGTATAAAATTATTTATTATAGTGGTTATTAGAATCAAAGAAGAAAAAAGACAAGAGTTAAGATAGTTCTTTATCTCAGAGAATTGGTTCTCCAAAAAAGCAAGCATCCTTATCTCAACATGGATATCTATCGCATCGAAATTCTTGTGATGAATTATTTAAGAGATATAATAAATTACTTTAATAGTAATAAGCTTAAATTAGCCAACGATCCAATAATATTTAAATTAGTTAATATATGATGAAAGGAAGACAAACCTTAGCCGATATTTGCAATATTCAACCTAGTAAGCCTAGTCGAAGTTAAACAAAGCACAGTAATAGTGCAAATAAAAGCAATTAGAATAATTCAATAAGTTCTGAAACCATAAGACATTTATTAAAGATAAAATGAATAAATTACTCAGAATTATGATTTATATTGTTTAGAAAAATGATAATTTATCACACTTAAATTTACTTTAATAACTTATTCCTTTAATTATATTTAATTAAATTAAATGATGCTTTCTTATTTTTCCTAATAGATTTACGATTCTAATTTATTTTTGTATTTTTAAAACTAGTTTTACAAATTGTAATCACGATTAGTACAGGAATTGGGTTATAAAAAATTTAAAAATACTTAATTAAATTACAGTGGAGATCGTCTTATTCGAAAGAAGCAACATCCCTATTAAAAAAGCAAAGTTCCACTATTAATTAATTTTTACTTAGTTTAATATGAATAACGTTATATTAGATTTTATATATTAAAGCCCTTATAATTTATATTTTTAGAATATAAAAAGTTGAAAACAGTATCTAATTTATTAATTATAGATGTCAATTAATCAATGTGTTTTAAGCAGCAAAAATTAAATCTAAATTGAATATTTTCTTTATAATGATAGAATAGTCTCAGCAAAGGCGATCTTACACTAAAATTTCTCTTTCTACAAAAAAAGCTTTGATTGAATAAGTCTTCATTAATGGTCTGAAAATTAAATAAGTGCAAACAATTATTTTAACTTTAGGCAGCTTAACAATTAAAACTGAAATATGCTACAGCTAAAACCATTGTGCTTCTGTATAGAAAGAAAATAGTGAGGAAAAAACTAATCTTTCTATCTGATAAACCTTGTTTATATATACCTATTGAAAATTAAAAGAGAAGTATAATTGTCGTCTCTTTGGTGGCTGGAAAACTATAGAATTCAAAATGAAATATGAGATTTAATTTGAGAATTTTTTTTTCATCATCTTGTCCAAAATTAACAACTTTTTTTAAATGTTCATTTCTCTATCTACATTTTATCTTGGTTCTTATATATAAAGTACTATATAAAAGATAAATTCAATAATTTCTAGAATAGTTTGATTTTAAATAGTGATTGAAGAAAATAACTAAATTAAGAGATTTGAATATATTTAAAATTATAGAGAACTAAATAGGCTAAGAGTTTGTTAAAAATTTATTAAATTAACTGTTAAGCACTAGAAAATATTAAGCTAGGTTTGTAATAAAAAATATTTAAATAGTATAGCAATAATATATGTTAATATTGAGGAATTAAGCAAATGAGTGAAGTAGTCGCTAATCTATTATTCAGTAAAACAAAGTTCAGGTACTTATATGATTGAAGTGATATAAATCTTATAAATTTATTTTTTATATAAAATAAATTCATAATTATCTCTGTTTCTGAAAGGTGATAAATGTCAAATATTATGAAGCGTTTTATTCAATTTCTCTGAAATATAAAAAATAAAGAGGAAATAATTGAATACATAACTCTTCGTTTTGTAATTATTAAAAATATGATTAAATTTGTTTTAAAAAGAAATACAAATTTTGGTATTCATCAAGTTATTATGTTTTATATATCGAATTAAATTTATTTCATATGATTACAGATTTTATGAATGGTATTGAATTTTATCATAAATTACTTATGGATGAAATTTGGAGTAAAAAATATCTGAAAATACTTTATCTGAATATTTATAGTAGATATACAAAATAAATGAAATTCTACATTTTTAATGTTGTATTTTTCAAATTATTGTATAATAAAATATTTAATAATCGAAATTAGGTTATTTTTATCATAGAACTATATTATAAAGGGGACGTTTTAAATAGTTTAAATAAAGCTAGTATTTATCGATTCAAATAACAGGTAAAAAATATTATAATAATGATTTGTATATTTTCATAACAATCATGCAGATGTTAAACTGATGCTATCCCTAAGTTGATTAATTTAGATATACTGTAATTCTTCGTCTTATTCTGATTCTGTTAATTCATTCATTACTGGGATTCTAATTTATGTTAAATTATGAATTATTAATCTATTGTTCAATATTGTCAAAGCTGGACTGAATTAATTTCTCTAACATCTCAAAATAGGCATCGCCATTCTCGATATTAATCGTACAAACATATTATTAAAATATTAATTATGGTTAATAGATACCAATTACAAATTAATATAAATTAAAGAAACTAAATAAAATGTCCATAATATAAATAGAAAACGAACGATTTTTAAATAGTGCTTCTATTCTATAAAAGAAATTCAATATTTCAATATTAAAATAGTAAAATAGTGAAATTAAAAAAGGCAGAATATTAAAAAAAAAGTTAATATAATTATTAATATTATATATTAAAAAAATAAATCAACGAAAAATTCTTATACTACTTGTAATTGCTTATTAACAAAAACTACATTTCTTTAAGTTGATAGACATTAAAGCACAAGCTTCACAATACTTTTAGTGACCACATGGTATTAATGCATGAGTAATATCTTTATCCATACAAATTATACAACAAGTATCCTATTATATTTCATTTTTTTCTTTTGGAGGCTTTATTTCATCAGTTATTTAAGTTTTAATGGCTTCGTTTTTTTAAACGTATTTATTATTCTTTTCAAAATTCATTTGTTGTGTCATTTATTATTGAAACTAATTAAATTATTCAATTTTATCTTAAATTTAAGTTCTAAGATCTTATCTTTAAGTGTAATTTAAACAGGCTTCCAAATTTTATAGTTGTTCTTTGATATTACGTTATTTAGTATCAAAATCCATATCAAATAAAGCGGTTATAATACTCTCACTTACCACAAGCATTTCTTAAATTTAAATTTCAGAGTATGGATTTTATTATTACTAATTTTGACTAAAATACAACATAGAGGATGCTTATTAATGATTTTCAACTACTTCCACATTTTTTCCATTAATAAGCAAGAAACATTAATCTTACATAATTACAATCTCAAATTACATGTTTTCAATTTTTATTGGGAACTTTAGATTTCGACTATATAATAAATTATATATTTTACTTTATTTTAGTTTCGAGAATGCAATTATTTAATTTTACACAACCTTTTTTGAAATCCTAATCACGATCAACTGCAAACACATATGTTAAACCATTATTAACTTTTACATGCCATTCTTTAGATAAGATTTTCCCTTTAGGGAACTCGCGAGTGTTGATTAGTTTATATTATTACATATGTTATGCCATTTTTAATTATTTAATAAAGTTAAAAAAATGTCTTCTTTATTCAAAGAAGTACCTTTGAAATAAGTAATTGCTGATAAAAGTTAAGTAAGAATTATATCGAAATAGAAAATTCAGATTCTGGTCTCTATGTTGAAAGATATATAAAAAGAAGAGGAGGAGATTTTGAAATAATTCAATAAAATGACAAAGGATGCAAGATCAATAGAGGAACTTTATGAAATTATGGAAATGATTAACTATGAAATGAGTGTCAGGAACAGCGATAAATTAGAGATTATGGATGAAATTAATCGTCAAGAGGAATATCTGTAATTTTTGAATTTACAAAAGGTTATCAAAATAAAATAGTCTTGAAAAATTAATTAATGAAGCATAGAAAGAATTGGAAACATCATAAAAGTTTTAATAAACGCGTTCTTTGAGATAAACAGGAAGATATCTATAATTCAAAGATAATAATCAAAATCTTAATATGGAAGATTAAAATATTTAATCTAATATAATTACAAGTTATGATTTCGAAGAATAATAAAGATTGAATGATAAAATTTAAGATAATATATTTAATGATCCAATAAAATATAATAATTAAGAAGGTATAGATGAGACATAAGTTTATGATTGGATTTTAGATATTGATTTGATAAATAATGTTTAACAAGGTTGGCCTGTTTATATAAGCAAATAATTTTAAGCCAATCAAGAATTAGTGGGATTAGCAAATATCAATAATGAATCCAAAACATCAATAAAATGGGAAGGTGCAACAGTTGCTGTGGTAGGACTTTATGATAAAGGAAAGACATTTGTTTTGAATAATTTAACATAGTCTAATTTACCATCAGGAAAAAAAGTAACAACTAAAGGTATCTCTTTTAAACATGTTGATGTTGATTCTGGAACTTAGTTAATTTTGGTTGACACTGCAGGAAGTTATTCTCCTGTTAAAATTCAATCTGCACTCAGTATTGTAGAGAAAGAGGCAACAGAACATTTTATTATTGATCTTGTATTCGAGCTCAGCGATTATTTTATTTGTGTTGTAAATGATTTTACATCTTTAGACCAAAGATATTTAGATAGATTATCAAGATAAATATAGAACAGTTCAAAAACTTTTAGAGAAATCATAGTAGTTCATAATTTGAAAGAAATTGAAACTCCTGAAATCCTATAACATGTATGGACAACCTAAGTAACTTAAATCTATTCAACTGGAGGATCAATTTAAAGAACTAAAGTAGCAGCAACTAATCCTAGAAAAAATGAATTATAAGAAAAGCATGTTTTATGGTTTAAGACTTAATATACAAGACATGTTTGTTTAGTTAGTGATGATAGTTAATTAGGATTAGATGTAAATCCTTGGGTATTTTCATTATTAAAATATTGGTTAAAAGCAGTTTTCGTACCTGTAAATAGACAATTTTCTGTTTGCGAAAATATATTATAATACGCAACAAGCAAACTGACATAATATTTTAAAAGGGAAATAAATGTCAATTTGATTGATACTGATAATTAATTTGTAAAGAAGATAGTTTAAATGGAGGCTGATTTATAAAATGGAGAATTAAAAATTCCTTAAACTAATATTGATTAATCAGGTTTAATATTAGCAAGACCTGATTCATTTGCTCCAGCTACAGATATTATAGCTAATGATAAGTATATAATATATATGGATGTTCCTGGTATTAGTGAAGAAGATATTGAAATGTACAGATAAAATGTTGTTACAATAGTAAAAGGAAACAGAAAGAAACCATATTATGAAGAATAAAGTGATCATATAAAGAAATAAGAAAGGAAATATGGAGAATTTACATTAAGTTTTAGGATTCCAGAAAACTTTGAACGTAAATGGAAACATTTTGGTATAGAAAATGGGGTTTTAAAAATTGTGTATGAAAAAGACAAAGATGATATTATTCCTAATTAATTTATCAATCAAAATGAATGAATGAATTTGATTTAAAACTTTATTTTTTTATTATTATTATATATGAATTAATTGATTAATTTAGAAATTTATAATAATAATTTTCAACAAAAGTAAACAATTATTAAATCCTATTAAATTTAATTCACAAATATAAGACAACACAAGTTATATCATCTCTAGCTAAACTATTCCTTTTCCATGCATCAATTGCGAAATTTAATAAATTTTATGCTGCAAATTCAGCATTTATATTTTTATCATAACATTGACTCAAAATTGATACTACTTCTTATGAACTCAAAAATTCCCAAATCCCATCAGAAGCAAATATTAATATTTTATCTTCATTTGTTAATTCATATTCTGTAATCTCAGGTATTGCTATCACTCCTGCTTAAGCGCCTAATCTGTCTCCCATAGCCCTAGTCATAGCTAATCCTGGTGCATTTAATGTTTTTAGCCAGACCCTAAGGGGACCCACTTAATTACCATAAATATCTTATTGAGCTGCTATTCGACCACCTGCTTTTAATATTCTTATAGCTTCATCTTCTCTAGAAGGTTTTTAATCCTTTGTTAATTCAATGGTTTACCATGAATTACCCACTTATTTTGCTAATACACATCTACTATCACCAACATTTGCTATGTATAATCTATTTTATTTTATCAAACCACAACATAAAGTTGAACCTGCTATGACAGTTTCAATTTTTGAATTATTCACTAATTCATTATTTGTTTATATGACTCCCTTGATCAATGTTTCTTTTGGCTCTAAAATACTTTGTTCAATGTATTTTGGTAAAGTGATTCGAATAAATCCTGAAACACGCTCTCCATTCACTCCATGACCATCTGCTACTCCATAAAAATTGAGTCTCTTTTCAATAATGAAACTATCTTAATTAATCTTCTATTTTCCACTCATCAATTACCCAGGCAAACTCATTACTCCTATATTTGCTGATTGTTCTTTTCTACTAATTTTCCAAGACTGTCTGAATAAGGTTATGAATCTTACTTAACATCTGATGTAATTGATGGTAATTTTGGTAATCGATCCATAGATTGATATTAATAGCGTTTTGGAGTCTCAGCTAAAATTTCATCTCATATAACTTACCATAAGACTTCTTATAACCATACGAATACCTATGAGTCATTTAATTATTAAATATATATTATATTCAATTCATTACTTCTTCTTATACATTGCTTCTTTTATAAGTTCCGAACACACCTAAATTTCTCATTTGTTTATATTTTTGACTAGTTCTTAATTTATTTTCTTTTTAATTCGTTTCCTATTTGTAATTGTATTAGCTATCTTATATTGAGACAACATATTCTTCCTCTAATCTAAAAATAACATCTAATAAATTGGAATTATTATCAAATGCTAATTATTTAGCCTTCTAAAATAAATCAATTGTTCCATCTTATTTTGTAAAAACAATTCTTAATTCTAAAATTTCTATGTATAACTAAATTTATTATATTGGATCACGACTTATTTTAATTGCTTCCAAATAACTCATCTCTGCTATATCATTTAAATCAACTCTAAATTAAATTAATTCTTTTACAAGAAATACAAATCACCTATTAAAGAATATATTTTTATCAGCAAATTATCATCTTCACATATTTCTGCAGCTACTGTTAAAAACTCATCGATTTTCTTAAATTCTTAAGTCACATCCTAAAATGGTAATGTATTCTCAATCTTTTTGAATTCAATTAAGCCATATAAATAAAAAATCTGCATTAATGTTTATTCCTTATACTTAGCTCATTTAAGGATCTAGAGGATCAGAAACTCCCAACTTTAGACTCTTTGCTTCGATTTCATTCAGAGCAGATTCATAATCTTCGAAATTTAAATTTAAATTCATATTAATTAAGTGGATGTTAATTTTTTTGTTTTTTTAAATATTATGTAATATATTACCTACAATCATAACTTATAATTTAATCATTAATATTTCTTATTTTATCTAATTAAGCGGATTAATCTTTTAAAATATTATTTTCCTATTTAAACAATTTAACATCACGAGATTGCTTATTAGAATTAAATTTCAATGAGTTATATTGATTATTAGGATTGAAATAAATTAAAATTAAGATCTAGATCTTTAAATACAATAATAAAAGTTTCAAAAAAATGAGACATAAAACCTTTCTAGATTTTCTTATGTAATAATGTGATTTAGTGTAATCAAGTCCTTTTTTAACTAAAAAATTTTAATTAGTATTTTTGTAATGTTTTTTTATAAATATTTAGATTGAAAGAAGATATTTTTATTATGAGAATCTGTGTGATATAATCAATTCATTACTTGATGTTTAATCTTTAGTTATTAATTCTTAGAGATTATTTATCAAACCATTGAAGATTTTCAATTCAAGTTAGATTTCGTTTTATTTAAAATTTATGTGTATAATATTTAGATTGGAGTAACTTTGGGAACTAAAAATTCTAGCTATTCAACTATAGAAAGAATAGCAAGTAAAATAATTTTGAACATTAAAGGTCAGCTGCGATACAGTTTATTGGTTAAGGAACATGAGAGCAGATTGTTTCGGAGAAGTTAATATAATTAGGAATTAAGTTGAGGAATATAAACAGGACAAGGACTTTTTAATAATTATCAATCAAATCAGAGCGAAACGAGCATTACTGTAACTTCAATTTTGGTGCTGTAATAATATAATTAAGTGAAATTTTTATATATAGATTTATTCGATTGATAGGTTAACTATCATAAAAAGAATGTAAATTTATTTAAGTTATTTTAAGCAGAGGAAGAGAGTGCGCAATAATAATAAAAATACATCATATTTGATTGGTTGATAATAATACTTGATATAAAAGGTATTATCTCAACTTTAAGAATCTGCTTTCTAATTTTTGTTTAACAGAAAGATAGGATTATTTGAATAGCCAAAAAGCCTAAATGTATGATAAGATAATACTTGTTTACTTTGACTATTCAAGAGTTATAATTATAGCAAATGATTCAGAAGGTAATAAGGATTTCACTTCTAATCAAATGATCCAACAAGATATTTCCAAAACTTTATTATTTTTTTATTTAGAATAAATACATAAAATATTATCAATAATACCGAAAATTAAAAAATGATTTTATTATATATTAATTAAAGTTTTTGATGAATGACTTTAGAAACTAAGAATGTAAAAATTGCGAAAAAGATGCAAAATTATGTGCTTTGCTTAATGATGATGTTGTTTATTATTGTGTTAACTGTTCAATAGGCATAGAAAATCTTAAATTTACGACTTTTGGAGATTTTTTTGAATTAACAATAAAATAATGCAACTCTTATCATAATGAACTAATTAAAAATATGTATTTTATATGTAAGACAATGAATTTGAAGTTGAATGAATTTTGTCGTTAATTCAAGAGATAAAATAATTAAGATACGGAAGAACTTGCTTAATTATCGACAAAAAGAGACAGACTTAATAAGAACGAGCTTCGTAGTATCTCTAAAATGTATTTCAAAAAAAAAGATATTAATGATAAAAAAAATCATCACAATAAATGTGTGGATAATAATATTAATTTAATTCTGCAAAAATGTGTTGGCGAAGTTGGCGATTTTATCAGATTATAAGCAAATAATAATTCTAATTATAATTAAAATTTATAAATAATATAAGGGGAATTTAATAAAAAAATGTAATTTTTTTAAACATCGATCACTGAATTAAAAAATATAATGTATAACTAATAATCAATATTAATTCCTAATTTAGTTGAATTAGAACGACAAACTTTAGAAATTTTGAATTAACCATAATTAAGTGAAGATGAAAAAAAACTTCGTACAGATTAGTTGAATACAACATTTATTTAAAATTTTAAAAATCACAGTCTTATTCAAATAAATTCCTTATAATCTATGACAGAAAATTTAAAACAAATTAATTAATGTCTGAAAGAACCATAAAATTAAAATAATGTGTTTTTAAATTTTTAAATTATTTCAATTAAAGAAGAGAATTAAAATAAAGATTGGTATTTAGATAATGTGATTGAAACATAGGAAATTGAATTCTTAAATCCATCGTAATGAAACTAATATTTTTTAATTATTTTTATTAAATTAATTTTAAATTATAATGGTTCCTGTAATAAGGAATTTTGCAGCAGCCCTTAATAAGATATATATTAGGAAACTATAATTTTGTATGAATTATCAATGAATCTGTTAAATTTATTTAAGGTCAACCAAGTTATATGAAGATATGTTAATTATGAAAATGTTTTATACTTATTTTAAAGATCTTTTTTGTAGAAAAATGTTGGGGAATTTAACAATAATCCCTTAGGTAAAAAATATTTAAATCTATTAATATTAGGTCGAATATATATTGATTCAGTAATTAATCCAAGAAAATCATGAAAGAAGATGTTGAAAAGAATTATGAAATTTGATTCTCCTTCAATTTATGAAAGAAATGATTATCTATCTTATCATTTACTCTAAAATAAATTTTTAGGCGGACCCAATACATGAACAATTGAAAGAAAAATTCAACTGAAATTTTTTTTCGGTTTAACTGATTGCAACGAAATTTGATTATATTGATAGAATAATACCATTTTGATGCTTTTATCTTTTTATAATTTTGTATATGTTATTGATCTCATGTTTATTGTGTTTATTTAGAATACATGTTTTTTTTATTCTTAGATTAAATAAAATCGAAGAAATAAATAATTTAAAAAAAAAATAAATTTATTCTTTATGTCATATTTTATATTTTAACTACTAAATAAGTTTTTTTATGGCATATTATAATTTAATTTTGTATATTAATCGATTTATATCATTCAAATTTTGGTTTGATGACACCAACATTATTATAATATTCATCATGAATTTATGATCTATCTGTATAAGTATGAGCAAATATGAAGGCTGATCCAACAACAAGGAATGAATATAATTTAAATCTTTTCCAATTTTAATTTTGTAAATATCCTTATTTGAAAACAGCTTTATTCTTTGGTCTAAAAATTAATTTTAGATATATACTAA
Source organism: Paramecium sexaurelia (assembly GCA_000733375.1). Taxonomy (NCBI): domain Eukaryota; phylum Ciliophora; class Oligohymenophorea; order Peniculida; family Parameciidae; genus Paramecium; species Paramecium sexaurelia. The sequence goes on from JPFM01000058.1 coordinate 185,136, forward strand.
TAGTATGATGGTACACCAGTAGTTGTCTATCTATAAAAATAAGACACAGGGATAAACTTATGAATAAATATTTAAAGTTTACATATAATAAGCTAAACACAATTCCAGAAGCAGCAAAGTTAAGAATCCATTCATATTTGAATGTATTTAATTTATCTGCATAATCCATTTTTCTTTCTCTTAAAGCTTCATTCATATAAAATTTATAAAGTGGTTGATCATAGAAGGACTTTTCAACTGTAGCAATATATCTCTTTTCTTGATCTCTATTAGGAATTGGTGGAATTTAATCTTCGAATCCCATTTTTAATAATTTTTATTATTAATAATATATCAATAAACTAATCTGAAGATATCATTATGCACGTATAAACCTCCTTAGCCATTTGGAAGAATTTAAAAACTTTATGAGAATTTATATGTCTCAGCGTCATCCATCTACAATTATCCAGTGACAAAAATGAATAATGAATTCTCTAATGCTCCTGGTTGAATATCCATATCATCGATTTTGTAAACTATTTTTTAGAATGCCAATGATTCTAATTTTTCGTTGATTTATTTTAAGCCATCATGTTGTTATCCACCTAAAATAAATAGTTATAAATAAAATACCATAAGTCATATGTGATGCATCTGTATAAAATTAGATTAATCCCATTTTATTTGTCATTAAAGTCTAATAATATTGTTAAAGGAATTGTTAGGCGATGGTTTAGGCGGGATTCATAATTAAAAAAAAATAAAAATATTTTTAATATTTTAAATTATTTAAATCTCTGTATATATTCTCTTCAATATACACACAGTATAATTTAATAATATAAAAAAAATGTATAAATATTAAATAAAAAAAAGAACATAATTCATTTATCAGAATGGTCACTCCATCCACTCAAATTAAAATTCTTTTATAAATTTTATTTATTCAATGATTTTGATTTATTTTTTTTATTTGGTAAAATATGATGTTAATATTATTAAATTGATAACCTACTAGAATTAATAATTCGGGAATGGTCATTCTTATTTTGATATTAGTTAATATTAGGCAAAATTACAGTAGCAATAGTTTATTATTTGATTAATTTGTATTCTTCCATAAATGAATTAAGTTGTAAATCCTTGTAACGAAAACTTTGGGGCTGTTACTCAGTGTAATTTATATAGCAATCTTCATACACTTTTGTTTCGAATACCTTTTTTTAAGTTAATCTTTTTGTCACAATATTGGATTTGTGTGTTTTTCCTTTTATAATTTTGACTTAATTTATTTTTGATTAGAATTCCAATAAAGGATCTTAATTTTGGCTTTTATTACTCAAATTATGCGGTGTCGGTTGAAAGACTCTAAAGATTTTTTTATTATCTGGAAGATTTCGTTTTCATATTGAAATTTTTTTTGGGTAAACTAGCTGATTAAAAGATTTTGGGCTCGTAAGAATTAGATATGATATTCATACTAAACTGAAATATTGAATGATTGACATTAACATTAAGTTATGTTCTTACATTTTTGCGTTAATGTTCATCAGAAATTATAATTTTTGGTTGTACTTTATTAGATCTTTAATAGTAGGTAAAGATGTTCTAATCACAAAATTCCTGGTCAACTAGAATTGACTAAATTAGATTTAATATATACTTATTATTCATAATTATTCATAATAAATTAATATTATAAATAATTAAGTAAAATATTTATTATAAGAATAATGGATAATACTTAAGATAAATAGTAAGGAGATTTAGAATTCAATAATGAAGAAAAACATATATTAGAATAAAAATGTATAATAAATTTAAAATATTGATAAGAATAAATATTGAATAACAGTGGTGTATTAGCTGCTTATGAATATTTTTTGAGAAAACTTTGTAAGGATGGATTTCCAAATGGAAATGTTTATGAATATGCAGCTTAAGCTGTTTTAAAATATGAAAAAAAGAAATAAGCAGAACAGTTTCGATAATAGACTATGGCAAAATCTTTGGCTGAACTCCAATTAAGTACCATATTTTACAATTAAATAAGATGAAAAACTTAAGGCTTAAATATAGGCTACTAAAAATGATCCTAAACCCGATCCAAAAAATGATAAAATCGATAAAAATGACAAAAACAAATCGCCTTAAAAAGGTAACAAAGATTAAAAAGAAAAAAATGCAAAAGATTAAAATTAAGGAAAAAATGACAAGAAGGATACAAAAGCACAAGGTAAATTATAATAATTAAATAAATCAAGATAAAACAGATCCGAAATAAAAGAAGAAATGAGTTACATATTTTTCATTTATTTCTTAAATAAATTATTTTAATATTTTACTGATTATAATATTCTTCTTAGATAATATTCGCATTATATATATATTTATAATATGTAATAATCTTAAACCTTTTATTTTAAATAATTATAAATTATTATTTGTTTATTATATTATTAATTATCTATGGAGAAATTTCAACTATTATATTAACAATCAAAATATCTAGATAATTTATACCTAGTCTAATCAAATTTTGAAGAAAGATAATTATTCTCCTAAATTATTTGATTAAAATTTATAAACCTCCCCTTATTTAAGGTTATAATTAATCATTAATATTTATTTGATTAATCTAAAATTATTAAATGCGATCATATTCTTTATATAGTAAGTTCAATTTATCTTCTAATTATTATACCAATATTAAAACTACTCAAATTATTTGACTTTTATTCACAACAAAGAATTCTTGAAAAAATGTATCTTAATCTGTTTTTAAACTACTATTATAAAATGGATCTGGTATAATTGATTCAAAGACACTTAATGTTAAAGTGTTAAAATATTTGTATAATTTATTATTTTAATTAATAACGAATTTTATCTAACTTCAGTTTTATAGATTATGTTATTTATTTTTATTTGTCGAATTTAGGTTATAAAACCTTGAAGATTTATTTATAAATATTATTAATTACAATATGTACAAAAGTAAATCCTAATTTGGGGTAATTAATGAATTGAATTGAGTTTAATTTTTTATTAATAATTATTGTCTTTGATACAGATAGCCTTATTGTAATATTTGGAATTTTAGTGATTATCTATTTCTTTTATAGATAGATTTTAATAAAGCAAATTTGTATTAATAAAAAAATTCGATTAACTGTTTAAAGTATTTTAAATTTAAATATTATGTATGACACTAGATAGACATACTTTGATAAGGATTCTTCTCTTCATAATATAAGCAATCTGAGTGATAAAAAGGATTACCATTTTTATCAAAGAGATCTATTGGCAGAGTTAAATCATAGTTAACAAAGATTAACAGTTTAGGAATTGGAGAATAAAGTAGTGATGTTAGCAACGGAGAATGAGAGATTATTGTCATAATTGAATGATAAAAATAGAGAAATTGAATTTTTATAGGAAGAATAGAGGATGTTGTAGAATGCTTATTAATCATAAAAGGATGATAGATATAGGGCAATTGAAAATAGAACAACAAAAATGATTTATGAAAATGAGAAGGTTGTTTTAATGAATTAGAGTTTACAAATTTAATTAGAGGAACTTTCATATTAGTATGAATCATTGCAAAAAAAGTTTTAAGTGGAAACTGAAATAATTGAGTAGAAATGGAAAGCTCATTATGGAGAATTGTATGAGTAATAAAATAAGAATCTTACTGCAAATATAGAAAAGCTTTTGACTGAATTGAAGCAAAATTCAGATCTTATACAATCTTATGAGGAGAAATTAAAAAGTTGTTCTAAAGAATTATAAATGGCTAAAGAATAACTTGATTATAAAGATAAGAAAGGGAATGAATTACTTAATAATAATTAATAAATCAGTAACATAATTGAATAATAAGATGCTCATATAAAAAAGAATAATGAAAAGATATAATAATTACAAATATAATTAGAGTAATAGGTGAATGAAAATAGGTAAATAAAATAGAAATTAAGTAATTAAGAGAAGGATATAGAGAATAGAAGAATAAAATATGAAGAATTAATAATTTAATTTGAGGAATTAAAATTATTGGAAAAGGAAGAAAGATTATAATTAGAAAAAGATGATTAGGAATTTCAACAATATAAACTTGAAATTAATTAGATGAAAAATAATTTAAATGAATTGAATAGAAATCATAAATTGTAATAATAAGAAAATTAACATAATTATAATAAAGAAATTAATCATCTGAAAAAATAAATTTAATAAGTTATTATGGAAAATGAAGATTTATAGAAACTTCTAAATTAAACAAGATAAAATTTAAATAATGAAATTAGCAAAACCAATAGTTTAGAAAAGTAAATAGCAGATAATGCTTAAGAAATTCAAACTAAGGAATAGTAATTGCTTATGTAATATAAAGAATTAGAAGCATAAAAATTAAAGTTTGATAAATTATTTTAAGAGAATACATCATACTTAAAATAATAATAAAATCAATTTGATATCAAATTGTTATAAAATTAACAATAAAATAAATTAGTAATTATTATTATTATAAAGTTAGTAAACAGAATAAATTATGTAATAAAAAAATAAAGAAATCAATAGTCTTAATGAAAAGATCAATGTCTTATTGTAGAAAATAGAAGAACAATCTTCTTATATATAGTAATTATCTTATCAAAGTAACATCAAAGGAGAAGAGATTGAAGAAACAAGACCATAGATATAAAGTCTTAGAAATGAATTACATAGATTATAGTAACTCACAGTAGAATAGAGTAATGAAATAGATAATTGGAAATTAAAGACAATTCGTATTGAAGAAAATTATGAAATGTAAAATAAAGATTAACTTGAGAAATTGTAAAGATTTCAAGATGAAATACAATAATTGTAAACTAAATTACATAAAGTATAAGAAGAAAATATTAAATTAAATAATAATTTATAAGAAACCTTATCAAATTTAAATTCAATATAATCATTATTATCAGAGACTCATTAGTAATTAAAATTTGCTGAAAATAAAATTGAAATTTAAGCCTAAGAATTAATTGAAACTGTTTAATTAAGAGACTAAATTTGTTTATTAAAGGAAAAACATTAAAAAGAAATTGATGCTTTAAAAAAAGCTGTAGATTCAAGTTTGAAAGTTAAAATTGAAAAAGAGATTGCATAAGAGAGAGAAAAATTAGAAAATTATTCATAATAGTTAACATTAGAAAAAAGAGGTTTAGAAAATGTTATTTAAAATTTAAATACAGAAAATTAGTTATTAAAGACAGAAATTATGTAATAATAAGAATATTTTAAACTTCAAGTTTAAGATCTTATAATAGATTAATAAAAACATTTAATAAATATAGATCATGTTTATAAGTAAAATAATATTATTAAAAATTTAGATTGGAATTAAAAGGTTTAACTGAAGCATAATAAATTCAATATAATTCTTTTGTTGTTTAATTACATTCATAAATTGCATCATTAACAGAAGAAAACAAAAGTTTAAAAGATCAATGCTAATCATGGTAATAGTAATTAAAAAAGACTGAAAAGTAAAGTTCTAAATTAATTAATGAAATGGGTAACAATATTAAATTAATTTTTATTTCTAGAGAGTCATGTTCAATCATTAAAAAAAGATAATAGTAGACTTATTGATGAAAAATGCTATGTTAAATCTAAAAATACATTCCTTGAAACTTAGATAAAACGTTCCACCCCTGTTCGAGAAGTTCGGTCATCTTCAACCTATGTTGTTGGAACTCCAAAAAGAAATAGGTATGGTCGATAGTCAGTTTTAAGAGAGATAGATTTAATTAATCATTACTATTGATAATTATTTTGTTAAATATATCAAACACCATAATCTTTAATTATAAGCTGTTAAGTTAAAATTGAAAATTTATAATATTTCTTTATGTTTTAATAACTTATTTAGGATATTATCTTGAAAGAGAAATCGGTTATCTTTATTCCTTTGAAAGTAATATCCATTATCTATCAAATAGTATTTCAAGGTATTTTTCCTTTAGAATGTTCATTTTTAAATTGAATTTAAATTTATTAAATATGAATATATATTGTTAAAATCTATAATCATTTTTTTTAAGTCTAATCCATAGAGAGGAACAATATTTTAGGATTTTTGTTTTTAGCAATTAATTAAATGGTTTCAAAATACCTAATTTACATAGCTGCTTTAGAATCTAACATATCAGCTGCCTCTCTCATAAGTTTAGCTGCTTCTACATCACTCTAGTGTTATAATAATAATACCTTTGCTGAAATGATTTTAGATTAAGCCAACCTTTATGCTTTAGGAGCATTAGAAAGAGAAGCTTATAATTCTTCTCCCATTTACATATCTTTAATAAAAACATGTTCTAAATAGATTCCTAATATTATTAATAAAATAAAGTATATTACCCCATTCTGAAACAACATCCAACACAAATCCTTCTATTTCATCAGCTATCTTTTATCTATTTTCAATAATATCTTATAATGTATGCTCACCAGCAACAGTTCTTAGAGTCTGAAAATTAATAAATTCTTACAGCGTAAGTTATTTCCTTAACAGCTTCTACAATTTTTTTAACTCTATATGCTGATCTACATACATCTATTACTCTATAATATACAATTGTATCAATAATAACAGTTATATTATCTTTGGTTAAAATAAGTTATCTCTCTAAATCTATAATGCTTTAATAATCAAAGGTGAAAAGTATACAATGTTTTTGTGCTGACAGGAATAATTCTATCTGTAAAACTATGAATATAATATGAAGGAAATTACGGATTAAATTCGTGAAGTCCAGGTTCCAAAGTTCTTTAATATTTTCCGAATTTTTATAGCAATCCTTTTTGTCCTTATGTTATTTCATAATATGGATATGGACAACAACAGAAACAGCATGGTAACCATGCTCTTAAAGTTCCAAAAAAGGATCCAAAGCAATTTAAAACACTTTCATAACATGTCATTTTTTCATTGTTTCCCTCTTCACTTTTATCAATTTATTATTATACTTTTCATTTTCAAAATTAGTTCTTGCTCTTCTCATTTGCCTCTTTTCGGCAATATTGAATTCAGCTTATTACATTTTATATTATAGTTATTTAATTAATGGAATTCATTATTACTATATAGATATTATTTTATTGTTTCCAACCAAAAATAAAATGAATTTTTTGAATCATTAAATGAAACTTCAATAAAAAATATTATAGATCAAAATCTCATTTCTCAAATGTTTAATTAACGACCATTGAATGTGCCAACTAGTTTACTATTTTTTCATTCTCTACATATATCTTATTTGCATCTTTAACTTATATACACATGTATGATGTTTGCTATAATAATTATCTATAAGATATTTTACTTTTCCATCTATTTCACAATTTATTTATTTAACTTCTGGTTCTATAATAAATACATCTGTCAATTCCCTTATTTTCTCGTAAATTTCTTATGATGTATTGTATATAGATAAACTAGCAAAATTTAATTTACTATCAACTATTACAAACCAGCTGGCACTGTATTTTATTCTGTATAGCTTACCAAGCTTTTACTAGCTAATATTAATCCTTTGTTTATCCCATCTTTGAGATCTCCTATTGTACACATTTATAAGGGTTTATCAAATCCTTTCGGCTATTCCCTTAAACCTATTGGGATTTATTTGACAATGTTAGATAACTTTTTTTATGTTATTCTACATTTATTTGTTACCAAATCATATACTTTTAATACTTTTTATTAGACTTATTTTAAAGTGTCATTTGTTAATGATTGATCAATCTTATTGGCTTTTTAATAATCATCAAAAGCTAATTGATAATTCTCAAAATAACAATGAATCTATAATTATTTTAATTATACTATACATTTCCTCTATTAAAATATAAATCAGGGTTTTCTCTTGTTTAATTTTTCTCGGATTAATTATAAGCAGATAAAGCCAAATTCAATTCATTATTGTTTTTCTTTGGATTCATAAAATAATCAGAAAGATATGCATTCCCAACCAAATACCATGATTAAGCATTTTTTAAATCAAAAGTCAAAGCTTTCTTAGCTACTTCTAATGACTTTGTCACATTTGAACTCTTGTCTTTCTAATCTCCTATCTATCTCATTACTATAGATAAGTATTGTAAAGACTTTATATTATTAGGATCTTTTTCAATTGCAGTTTCAAAACATTATTTTGCAGCAACATAATCTTTTTTCTTCCACAATATATGTCCAAGTGTATTTAAACTATCTATATGAAAAGGGTTTAATTTCATCTATTAATTTATTTGAAACAATTTTTACTGCTTTTGTTAAAGCTTCTTCAGCATATTTAGAATACTCTGGTAGAATATCAGATGCCTTTCCTTTTAAAAAATAAAGCTCTATTTTATGCTTCTTTGAGACTAAAAATAATCAATTTTCAAATTACTCTCTAACTCTTCATTTTCAATTAAAGAGTCAATTTGTTTAATTATTGATGTAACTTAAGGTTTATAATGTTCTCCTTTTTGAAAATCATATTCTGCCTCCTCGCTTAATTAGTTTACTTAGAACTTTAATTCCTAAATTTTTTCCTCCATTTCAATTAAATTTCAAAAATAAAAAAATTAATAATCACTTAAACAAATTAAATTATTCATATAAATGTTATCCTTTTATACTAAATAAATTAAATGTAAAAAGAATCAAAAATATTATCAATCTCTTAAAGAATTAATTTTTTATAATTCATCATAAATTATTAATAATTATAAACAAATTTCATATAATTACAAATTTATAATGAACTTAATTTATTTTTATAGACTCAGTTTGTACATAATTAGAAAATTATTACAGAATCCAAATTTATGCTGTTTAAAAATATCTTATCGAATAAGAAATTAATAATTAACATTAAACTCTATTAAACTACAAGAAAACACACATAACTAATCATAAAATCTCTAATGATGAATTAAAAATGTTATTTTTTAATATTTAAATAATAATTTTATTAATCATTATAGGACAATTATTATTATTATTAATACGAATATTGTAATATTATATTATTTTTAAAAGGATTGATATATGAAAAGGATAAAAATAAAATAATTAAAATTAAATTGACAAATTATTAACTAAATTAATAAATTCTATATATTCAGAAAACTTTGTGTTCTTAGAATGTTTATAAAACAGCTTTAATTGATTTCGCTGAAAGTAAATCAGTCAGTTTATTAATATCTTTAGCTAATTTATGATTTTCTATGTCACTTTCTCTTAATGTTTTGTCTAAATTCTCTTCTCTATGTCTACTTTCCTATAAATATTATTTTTGAAATATTTACTTCCTTAAACTTGGTATGATAATTAGTATCGTTTTTAAAATTATGTTCAATTTTATTCATTTAATCAGCTTCATGATTATTAATCTTAAATTCTTTATCTTTAATACTATCTAACTACTTTTTCACTTTCTTTTCTAAATCTACTCTGTATGCTAAGTCTTATGCAATTGTTGATGAGAATTACTCTAATTAATGATTATCAACAGATAGATTTCTATTTTCTAATTCCAGTCTAACTTTATCTTTTAACATATCTGTATTTTATTCTGTAGTTTATCTTAGATCTTTTTAAGCTTCTAAAATAGATTATTGACAATCTCTAACAATTTTTAATCTATCTTAATCTATTCTTTCTACTTATTTTTCCATTTAATTTAATTTTTCTTTAAATTCTTCTAAAACCAACTTCTTTACTTTTTCAATGACTTCCATTGTTTAAATTTAAGTTGTTGAATTAAATTTAGCAATATCATCTTTAACCTTATTACATTACTATGATTAAACTTAAATATGATCATCTAATTATCTATTTTCATCCATCATTTAATCACATTTTTATCCCCATTCATTATCAATTTCTCTTAAATGAAAGAAATGAGCTCTTTATTATTCAGCTAATTCATCCTATTACTTTTTCTCAAGATCTCTAATATTTTTTTCTGTTTCTTAAAATCTTTCCTCTAAAGACTTTGTAGTAAATGATCTTTACTATTATAATTATTTAATATTATTATCCCATTTTTAAATCTCATTTTTTAATACATTTTTATGATTCTAAAGTTCTCCTGCATTTCTTTCTAATTAATCTTATTTAGCTTAATTTCCTAAAAGTTTCTGTCTCCATTATAAGGTTTTCTCTTCATATTCTTCCTTTAATTATAAACCTAAAGCTCTTTCTCTTTCAATTAACTTTTCTAAATGTTTTGCTACAGCTCTTCTTTCTTCTTCTAAATGTTATGCCATTTCTTTAAGTGGTTATCTTTAACCTTGTTAGTATCTTGCTTAATTCTTTCCTGGATCTTGCATTCCTGCCATATTTACATTATCCTTATTCTATTTGAGCACAGAATTTAATTCTCTAATAGAATCTTCAGTTGCACCATTCCCTTATATTTCAATTGATAATATATATCCATTTGCAGCAGCAGCTGGAATCAAAAGCCTTACACCTTGATTACCTAATTCATTCCATCTAAGATCTATTGTTCTCAATTATGGATTATTTCGAATAATATTTGCAAGCAATCCTGCACATGTTGTGTTCAACCTATTATTTTATATATCGATATGTGTGATTGATTTGTTTATTGACATAACTTGATATAATAATTCAAGAGCCTTTAAATTATTGTTTGCACAAAGTTAGTTCCATTACAAAGTCAAAGTTCTTAAGGACTCTTAATAAATATAAGTAATTTACAATATTAGTTTTGAGTGCTTAAAATATTTCAATAAATCCATTAGGACCAATATTGTTTCCTTTGAGATCTAAAATACCAATATTTGGATAATTCTTGATTGTATCTGCTACTAGTTTTGCTCCCATGTCACCAATGTACATATCATTTAATGTTACTCTACCAGTTGGACACTGTCTTTAGAGTATGGGAACAAGAGTTGAAATAGAGGAACCTTAATTATTTCTGCTCATTTGAATTTTAAATCGTTATATTATTAATTAAATATTTTTCTAGGTTCTTTCAAATTTAATTTCTTTTTTGCTTTTATTATTTAAAATAATAATAATGGACGACGATGATATTCCTGATTTGGAAGATTTTAGTGAATAACTCTAAAAGAAAAAGGAAGCAGCAATAGACATTGGAGATTACGCAAAGCCTGTTGAAGATAAACCGATTCAGATTTAACAAACCAAAAAACAAGATTCTGATTTCACAGGTTTAAAGAAAGGCTTTTTTAATAATTAAAAAACTGATGATGATATTATTAAACCTAAAGAAAAAAAAAATCCTTTAGAAATTGATGAAGTTTAACAAAATATGAAATAAAACAATTAATCATAATTTGGATAATTTTTAACATAAAATAAAGAAGAATGGTTGAATTAAGATCTATTATAAAAAGTAAATTATTATTTCAATGTTTTAGATTGCATCTAATCCAAAATTATAAAAATTATTCACTAATCCAGAATATTTATCAGCAGTTTAATAAATGTAGACTAATCCAACTGGTATAATGTAGAGATATAAGAATAATCCTGAATTTGTAGAATTGATGTCTGAATATATGAAAACTATGGGTGAACACTTTTAATAATTAAAACCTTAAAAATAAGATTAGCAATAACAATAATAAAAATAATAATAATAATAATAACCAAAAGTAATACCTGTTGAAAATACTTAAAAAAAATAACCATAAACTTAAGAAGAGAAAATCCAATATATTATAGAAAATGATAAAGAAGTAAAAGCTGTGTTACAAGATCCAAGAGTATAAGCTTTTATTGAATATTTATAAAAAACAGGAAAAGTTGACTTTTAAGAAATGGCTTACAAAGACCCATAATTAATGTAGAAACTATAAATACTTATCCAAAAAGGTGTTTTGAATTTATAACGAATGTGATAATATCTAATTATTTTAATCATAAAATAGCATTTTCTCTTTTTTATTATTTCAATTCTGTTGGATTTTGGTAGATCACTTTATCCTATCTCTTTTTTAAACTTAATTTCATAATTTTTGAATTTCTTTTTTTCTTTTATTTTGATCATTAAAATTATTCATCTTTTTTTAGTAGTTATTTAGCTTACCCAAAATATTTTTCTTTCATCTTATATAATTTATTATAGTTGCAAGTATTTTGAGTAGATGTTTATTTAATGAGTAAATTGATTTATTTAAATTTGATCTCTTTTTTGTTTAATTCTTTTAAATATAATTATATTTAATTTAATTAATGATTACCCTCTTAAGTGGAATACTTTTAATGGTCATGTAAGTGATAGCTAAAAAATAGAAGGATTTTTTATTTGATTTAAAGGAGGGTAAGTCTATGGAAGTAGACCTATCAAATAAATTAGATAAGGATTATATAATATTATATGTACGTCCTTAAGAGGATGAAAAGGATAGTGATTTGGGTGAGATTGAATTTAAAAGTGCAGATGATTCGCATAAGATGGAAGGATTTTAAGAGAGTGCCATATTTAAATCAGAAACAAGTAAGATTAATTTAAAATGCATCACATCACCTTGTAAAGGTAGAATAACATTAGTGAATAGTGATTTAATTGAATTGACATCTTCATTATAAGAAATAAATTTGACACAAAAATAACCAGCTTAAATAATATAAATGACACTCCCAAGTTAATACGATAGATTAGTGGGAGAATTTAAAATATTGGATGATGAGTCGGATAAGATAAAAATTGAAGTTTTTGATGCTAATGCATATTTATATGGAGATAATGTTTAATTATCTGTTGCCTTAAATAAGAAGGACTGTGAAAAATGCAAAATATTGATAGTGTTAAGTGGAGATTTAAATTTTAAGGAAGAAACTACAATAAGTGGATAATTGAATTTATTTAAAGATGTTCATATTATTGAAATAAATCAGGAGGTTTAAGACTACCTTTTTGAAAGGAATGAGAATGAATATAAAGTTAAAATACCATCTTCATATAACATTGTACAAATTGGTGTTCTTGCTGATTTATTACCAATTATTAAAGTAAATAATAAAGACTAAGAAATATTTAATTCTTAAGAATTAATTTAAATTTAATAAAGAGGATAAGCTTATCATATTCATTTAAGAAAATCAGAGATTAATAATGATAATGAATTAACCATAAGATTAAGTAAAGGAGGACCACTGAAATATTTATTAATTGTTAAAATTTTAGATGAGCCTATTCTCTATAACAATCAAATCATTTTAGCTACTATTTCTGAAAAAGGATCTCACATTTATTCTTTTAAGACAAGTTTCAGTGATTAAGAAGTTGGAGTTCATTTAAAATACTTTGAAAAAGGGATGAATTCTCTAAAGGTTGGAGAATGCAATGGTGTTTGTACTACAACTACAGAAGATACACATAATTTAAGGTTTCATTAAAATGAATAGAATCCTTAAGTATATGTGACTCCTGAATGTGTTAGTAAAGATTAAGAAGGATTTTGTAGATTCTAAATATAAATTGTGAGTGAGTTGAAAAATATTTATCTATTAAAAACTGTGAGTGAAATAAATCGTAACATCATCAAATCTAATGTGCCTTATTCAAATAGCTTAGAAAAATATTAATAAGAAAATTTGATAGTTAAATATTAACATTAGGATGATGATGTAGAACTTATTTTTACCGTTAATACACACAATATAGTTTATATGATAAGCAAAGATGGTAGTTGCTACCCAGTTAGATAAGAATGTGCCAATTTTATTGGAGGTTCTGATCATTTAGTAGTATTAAGAGGAGATTAATTAAAACATTCTTAATTTTATGTAACTTTGACATCAAGAGAAACTACTATTTATTAGTTTTAAATAAAAGTATCTAAATAATAAGACATAAATATCAAAATTATAAAAGAAGATGAAACCTATCGTGGAGTCTTATCATTTATAAATGGAAAATAAAATATTAATTATTTTAGAATTGTAATATCTGATTAAATTGATGAAAATATAGAAGTCATTAAGGATTAAGAAATTTAGCCTACTATTGAATTAGCTATTCATTCATCAAGAATGCAAGTCGCACTTGTTCTAAATAAAGGTAATCAATTACCTTCTCTTGAATAATATAATAAGATTACTCGAAATAATTATCTATTCATTTCACCTGAAGATAAATATTATATTAATTAAGGTAACTATACTATTGGGATAGTTAATCTTTTTGAGAGTGCTGCAAATATGGAAATAATGTATACTTTGACTTATTCAACAAGCAGAACTGTTAAGACTCTTCATGTAGGTTAACAATTTGTGGATATGGCATAAGGAAAAAAGAATAAATATTTTAGCTTTTATTATAGTAGAAATACATCAGCATTTTATATTTGTTTGTAAGGTAAAGATACTTAACAATTGATGTTAAAAGTTACTAATGAATTATAATCAAGTTCTTAAGGAGCAGTTTATGCTAAATAAGAACATTCTAGTACATTGTATTTGTAGGAGTTTCATTTAAAAAAGTTATGCTTAAATGGGTTAGACGAATAGAGTAATGAAGATGAAGAGGGGACATTGTAAATTTGTTAGGCTTATATTATTGTAGAGAATAAATAAGAATAAAATATATTATATCAATTGAGTATCTGGAATCCTAATGCTTATATTGAGATGAAAGATGGTTAATAATACTAATTTAATTTAGAGTATTTAGCTAAAGAAACATTTTTATATTATAAAATTATTTCTAATGATACTGATGTTCAATTACATATTAATTCGCATTATGGATATACTAGATATGAGATTGAAATAATTAATGTTTAAAATTAAGCTACTTCATTGTTTGCAAAGGAAGAATACAAAACATAACATTCTAAAAGTATATATAAGAGTGCATTTGAATTTTGTGGAAAAAATTGTTTATTGAAAATAAAAATGGAAGGATAATAACAAGAATATAATATTACAAAAATAGGAAGAAGTCTAGATTTTGATGATTTAGTTTATGTGACAATAACTTAAGAATTTATGGATATACAGAGTGGTATACCAATATAAATTCAAGTAAGTTAAAGTTCTCCTCGAAAATTTATATATGGTTAGTTAAATGAGATTTCTGAAGAATCAAGTTTTAAAATAATATTGCATGAAATTTATGGCAAAGGAACAATATGTTTATAATTTAATGATGAGGAAAATTAGAACTTAGAAATGTGTGAATTTTAAGTAATCGGAAATGTGTTGGAATTAACAAAATAATAAATATAATAAAAACTAAATGAATTGAAATTAAAGCTTAATCCATATTTAATAATAAAGGTATTTTCATTAGTAAGTACTAGTAAATTTTAATTGTCGGTAGAAATATTTAATGATAAAAATAATCAAAAATTGATTTTAGGAGTTCCATCAAGAATAAAAATGAATGCTTAGGGTGAATCATTTTATTAATATTTTAATATCTAAAGCAATGATGATTTGTATTTCAAATTCATAAAAATGTCAGGTTAAACTTATATTGAAGTGAGTAGATGCTTAAATGATGCTAACATAGCATGTGAATAAGAAATAATAATAAATGAATAATTATTAGCAGGTTAATCGTTTAGTCAACATATTATACATAACTCAGATACAAAAAAGTATTGTGAATTATGCACATATATTATAAAATTCAAAACAGTTGAAACTTCTTTGGATTTATTAGTAGTAATAACATCACAATTAAATTTCGTGTAATTACCTTAAAATATTGCATTTACAGACTTCTTGGATGGATCCGATGATTACAACATTTATCATTATTCTTATGATACAGATCATTAAATAGAAGTTTAAATTAATCAATATAATGGAGACACTTAAATGTGGATTGGATATCATGCAGATCTAAATATATCAAATTATGTGTATGGACCATATAATACAATTAAATAAATGAAGTTGATGAATATCACAGAATCTATTTCGTATTATTAAGCTATCATTCCACCTAGATAACATTTAGAAGAGAATGATAAAGACTACAATATAACATAATAAATAAATGGAAATCAAACCCTTGTTGGACATTACAACGATGATGATATCTATATAATAATTAAGAATAGTTAATAGATATAATCAAATTATTCTATTATAGTTACATAATCTACAACTGGAAATGGTTAATTATTATAAGATGGAATAATTACATCTGCATATTTAAGTAAGTTGACCCCGACAATAACATTTTATCATTAATAAAAGGATGAAAAATAATTATAATTATTTGTAAAAGTTAATCCATATGGAAATTTGAATAGTTTGTCTTATGAAAGTTATTTCAAAATTGAAGTTTCAAATGAAACATAACCAAGTAATTATACCATAGTACATGCCTTTTCAATACGCAATAATCAATTAACTTATATTCTTCCTGTTCTTATGGGAATGGTAACCATAAAAATCCATAGTTTATTAGAAATTTCTACAAATGAATTCAATCATGTTGATTATTCATTCAACCCAAGAGGAGATATTGTACCTATACCAAAATAGCCATAACCTAGGTTATATTATTTTTCAAACAATTACTTAAATAGAATAGATTTATAAATAAGCATTGTAGGGTAAGAGATTTTCATGATAAATGAAAACTCTAATTAAATTGATATGATTGTAGATTAAAGACCAAAGTATTACGAATCATACGTATAGAGAGATGGAAAATTAGCAATACAAGTTTATAATTGTCTTGGAGATCTGAATGTTTCAATCACTTAAGATTATGAATAGTTTTTGAAGCATACTTTTAATGGAACCAAAACCACTTTGGAAGGATAGCTCGCTGATATTCTATTAAGTGTTAAACCAGGGCCAATATATTATTAATTTTAATCTAATAACAGTGTTTATAAGTTTACAACTAAATTCTATAATCAATTGGCCAAAATTCCATATGGTCAATTGATATTAGGAGGAGATGGATAAATTAATTACTTTTTTGGTACAACTGATCCAGATATCATTACAGTAAAGTTTAAACCTATAAAATGTGCAGGATGTGATATGTAATAGGAACATAATAGTGTTATAAAGTATTATGTTAGTTGGGGCAGCAGTATTGAATATTCTCATGTAATAGGACTTTGTCAATATCATTCATACATAAATATCAATAAATTGTAGGAGGATCATTTTTAATAATAAGATATAGGCAATTATTATTTGAATCAAAGTGGAGAAATTTCTATCAATATAACAGTAGATAAATAATCACTTCATAATTAATTATATATTTCTGTTAGAGCATTAGTATTATAATTTGATAATGTTCCTGTAGGGGATTACGAATTATACTATCATATTGGATAAGTAGCATTACCTAAAAATGCATTTTACATGTATAAACATCGTTTCTTAGAATTTGTGGTTGCATTATCTATTTTAGTTGTGTTTACCTTGAGCATGTAAATTTATTTATATTTCTTAGGCTTTGCTGTCTGTGCTTCTTTTATAGAAAAGCACGAAAGTTGAAGAAATAGAATCTCAATCTACAATTAGAATAAAGAATGGAAAATGCAAAGTAGAAAGAATAAACAGAGGTTTAGGTGGGGTATGATACATTTTAAGATGAAAGTAATGAATAACCAAATTAATGATAATATATTTATATATATTTAATACATATCAACCCATTCCTAAATAATCCATTTCCACATTATTTTAATATTCAAATATAAAAATATAATATTCAAATAGAAAAATAAGTTTTATACATTAAGAGTGAATTTTTGAGAATTTCATACTAAAATTTTAAGAGTTTATTTGATGTTGTCGTTATTTTCATTACTTATATGTATCCATAAAGTTTATAGCTCTTAATTGTTTTTATTAATTACTTTATTATTATAATAATATTAAAATATTTAATAGTCTCTATATATTATTTCAACAAAAATTTAATTTAAAAGTATTTGACTCTTCGAAATTGTAAATTTGAAAAATTAATTTCAATTTGATATTAAAACTTTATAAAAATTCATCCTAATATAATAATATTTAAATTAACGGTTACTACTTGTTGATCAAATAATTAATTTATAAAATTATCATTTTATAATAATATTATAAATTTGTCTTGTAAAATACAAACCCCAAACTATTATTCTGTAATATTTTTGTAAAATATGAGAAATTAGTATATTATTATAAAAAGTATTTTAAATAAACAATTATAATTTCAATTATTTAATTTAAAATCATTATGGTTTTAATTAAACTTACTTTGTTATAGATATGACTCAATTTCTTAAGCCTCTAACCATCTTTTTTTTATACCATCCTTCCATTCTCCATATTTTTTTTCTCCGTTAGGCATATAATATATTCCTATTCCTTATTACTTCCCTAATTTAATAAATATAACTTTACCGTTTATCCAAATACCATCATATTTCCTTCCGTCTCCCCATTCGAATGATCCTCTGCCATGCTTTTTATCGTCATAATATTCCTAGAATTAATGAAATTGATTTTTTACTCCTATATATTTTCTACCATCAGGCCAGCTCACTTATCCATTTCCATGCATTTTATTTTTCTTCCATTATCCTTAATAAATTCTATTATCTGGCCATTAATATGTGCCATAACCATCTATTTCATTATCA
Organism: Paramecium sexaurelia; assembly: GCA_000733375.1. Lineage (NCBI taxonomy): Eukaryota > Ciliophora > Oligohymenophorea > Peniculida > Parameciidae > Paramecium > Paramecium sexaurelia. The sequence continues at coordinate 203,781 of JPFM01000058.1, forward strand.
ATAAATGTTCCTTCATATTTAGAGCCATCAGCAAATATTAGTATTCCCTTTCCATTTTTTTTACCATCCTTATATTCACCTTCATATTTAGCACCATCTGGCCACATTTCAACACCAAAACCTTCTTATTTATCATCAATCCACTAAATTAAGGTATATTAATTATATTACATTTCCTTAATATATAGCACCATTTATGTGAATATAGTCACCCTTTCCATTTGCTTTATCATTTGCCCATTCTCCTTCATAAATATCACCGTCAGCATGCTTTAACTTTCCCCAACCACTACTTTTATCGTCTTTCCATTAACCTTCATAATTTGAACCATCTGGCCATTACTATTTCCCCATTCCGTCTCTTTTACCTAACAGCCACTCTCCTTCATAAATTGCTCCTTTATCTAATTAAATTGGTCCAAATTTTTATCTTTCCACACAATTTAAATATGTAGTACCTTTTTCCTTTTATGTTTATGGTTCTAAATTCTTTTTCAAAGATTAATTATCATTATCGGCTTAAAATTTATCTCTTTCTTTATTATTTTATTTTTGAGTTTCATTAGATTTCTTATTTTAGGATATTGATGCTACACTATTCTATTAATCATCGTCATTGAGAGAGTCAAGATCATCTAAATCTACTTCATTCTTTCTACAATCTTTTGAAACTAATTCACCATTTTTAATTGCACAACAATTGGCTTAGCAAGAACCCATAATATTAGATTTTATAAAAATTAATGTTCTAATTACAATCTTAATTTAAATTTTAATGCTATGAATATTAGTTTATATGAATGTATTTTAAATTTTAAAAATTTAATTATTACTATTAAATATCAAAAGTAATTATTAAATTATTTTATTAAATCATTATATTATCATTATAAAAATATCAATCGAATAAATTTTTATATTTATTTTATGAGTATTAGTTTTTACTAATCTAACTATATATGAATAAAATTTTTTTTAAATTTTCATTTATTGTATTTTTAATAATGTTATTATTTTGATTAATTATTCTCAGTAATTAACATTTAAATAATAATTTTATTAGTCTAATCGAAAAGTCATTTATCTTTATAATAAAGAAATTATAGAAAACCTATTACATATACATTTATAATTTCATCCAAAATTCATTACAATTGAGCTATTGATTTTGAAAATTGTAATACTTATGTAAAATGAAAGAGTTATATATTATTTTAAATAATCTTATATGATTAATACAATTTATTTATACATTAATAAAAATGTTTAAAAATTGTATATATCCATGCATTGGATTTTTTAGCATCGTTGGAAGAATTTTTATATTTTTTTGTTTTTGGTGGGCATATGATGGTGTTGAATAAGCTTTTGGGGATAAACGTCTTGGATATCAAAATGAATTTTATGCTTGGGAATCACCTCCTATTTTTAAAATATAGTAGTTATTTTCAAACCCTGAATGTCCTAAAGGAGTATAATAAGTGATTAATATTAGACTGAATTATTGTATAGTTATACATGGTAAGGGAGAAAGTAATTTACTGAAAATGGAGTTGATTATGAAAAAATCTCATCGCATCAATTCAAATATTGGGTATTTGAGACTTTTCCATCTAAAAAATTTATTCTTTGTGCAACAATAGGATTGAAAAACGAAACTTACGCATAGTTTGGCAGAGTTTAACAAACTTGTGAAGAGAGAAAAATGAGATCATGTAGTAAAGGTAGGTTTTGTATTCCTCCTTCATATCAATATTGCCCAATTACAAAAGTTGAATTTGATGAATAAGGTCTTCTAAAGACTGAAGTCGATCCAGAAGAAATGCCTATAGCATATTTTAAGATTGATACTTATTTTGTTAGTAGTTATAATAATAGGGATTAAAATTTATATCCAGGATAACCTCAAGATGATCAGCTTGAAGAAAAATTTTCATCTTTTGATATAGAATACAAGGACGAAACATTTATTCCTTTAAATACTGTAAATGATAAGTTATTTTACTCAATAAATTCAGCTTCTGATTATGATAGAACTATAAGTGAGAATTATAACAAGACATTGTTTTATCGGAGATATAAAGAATGGTAATATGAAGCATTGGGAAATTTATTTGATTATGCATTTAATATTTTCGATTCTTTAGACGAGATAATTGTTTTATCGAATTCTGGTACAATAACTTCATTAGTATATTTATTGTTGGTTTGTTATATTATTCCAGCGATTCCTGTTGTTCTAAAATTTATAAGTGCTTTGAAAGCTGAAAATTTATTTATATGGGATATACTTGCAAGAATGATACTGCTTTTTTCGATGCTTGCTTAATCATTATATATTATTTCATAATGTGAAGATGTGATAAATTACTCTAATCTATTATTAAAAAATGATTAAATAGTTGGATTTAAAGTAAACTTCTCATAATAACAAAAAGGACTAATATGATGGTGTAATCGAGCTAATAGATGGTCAGGAACCTTATCATATCATTTCTATTGCTGTATCATTGGGATTCTTAGGTATTGAAATCCTATTGTGGCTAACAATTGGTTTCAAAGTTTGCATAACTTGGATTACAAAAATCTTCAAATAAATTTAATTCAAAAAATAGATCAAAGAGGAAATTAAATAGGAAGAAGATTTAGAGAATTTAAATCAATTAAATTCAAAGTAAGGAAATGTCGAGCATTAAAAATTAAATTGATAACTATTATAATCAATATCTTAATTCAAATTGTTTGAAATTTATATGTTGAGGATTTTGCTCTGAAAAGAATGTTTTTAATTATCTCCTTTTCTTAAGTTCCTTTCTATTTCAGTTAATATTTATTGATTTTATCAAAATTATTATCTCTTTCTTTAGAATAACAACTGTTGATTTATCATAAATCCTTTATTTAATAATTACAAAAGAGAGTTTTTTAATGTGTATTATAATAAACTAAATTTATTTAGGATATAAAATATCATTTTTCTACAAAAACATACTATTTTTTCATTTTATCCATGTCTTTTTCTAATTATATTAGTTCTTTTTCAAATTATTCTTTTCTTCTTTTCAATCCAACAGTGTCAAACTTTTTTAGATGAGTGTATTGTTGATATTATTTGTTAACCTCGTCGTATCTTTATTTTAATCCTTCTCTAATTTAATTCAGTTCTTCTTCGGATAATAATTATCTAATATTTCTAAGGGTTGTTACAATTTATCGTTTTGTGCATCCAATTGTCTTTTAGCATATTACTATTCTTCTAAATATGATTATTAAATTTAATCTTTGATTTGACTCAAATATAATGGAATTTATCCATATTCTTTTTTGGTTAGCCAATTAGGTTCTTCTTAGATTTATTTAGGAGCTATTAATTAATATAGAATAAACATTTGAGAATGACATCAATTTTATTTGTTGCTATAAAATTTTTATTAGATTATAATCCCATAGTCGGTTTTTCAATGGATCTAGGAACCAGTGGTTTCAATTTATTTTAATGAGAATGAGTTAATTCTCGACTTCTAACCAATGATCCCTTTTCAATCCACTCATCTATATTGTTTGTACCCATAATTCTTGGCTTAAGTGGGGAAAGTTATTCTAAATATTTATTTACATTATAAACATGTTTTAACTTTTCCAATAGTTCCACCTTCAGATACATATCTATTTGATGATAATTAGTAATCTCCACTAATATTTTTGATCTTTTATTACTAATTCTTAATACTTAGATAACACTTGAATGATTTCCAAAAGTACTATAAGATGGCTAAATAGTACCAGGGAATTAAGATTTGTATTTTTTTTATCTTTTCTATGGAATTGGATCTTCTATTATTATATTATAGATGCTTTCTTCCATTAAAAAAATTAATTATATTTCATAAATCACATTTTTCTTCTGGTTTTCTCCTTACCTTATTAATATCATAATTTCTAAATATTCTCAATATTTTGGATCATTATAAATAATCTTGCTACACCAAGCAATATTTAATGCTCATCATTTTCAGCTTTAGTTCAAGTATAAGATATAGTTTCTATATATTTTTATTCATTAGTGATATTAAATTACCAGTATTTTCAAATCATTAGTTCTACTATATTTGCATCAATATTTAGATTAATCAAGCTCTTAGAAAAAGTTATAAAAGTTTATAAAATTTATATAATTAGGTTTGAATGAGCTATTAATTATTAAAAATATATGTATATTATTTTATATTCATCTCCATGAATTTCTGATGAATTTTTCAAAAACGGCATCGCTTTCTATAAGAGCACTAATATCAGTTAAATATTCAATAAACTATTATTAAGTAACAGATTGGACATCTTTCCAAATCTCATTAAAGTCCTTAGTAGCATCAGCAACAGTCTTAATTCCTGAAGTGACATCTTAACTCTTAGAAGCATCATATATTTCTATTTAATTATTATCTTAAAAATACATTTAAGTTATAAAGAAGTTACTGATGGTTATCCATTTGATATTCTATCCCAAAGTTAATTAACAAGATCATTTCTTAATTAATTTAATGGTTCTTAAAATATATATTAATACATACTTCTTAAGAAACTAATGAATTCAACAAATGAAACTTCATCATCGCAATTCTTATCAAAATATCTAAAAAGATTATCATATTCTGTCTTAGTAAGTAAAAATCCTGATTCCTTCATAGCCCATTAAAATTCTTATCTATTTAATGTTCCATTTTTATTTTTGTCTGAATTAGCGAAGATTGTAGCCATTCTGATAACGGAGTGTTGTCCTTTCTTTATTAGATCACTTTTTATCCTATTCAAAGTTTCTTAAGGAGGAGATCTTGCAATTTAGAAGACTGGATTGACATTAGCATTATTTCCAGATCCCATTAAAGCAATTAATCCGCAAATTTCATCATAACATAGTCTTCCACTTTTATCAGAATCATATTTATTAAATAAAGCTTGAATTTCTTTATCACTAAAAACACAACCAAATTTTTAAAGAGCTTAAGCAAATTGATAGATATCAATAGTTCCTTTATTTTCTAAATCGAAATACATAAATGCCTTCTTTGCTGTTTTACCTTCATCATCTTTAGTAACTGTTTTTTATCTAATTTTTTCAAACAAAATAATTTCTAATTGTGCTAATCTTTCTGGAGAAACATAATCTGCTCCTGAAGTGACTCCCCAAGTTGAAGTTAATAACTTTATATAAATATCATTAAAATACATCTGTAAAGTACTCTTCTTTTTCACTAGGAAGTGTTGCATTACAATCAGCATAATAATTCAAAAACTCTTCTTCACTTATGCTTTGTCCATCTTTGCTTCTTTTTGAGATTGCATTAACAAATTCCTTTGTTATTTGATCTGCTGTCTTTTATCTGGTTCTTACTCTTGGATGATTTCTTGCTTAATAAAGTCTATATAAATTTTCTAATAAGAGTCTTCCTTATCTTTGTTGGTCAAGGAATGAAAATGTGCTTCTAACAACATTTATTCTTCTTTCACTCATATTTTCTCTTATAAGATTTACAAATTCAGCATAAGCTATGTTTCCATCTTTATTTGAATCGTATTTATCATAAACTGCTCTTAATTCTTGAGTTGTAAGGAAGACACCAATTTTGGAAAGAAACTTTTAGAATTCATCTTTGTCCAAATATCCTATTTTTACGAATTATTATACCAGAATTATCCTTATCGAATTCTGCCATTAGTTGATACACTCCTTCTAAATCATCTATTTTACGGGCATGCAATTATCCTCTGATTTTATTTTAAATCAAGTCTAATTTGTTTCTCCAATCCATTAGTTATTTTTTATATATAATTTATATCAGATTTTTGATAAACTTCTTTTCATTTTATATAATTCGAAAATAATAATTAAAATTCTCTACAATCCAAAAATTGAATAAATGGTAAGTTTTATAATTACATAAAATTAATTAAATGAAATTATATCGAATCACAAAAGAATACAGTATTTTTCTATTTCATAATTAGAAATAGTCATCTAATTGAATGTCAGCAGTTTGATTATCAGATGAGAAAGATTCAAGTTAAACATTTTAAATAACTTTCTGAGACTTTTTTTATGTTTCGAAATATTATTTTCTTACTTATGTCATCCATTATCTGACTTATGGGTCTAATTGAGCTATAAAAATTACAATCTAACAATACCTTTCCAATCCTAATTAAAAGTACTATAAATTTTCGCTTCTTATGCAGTAGCTAAATTTTTCAATTATTATAAAAGTATTTCATGATTGGAGTTCTCATAGTAGAAATCGTTCTAATTTGATTCATTATAGTGTGCATCATCAAAAATCATAAATTTTAATTCTCTTAATTTGCTTTTCTTAACAATCCATAAAATCTAATTACTTCTGTTAGTTCACTAATTATACATTTTATATTAATTTAAGTAGTTTTAAATTATTTTAATTAATAATATTTCTTAATTACTGTTCATACATTATTAAATTTAATGTTCCAATTGTAAAGACTGCTAAGTTATATATTTATTTTTCTATTGCATTACTAAATTTAGTAATTTTTCTTCCAAACTAGATTTCCTTCAAATTTAAAAATTCATTGTTGATATTTCAAATTCTTTTATCTACTTCACTTTTATTTAAATCTAAATTCTTAAAATATTTTGCTGCATTAAAATAGACATTTCCAACAAAATTGAAAACGAAGAATTTAAATAATTAATTATAAAATCCTATTTTTGTAAATCCTTTTTCTATATTAATTATTATTGATTAACTAAAGTAGTTACGAAGTGCTTTAAGGAATTTTTTCTGTTAAATTAAATCGATAAATGGGCAAGGTTTTATTATAATTTAGGATTTCTATAATGCTACAAATACTTATTAATATCATCTACATAATGAATGCATGTTTGATATATGAATCACTTGAAATAGTGAAATATAGATCAACTTATATAGTTTGGATGCTAATCTCCCTAATTTTATAAAAGATTTTTATGAAATATTGGAATGAATTAATTAATTTATTGATTCTCATTAATAGCGTGTTAAATGTGTTGATTTATGGTTATTTCATAAAATTTGTTAGTAGCACTTTGGTTAATAATGATGACACATTGAGTTGTTCATTAATCTCTGGTTTATAATAAGGATTATTCGCAATAAGTTATTTTTTAGTTTAGTCTAATTATTTAATGCAGAACTTAACTATTGCTAGCTAATTTCTTACATAGATGGGAATATTTGAATAATTTTAAAATAATCGATTATGGTTGTAATATATACTATCATTGTTTACATGTTATTTACTTAGACAAAATGAGAATACAAACAGACTTAATTATAGATATAAAGAAATTTAGAAGCTTATAAAAATTTATTCGATGAGACTGTTCCAACATCTATAATAATTTTTTAAGAAATTTCAATCTAAGAAAACTAAAGAGATGATTTAATATAATCAGTATCAAGTTAAGCAGAGTAATTATAATCATAGGCGAATAGATAAATGAATGTGACTTATTTTAATAAAAGTGCATCTATTCATTTTGAGACAGAAAATGAGTTTTTAATAACTGAAAGATTATAATAAATAGAGATTATTAGTATGGACAATGTGATTTTAGATAAAGAATATAGGAAATTTTCCTAGAAAATTTAGAATTTTAATAAATTATTTAATCAGAAATCAGATTAAATTCTAATCACGCATTTGATTTTTATGTTATCACATTACATCATTAAATGTAGTGTTCAAGAGTAAAAGTTTGTATTACATTTTTAGTTGGCATAATAAGATAAAATATAATTTTATGGGATAGAAAATAATGTATTATGTTGATTTTAATGATGCAACTGATTGAGAGTTAAGATTATAACATTTAAAAGAATTGGATAATTATAAAGATAATTTATTAGCTACAGTATCTGGTGATCTAATAACTCATTTGAAGATTAGTAATCTTATTGATTATTCTTAAATGAAGACATAAGGATTAAGATCGAATTTGACTCATTTTGATCTAACTTTCTGCATTTCATAAATTAGATCAATGTTTAAGACCTAAATAGAATTAAAAACTTATAATTCTCCTTACTGAACTTCACGACAAAGTTATTATATTTTCAGTTTAAATCAGATTATAATAAATACGATTTAATTTAATCTCAAATGCTATTAAATTTACTTTTGCTGGAAGAATTTCTTAAAATATTCAAATACTTCATTTGTAAGATACTAAACAGCCGAAAATATTCGAGATATTTAGTTTAAATAAAATTAATAATGCAATTAATTGTATGGTATTCAATTGGGCTATAATTTTAACTTTATTTATTTTTACATAAATTTCTTATTTTTGATTATAAATTTTAATTTTAAAATAATTTTATAGTCATAAAAACTTTATAAAAATTAGAAGATATTCAGAAATCAGAATATAAGAATTATCTATCATTCAAATAAAATTAATGATTTTATATATAAAATAAATTATTCAAGACTTATTACACTATTAATCTAGGAAATCAGAATAGACAAGGAGTTGGATTAGGCTAGTAATTTCAAGAACATTGTTGGATTATTGGGACGAAAACCTTATATTGAATTAATTTCTAAGGAAAACGAAGGATCATCTTTATTTTTTAAATTTATCTCAACATGAATGAAAAAGATCATGAAGCATTTCATTTTAGTTACAAGCTATTAAGTCCTGAAAATGAACTATCTCCTATTAAATAAATGCCTAGTTTTTCTATTTTTTAATAGTAAAGATCATTAAAAACAAAAACCCTTATAGATCTAACCAAAGACTTTAATAAAATTATAAATATCTTAATAATAGATGATTCTGTCTTTAATTTGCATGCTCTTAAATTAATTTTATAAAAAAAATTAGTAAGATCTTTTTTAGATGAAGCATTAAATGGTAGAGAGGTGGTTGAAAAAGCTTAGATTAGCATAATTTAAAAAATATCCTAAATTTAAGCCTAAATAATGCTACAAAATATTTTGAACATGTATGTATCATATTCAATTTTATGGCTTAAGAATCTAATCAAAACATTTCCTTTTTTTAGATTTTTATTTTAATATTAAGACTATCAAATAAACATAACCCTTCATTAATTATTTCATTGTTATTTTAATATCAAATTTATTAAATGCAATTCTTTCCTTAAAGCAAAAAATTTCCTTTTGCCAATTTGAACTTAAAATATTGATCCTAAATTTCAGAACCTAATAATTTATTGTTCTTTCGAAATATAATTAATTTATACAACCCAAGATATAAACTATATCTTATTAATCTATCTTGGAATTCTAATAATAAATTTAACAGTTTTTTATTAAATAATTTTTCATAATTCTCTAGTTATTAATTTTGTTAATTCGCCTATTTTGTTTTTTTTTTATGAATAAATTTATTTCTTATAGAAATCTTATCCTTCTATTAATCTTGATGATCAATATCATTCCATTTATCTAATCTCTCTAATGCTTTTGTTTATTGCTATCATTTTGACTAATTCAATATAATTTTTTAAATGATAAACAAAAATAAATTATCTGAAGAGAGTTCCGTATACAAAAATGTACCAACCGCTACTTAAGAATAGCAAACTAGAAGAAATAGTTATTCTGTCTTTTCCCATAACACTATAATTCAATAAATTTTCCATTTTTACACTAAATAATCATACTCTATTGGAGTAAATGCAACATTCGATAGATAGTATCAAGAGAGTAATTAAATAAATTTAGCGAAATTCTTTCATTTTTGCAGAGACTTCAATATTAAATTCCTTAATAAATAAGAACTTCAAGACCTTTTTAAGAAATGTGCCTCAAATGGATAACATATCAATTTATAATAGTTTGAATAATTATTTAGTTTGTTAGCATTATATAAAGGGGTAGATTTGTGTGAATTTTATTAAGAACTCGGATTTGATGTTTGGTTAAAAAATTAAAAGAAAATGAAATTGCTTGGTAAACCTTTTTACATGAAAGATGATAGGTAAAGATTTACAAAAGATGAACTTAATTATTCATTTAAACTATTCCATCCTGATGTCAAAGATTAAAATCTCATTAAAGAAATCTTAAGATAAAGAAAATTAAAATCAGAAAATAGTAAAATTATAGAAAGAGAAAAAAAATTGAAGTAAAAGTTGCAATTTGAATTAAAGTTTAAAAGTGGTACAGAATTAATTGATAAATATCCTGAAAAAGTTCAATTAGTTAAACAGCTTTAAAGCAGAAGGGTAACTCAGCATATTAGTAATTTTAAACCTCTCACTAAGCTTGCATATAGTCTTAATACACCAAAAGATTAAAATAAAACATTAAAGATGCCTATTATTACATGGGATGCTTTAAATGCAATTGTACCAAATGAAGATTTATTACTAAATTTACTTGGACCCAATTACGATGATGATGAATTCTAAAACTAAAATCATACCTAAATTAAATCACCCAAGGTTTAAAATAATAGTTTAATCTAAAATTATGGATGTCTATCTCAAAAAAACAGGTCCATGTCTGATTCAAAACAGAATTTTGATAGAGATAATACTTAAATTTAAACTGAAAGACCTCAATAATCCAAAATAAATTATCAAGAATCTCTTAGGATTAAATCACGTTAACTTTATCATGGCTAAAAATAATCTCCAAAATAATTAGATTTATCAAATGTATCTAATTAAAATGATAAATCTCCTGGAAAAACTAAAATGAACATCTAAATTCTTAATAGAGCAAATCAAATATATCAAATAGAAAACTTGAAATAAAAGTATCTCTTAGAACAAATCATAAAAAATTAATAATAGAAAGAGTAATTCATCAAATCTAATGTAATTCATATGTGATATAAATTCTAATTTATAATTTTTCATAATCAATAATAGAATCATTAAATAAAATATTATATTTTTTGTATAAATTTAGAATTATATTGAAATAAAATTTAAATGTAAATTAATGAAAGAAAAACCTTTATTTACAAAAGTAATTTTGAGAAATTATTTATAAGGTTTAAAAAGAATTGAAGGCTAAAGTTTAGGTATTAGAAAAATTGAAAAGTGAAATGATTTCCTATATGGTTTTTTAATTTGATTTTAATTTATTTTATTGTAATTATTTTTGACAAAAATCCTAAATCTATAAGATATTATATTTAAAGACATATATCATTTTGCATTAAATAAATTTTACAACTGTAAAACTTTAGATGATTTAGTTTGGAAATAATTACAAATATATTAGTTGCTAATATGGATTGTAGTTAAACTTCAAAAGTAAAGAAAATATTAAATACTAATAGTTCAAGTTTAGTTTTAATTTTTAATCTGAATTCAAAAAAAGTATCTTTTCCTCTTGCTTATTTAAATTTTCTAAAAGGAAATCAAACATTAATATATAAATTAATATTATTTAGTTAAATTTAAATTAAGGATTTATTTAATAGCAAATAAGATGGGAATCAATAAATAAGAATTTGTACACTATAAAATAGATTCATTTTATAGAAATAATCAATTTTTAATTTTTGTATTCATAGTCAGAGAATACTGCTATGATTTTCAAAGTTTCTGAAATATTTGTCATTGTGATTTCTAAACTATCAGATGCCACAATTTTAATTTCTAATGTTAATGAAAATGATTTACCAGTAACTTTAGCAACAAACCTCATCATCTCTGATATTTCCATAGCTTCAGTTACACCGCTAAGAATGATAGTCTTAGATAATGGAACAATAATTTTTGGTCCATTAGGATTGTAATATATCATATATTCATCTGATATAGTAGTTGGCTGTAGTTGTTATAAAGGATGATAAGAAATTCGCCACTAAAAGGTTAATATATTTTGATTACTTATTGATCAAAAAATTAAATATTATTTAAATATTCTTTGGCAATTTGAGCAAATTCTATAGTTTGGTATCTAACAAAGATTCTTTACATTTATTTTTCATATAGAAGCTCTTCCACATTCCCAAATTTGTTAAAAATATTATAGAGCATTTTTGCAGTAACTCTTTCGTCGATAGATGTTACTTTAATTATTTTGGATGGTTTTTGAGTGATCATATTTTAAACATCTTAAGAAATTTGTGGTCCTTGTTACTTTTGCTGTTTCCATATGTCAATGTCATCATCAGAATCCGAATTCAATAAGTTATTAATTTCATCATTTCTTTAAGGAGTGAGATTTCTTTAAGAAGTTTGTGTGAAAGTACGAGTAAATGATTCAATCTATTATCTAAGGACGTTGGGATCATCTGTGTTAGAGTGCTTCATTGAATCCGAGTTTGTGCTACTTGCCTATGTATAATCTGTTCCTCGAGATTTGTCAACAACTTCCAGATCTAAATTTTTAAGGCGTGAGAAATGGATGGTAAGTCTTAACTTATTTAAATCTACTTACTTTCCTTCACCTTCAGCTAAATATTTTCCTAATTTTTCTTTTCTCGCTTCTATTGCATGTTTCACGTCATAATATTCAACAAAAGCTTTGTTTGCCTTTCCTCTTTCGAAAATGAGAATTTTTTTAATATCACCATATTTAATGAATTGTTCAAAGAGAAGATCATTACAAAGTGGGAAGGTTGGAGATAGTTATGTAATTACAAGAAGCAAAATTTTGCTTGGAGGATCTCTGGAATTATTATTCATTAAATAAATATTTTATGTTCCAACCTAGATATTAAGAACTAAAGAGTCAGAAAATAACATTAATAAACAATAAACCTAATAAATTATTATAATATTTTATAAAATGAAAAAATGTTGCAAAAGAAATAGATTTTGATTATTAATTAAGTTTGTTCAATGTTAAAGTGTTAATTAAATAAAATGTTTCTTATTAATTTGATAAGGTATAAGAAATGTAAATTTAAATTAAAGAAATAATGAAATAATGAGTAATGTAAATAATTATGATACAAACAATATTAATATATATGAATTATAAAAAAAACTCAAAATTTATAAATAAATTTTCATCAAAACATTTCAAAAAGATAATAATTGAAAATAATAAGATTGCCAATACCTTTAAATACATACTTAAAAAGATTATTTTTTATCAAAATTAATTTAAATGAAGTGATTTCATAAAAATGAGAATTAATTCTATTCAAAAAATAAATTTGGTTCTACAAAATAATTAAATTAAAGGAAATTTATGCAACAATCATAAATTTTTTTCAAGGTTAATTATGAAAAGATGCTTTAATATAGCTTTTAAAAGAGAATCTAAAGTAAATCAATATGTAATCTAATAATATAAAATAATTGATATAAAAGATACTTATAAATTTAACTTAATTAAGGTCTATAATATAAGCCATAATAATAAAGACAGAGATAATACTGAAAATGGATTTAAGTTATTTTAATGGCTATATTATTAAAATGAGTCATAGAAAAGATAGATTGGAATGTTTAAAGATATTTAAAGAATAAAGGATAACTCACTATATAGGAAAATCAATATACTTAAGGTATCTTTATTTTTGTGATATATATTCAAAATTTGAAAAGAATATATTTAGAAATTTAGTAATAAATTAATAAAGAGCATGAGTACGAATATGAGAGGTTTGAATACATTCATCACAGATATCCGTCACTGCTCAAATAAGGAATAAGAAGAGAAAAGAGTGGAAAAAGAATTATAAAAAATTAGAGGCAAATTTACATCATAAAAAGGATTGGCTGGTTATTAAAAGAAGAAGTATGTTTGGAAACTCTTGTACATTTATATTTTAGGTAATCAATCACAATTATATTCTATTAATAGGTTATGAAGTTGATTTTGGATAATAAGAATGTGCATTCTTAATAAATTCTTCAAAATTTAGTGAGAAATACACAGGATACGTAGCTACATCTATTTTAGTGAGTGAAAAAACTCATGATTTATTTACATAAGTTGCATCTTCTATTAGAAATGATTTATAATCTGTAAATGAAATTAATTAGTCATTGGCACTCACAATGGTTGGAACATAAGCCCCTTAAGAATTAGTTAATGCTTTACATTCAGATGTTTAAAAATTAGCATTAACAGAATCAAGATCAACATTTCATGTCAGGAAGAAGGCATGTGCTTGTTTATTAAGAATGTATAGAAAATACCAAGATAAATTCTAGCCATCATAATGGGCTTAAGGAATCTCACAAATGTTTGATTCTAGGTATAATAATTAATTATTAAAAGACACCCTTCATTAGGATTTATGACTGCAGCCACTTCGTTATTAGTTGGAACATGTTAATTAGACAATCCATCAATATTTGAAGATTGCACACCTAAATTAATTAAACTGCTTCATAAAATTGCTATACAAAAAGATAGTCCTGGAGATTATAATTATTATGCTACACCTGCTCCATGGTTATAGGTTAAGATTTTGAAAGCTCTTTCATTCTTTTCCCCACCTCCTCCATCAACAGATTCTCATCGTTAATTGACTGAATGTTTGACAAAAATTATTAAAAAAACTGAAGTCACAAAAAGCATTAATAAAAATAATGTTGATCATGGTATACTTTTTGAAGCTGCTAATCTTGTTATTACATATAACGGTGCAGTAGGAATGGAATTGAAAAATGATATTTTAAAATTATTAGGAATCTTTATATCTGTTAAAGAACCTAATTTAAGATATTTAGGATTAGAAACGATGTGTAAATTTGTTAAACTTGCAGGAGATTCATTAGAAGATCATTTAAATACTATCTTCAAATCATTAAGAGATAATGATATATCAATAAGAAAAAGAGCTTTAGATTTATTATATTTGATAAGTAGTCCTAATACGAGTCAAAGAATTGTTGAAGAATTATTAAGTTATGCTGAAAACGGAGCTGATTTACAAATTAAAGATGATTTAGTATTAAAAATTGCTATTCTATCTGAAAAATTTGCAGATAACTTATATTGGTATATAGATGTTGTTGTAAGAATGATAAACTCATCTGGGGATTTTGTAACTGAAGATATATGGTTTAGAATCATTTAAATCATTGTAGGATTCTAAAAAGAAGGAAATTAAGAATTGTAAAAATATGCAGCCACTAAATTATTTTCATAATTATCAATGCCTCATGTACATGAAACATTAATTTGTATTGGAGCATTCATAATTAGTGAGTATTCATAAATGCTAGTTGAATAAAATAAAGACCCCCAAAAACTATTTGATATTCTCAACAAACATTATACATTCAGTACAGAAAGAAGCAGATAAATGTTATTAAATGCTTTTGTAAAATTAGCAAGCAAATATCAAGAATTAAGAGACTAAGCAATTATGATATGTTAAATAGCTGGTGAGCATTTTGACCCAGATATTTAATAGAGAGGAATTGAATATTTTTCATTGCTTATGGAAGATGACAAACTCTTAAATTAAATAGTTGTTAAAATGCCTCCTTATTCAGAATCAGTCTAATTAAATAATCCTCTAACGAAAAGAATTTATGGTTTGGTGTTAAATCCTAAAGAATAAAAAGATCCAACATTATTAAATTAGGCCAGAATATAAGCTAATTAAGAGATAGCTATGGCGGAATAAAGGTTATAAAGCAAACCAGAATAACTTTAAAAGCATCTTGCATGGTTGAAAGCATGTCCTTATTTGAATTAATTTTAAGGATAAATTGCTCTTGAGGGAATCAATATTATGGTTCCTTCAGAGGATAATAATTTAAAATCTACATCAATTAGCAATTTAAATGAGATTAAAGTTTTGCTAACCACTCCAGTAGGAAAGGTAGTTGATAAGCCTGATGATCTTGTTGTATAATACAAATCAGAGATAAGCGGACATTTAGGAAAAGTAAATAATTAGTATATAAATTAGATCTCTTTTCAATTTGAAGGAAAGTCTTTAATTCAAAACTTATCCATTTTAGTTTCCTAAACCAATGGCATGTTATTTAATATATTACCTGTAAAATAACCAGTAAGAGAGGGTGAATATCCATAAGTAATGATGCAGGTTCTAAGTTACGATGGAAATATGACTTTGCCAATAGCATCAATATTTTATGAAGAAAATGGATAATAAAAGAAACGAGAATTTCACTTGCCTATTTACACTAATAAATTTGTTTAACCAGTTGACATGCCATATGATAGATTCACTAAGTTTTTTGATGACTTTACGTATTTATTTTTTCATAATAAATAGAAACAATCTAAGCAATCAAAATTATTATAAACTAGATACATTCATTAGAAATACTGCTCCATCTAACATCCCTATATCTGAAGTACTCAAAAAGGCTGGAGGACTACTTTCTGTTGGATTGAATTTAAAAGCGTAAACTAAATTATTTATAATAGGCAACCATACCCTTCTCTTGAAAACTTACAAATGATTTGGGCTTGTGGATAATTAATGATTAAACCTTAGGAATAAAATAATATTGTAAATCTACCAATTATGATTGTTATTTCATCATTGGATTAAACTACTGAATTTTTAAGAGTAGGCATCAGATGTGGTGGAAATGGAGAAGTAGCTAAGAACTATTTGAAATTAATAATGCTCTATCTAGGATGATCAATATTAAATAATATAAAAATATTTATATCTGCTTCACTTTTTATGTTAATAGAATCATTCCAAATTTAAAACATGATTCTTGAAAAAGGTAATCTTGCTGTGAGTATAAGCAGCAGCGTTTGTAATACCACTTGCTGGATAACTTGTCTTGGAATATCCTGGATCATTCACGTTGAATGTATCTCCAGAATATGATGTCATCAAGACATAATGTCCACCATTATTGACACATAAAATAATGTGTTGTCCAGCATCAAATTTAGCTTTTATACTTATATATATAATTACTTTTAGCTTATGCAGCTGTGAATTTTCCTTAATAATGGAATCCTAGCTTATCAATTGAACCCCAAACAAACAAATCCCCGCTTGCATATCCTCCATTCTTTTTTAACCAAGTATTCATTGTTCTAGGAGTTGTTGTTCCGTCAGTTGTTATACCATATGTGTGAAGCATCATTGCAACTGATGAAATCAAGCATCCAGCTGAACAAATAGTATTTGAACTTGTTCCTAATTAATCCTTTCCCCATGTTGAATCGCATTATTTGTATAAAGTATATGATCTTGCATTTGCTATTGCAATAATCAGCAACACACTAATCACAGATTTCATTATTTTTAATTATGTCACTTGAGGTGACGTCAAGCAATTATAAATTATAGCAAAACCACTTTTTTAATAATTAAAATCAACAATATGCTTTTTCACATTTTCCAAAATCTTTTCATTTTTAACTCTATCCTAAATATATCGAAATGAGTTAAATTTAGAAGAATATAAACATTTTTTATTTTTCAGAGTGCTTTCCGATTTTAATATATATAATTAAAAATACTAGTATCATTTTAGAAATTTCAAAAGAGTGAATTATATTTCTCTTCTTGACTCTCTAAAAAATTAAATTAAGAAAATATTACCTTAAAAAATAAAAGATATTTATATTAATATCAAAAACTTAATTTATTAATTAATTTTTTCATATTTTCAAATTTACTTTATTTATTTTAAATAGTTCAAAACCTTTATATTAATTATCTATAATAAATTAAACAAAATTTAAAAAATAATGTAATTTTATTGGATGTTTAATAGCTAATAATTTTAATTATGTCTAAATTATTTATTTCATAAAAAAATCAATTATTTTGAATATTTACTATTATTAGTTATCATTTAATTTTCTAAATTAAAATTCGATATAATTTATCTTGAAAAATGTGTTAAAAATATTACATGTTTCCTCTATGAAAATATATCTTTCAATTCTGATAATCATTTTAATTAAAAAAGTCATTATTTTTCCAGAAACCTTTCCTCTATTTAATTTCCATATTAATTACATTGATATATAATTAACTATAATTTTCACCTTACTGGTATTACCAAAATGTAATTTATTTATCGAAATAAGTTGATCTTTGATCACAAAAGATTAATTAAATTGCTAATTGTATAAATTAATCAATTAAATGTATACTTCCACTTTCTTATTTTCTTAAAAAGTTTAATTCTATTTATTTAGAAATTTTCTAAAATAATATTTATGGTTGAAGTACTTGATTTATTCATCTAAGATTATAAAACTTACTTTTCCCTGATCATTATTCAATAACTTCAAATTCCGCTGATATTACTTTAGCACACACTTATTCAAAATTAGAGAATATCTTCATAATTCTTTATGTATTTTTGCAGATTGTAATAATAAAAAAATCATAATTCTTCAATTTAAAATGAATTTTACATTTAACCATTATTATTTTGAATTCAAAAATTAACAAAAAAAATATTTATTTATCAAAAAAATCTACTAAATAATTCCTCTCATTTTGTTTTAATATTAATATTTAATGATATTTTAACATGTTGTTTTTAAAATGTGTTTTAATTATATCTATAAGTAAATATTTAATCATACTTTAATATTAAGTAAATTATGATTAATTATTTATTCCTCAATTATTTTGTTATATTTTTCCATATTATATAATTTAATATTAAATTATATAATTATACTTTATTAGTTTTTATTCTACTTTAACATTGTTTTTGCAATATTATTAAGCAACTCATCGAACAGATCAGTATTAGTCATTATTGGGCAAATTAATTTTTGCTATTTGTGTATTTTATACAAAACTTAATCTTCCAAATTATAATTTTAATTTTATTTGAATTAATTTATAATATGATAAAACGACCTCAAATTGATTAATTATGCAAATTGGTATCTGAAGCCTAATTTTAATTAAACTGCAAATTAGAGTTGTAATACCTAATAGCAAAGCTTTGTAAGGTTGCAATTTTGGAAACATATAAATATGAAAGAAATTTCTTTGAATATTATAATAATTAAGATGCAAATTAATTAATCTTGGAACTACCGATTGTTGTTTTGTTATAAAGATTCGGGGACCTTTTGTAAGGATTATTACATTTTGGAATTATTTTGATATTGCAAAATCAAAGTTAAATTAAATTTAATTTATATTATAAAGAAATTTTAAACTTTGCTGCTATATGAATATAATAGATTAATAAATAGGAGTTAATTTTAGTTAACGCATTCATGTTATTAGTTGATGTTTATACTTTGGAATTCATACAAAAAGTTACAAGATGATAATAAAATTCAATTAACTTTGAAAATTACAAATATTCCAACTTCAGCAACTCATATTTATACGAAAGTTATTTTATTCTCTCAATTACTGTCTATTGATCATTGCTGTTAGGATTTTTTATAGGTTGGCAGTGCTAAAATTGAAAAAGGCTGCTGATTAAATATGTTTAATCTTTGCTAATATTGAGGGGATATGATAGTTTGTTTGAAGGAATTGGAATTGCAGAAAGCGAATAATAAAATCACCAAGTTGAAAGTTGTTTTACGATGGAGTGCTTTTCTTTTAAGGAGGGGATAATATATGTAGACGAAGGTCTGTCAGCTGAAGATAATAATATAAATTATACAATAATATTTCCATTCAATTAATTAAATTTTATGAATTCTCTTGATCGACTAAAATAGCAATTCTAGATAACTACTAGTTCGATATCAAATTTTCATAAAACAGCTTCCAATCTCGAAAGATAGGCATATTTTTAAGGACAATATGATATTTTAAAATAAATAATATCATTTCCATCTATGGATGGGCTAATAGAATGGGTAAGAAAAAAAAGTGAGGAAGTATTACAAATATTAGAGAAGAATAGTGTGAGATATTAAATATCAAAGCATCCATTATTAATATCCGAATCCGCTATCTTTAAGATGAAGACAACATTTTTAGAAGAGCCCTAACTTTAATGTACTTAATAACAACCATAATTGCAAATAAATCAAAATTCATTTGAAGAAGAGAATTGTAATTCTTATTTTACATAAAATCATAATCAAAATGATCATAGAAAGAGAAGGAATGATCATTAGTACAAAAACTTTTGAATTTATGTTTTAATATACTTGAATGTGTAATTGAATATAAAGAAATTTGATCTGATAAATGAATAATCATTTTTAATTTTTTGAAGCACTTTCTGGTTCATCGCTCTCCTCACTTTCACTTCCATCATCTTCATCTTCTCCAGCATGGAAATCATCATCATCATCATCAGAATCCATATTATTTGGATCTAAATTGGTTTTCTAAAAATTATAACACAAATCTACATTTTTCTTTTTTTATCTGCTATCATCATCGTCCTCCTCATCATCACTATCGTCCAGAGGAATATGAGGAACTTCATCTTATAATTTTCTAACAGCAATTTTCTTTTATTAGAAATATTATGTCAAATTGTCAAGTTCATCTCTTTCTATTCCTGAGAATAGTTGATTTTAGTTTTTATATACAATTTTGACATCGAAAAATTTATTTAAATTTGTAGAGCCAATCTAAAAATAAAAATAATAGTACTCTTTAGAAAATAACTTCTTTTATTTCTTCGTGTTTTATGTGAAGCACTGGTTTTTATAAGTAAATTAATGATTTTTCTAATGGAAATAAAAATCCTGAATGAGGACCTACTGAGCATCTCAAACAGAATAGTCCATTCTTACTCTTGAAATTTTTAGGTGAAACAACTTTAATTCCTGTAATTTCAGACAATACTTCACATACGATATCATAAAGAGGTCCAGAATATTCCTCTTTTATTCCTTTCCAACCAATTTCATCTAATTTTTGTTTACTGTATTTTAGTTTAATTTCATTTTCAAAATCCTTTTTGAATTGCATAACCAGAAAGTTATAAGTTGTCTAACCTTATTTAAAGGGATGTTCTAAACCAATCACAAAAGATAAATTTATCTCATCTGGCATAGGTAATAAGAAGAATCTTGAGATTCCCTTATAATCAGTTGTAAATTGATAGGTATTTCCATGAAATCTTATATCTTTTTTGAAGAAATCCATTGTATATTTACCTCTAAATAATTTAAGAATTGAATATATTACCTTGGCACTATTAAAGGTACATCATGTATGGTTAAGATAGAATCAGCGCTACTTTATCCTATTTTGGCTTTAGTTAATATTTCATTTTGTAATTTCTACTAAAACGTTGGTTCAGCATCATCATCAGCTCCATCTTCTTCTTCTTCAATACTATTTTAATTATCATCATTTTCTTGTTTCTTCTTTTCCTTTTCTTATTTTAATTTCTACTCTAAATACAATAAATTACCTATTCTTGTGGGGGTATGAAAAATCTTACTTCGCATAACATGTCATCGCTTAAAATATATGATTATTTTCATACTTATCTCCATAATCATCTGTGCTCAATTAGAGTACGATATCATTTTTCTAAGTGTTCGAATTAACAACTTTCTTAAGCGGTAGTTTGATTATGTTGCTCTGATTATATTTCATGCATAAGTTTTTATCATCAATGGAAACCACACCCCAATTGGTGCCTTTGGTGCATTGATCTGACATAATTTAAATTATAATATTTATTTATTGGCGCATTAAAAAAATCAATACAATAAATAGTTCAACTTTCAAAATTTATCTTTATCTTACTCATTTAATTCTATTGAATTTTATTTATCCAATTATTTTTCATCTCTAAATGATTTATACTTTTTCAATAGTATAATACACATATATATATTTATCATTTTGTCTACTAATTTTGTTTTATGTCATTATCAATATGGTATTAAATTAATCACTCTATTACATTAGTAAATTTATTTAAATTGCATCTAAAATTTAATTAACAATATAATATAGTTTAGTCTCCATTCCTAGACCTAATTAAATTTTACTTAATATTTTTAGTAATTATTAGAATTTGGATTAAAGGAGAATAATTATTATTAAGTATTAAAATTCTAATTTAGATGATCAATAAATTAAATATAATGTATTTCTTATTTAGTACGTAATCCTCATCCAATCTGAATCCTTTTAAGACAAAATAAAATTGATTAAAATCAAATTTATTATATAATTTCTATACAAAACGAACATTTATCTTTATTCTGTTTCCTTCTAAACTTTTTAATTATTTTTATTGTTTTCAATTATTAAGATTTTTTGATAAGAAAATAAATAAAATTTTGAATTCAAGATAATTAATATTAATTTTGAAAATTGAAATTACAGTAGACTTTCATTTTTACTAATCTAATGAATTATTGAGATTATTTTATTCGCTAAATTAATTTCTAAATAAAATAATTTTTTAAAAGAACTAAAAATAAGAAACATCTTAAAAATAGATCAAATAATATTTCTATTGATGTAACAAAAATTATTAATTCCAAGATTATGATGAAATTCTAATTTATATTCGTTAATTAATTTATATAATTTGATATTTTAGAGATATATATTGAATATATGTTTTCTTTAAAGAGCAAATAAGCAAAGGGATTAGAAGAATTGAAAATATTGGTTATTCAAGATTATAATATTAATTAATAATTGATTAGTCATAATAACTCAGGTTTTGGGGCAAAAGATGCTTTACAACTACATGATTTTTCTGCGTTTGGATTTTCTTAAACCTAAAGTATAATATGTAAAAAGATACATAAAATGCAGCTCTAATCATTTTATCTTCATAATCGATGATGCAGCCATTAACAAATTTGAGTGTGATATCGTCAACTACCAAAAGGATTTCATTTTATATTTTGAGAACATAAT
The DNA here is from genome assembly GCA_000733375.1 of Paramecium sexaurelia. Lineage (NCBI taxonomy): Eukaryota > Ciliophora > Oligohymenophorea > Peniculida > Parameciidae > Paramecium > Paramecium sexaurelia. Next base: position 226,549 of record JPFM01000058.1, read on the forward strand.
CTTCTTCTAAAATTTAATCGTCAAAATTAAAGGAATATTTAAATCCTGAACATCCTTCTAAAAGTTACCAAAAAATATTTTACATGCTCCATCAACTCCTAATCTTAAAAATTTATTAGGAAATTTGGTTGCTTGTTTTTTTTTAATTTCCTTCATTATTGATCTAAAGTACCTAAATACAGAAGTCTGTAAGTTTAACTTGGTCGTTAATTGTATGATAAGTGAATCGATTTAAATTTGTAATTGATGAGAATAAAGTCTTAGAAATTCTTAACATGGCAAGAGTTTTAATATTATAAATTATATAAATTAAGAATTCAGAAATAAAGAAAATGATTATGATTTTTAAATTGCATTCTTTCAATCATATTTGTATATTGAACAATCCTTGATTAGATGACTTTACAGTATATAGTATATCATACTTGATTTAATATCATTTAAAAAAAGAATTAACTAAAATAATTTTAGCTATCTTTTGACATTGAATTTTACAAACATTTCAATTATAATTTAATAGGAATTCAACCTTATAGTTAAATTTTATCCACAAAACTCTATAAAATTATTAGGAGTTTAATTTTAGATATTAAATTACATATATTGAGAATAGAAATAAAAAATTTATGATAGTTTACAAATATTCATTTATGATACTCTTTTATGTTGAGGATTATTATAAATCAATAAATTAGATTTCTGAAACCAACTATTGATTATAAAAATATTTGATTATTTATAGTATTTATGAAAGTGGGAATTCTTGGGGGATTTTGTTCATATTTAAGTTATTTGGTTTGGAATAACTATAATAGTAATCAAGTGGAATTATATTCTTTGAATACTGAATTAAAGAACGAAATCATTCAAAATTGTCCATCACTTTCTACTTATCGACCTCCTGCATTTTATTGTGGGTTTCTGCATACTGTGATTCCAACTATCTCAAGACCTAAGGAATAGCACACATCCTTTTTTGAGAAGATTGAAGATACAGGGATATCAGTTGATTTTGTAGATAAGGGACAACAGATTAATTCTGATTAACCATTATTATTAATCATCCCAGGATTGACTGGAAAAGTCTAAAATGGGTAATAGTGTATCCTTAATCAGATAGATATGTGAATAGTCTTATTACATAAGCTCATCAATATGGTTTTAATAATATTTGCATATACACATATAGGATGCTCTCAAAAGAGGCTAATTTCCTTTTTGTTCCTCCTTATTAAGATTATGGAATTGATTTTCAAGGAGCAGATTAACAATATTTTAGAGAGGATGTTCTTGCAGGACAAACTACTAGAGTAGATTTAGCTGCAGATTTACACTACACTTTAAAATATTTAAAATAAAAATATAAATTTAAGTAAATCTTAGCTATTGGTTGTTCCTATGGAGGTGTATAATTAGGCAATTATTTGGGAAGATTTTAAGAACACTCTTACATAGATGCTGGTGTTACTGTCTGTTCACCGCATAATATTACAGATTCAGAAAAAAATATATCAACAATTATGGATCTAACAATGACATATATTCTAAGAAGAGGGTTAAAAATTAATAAACATTTGTTTGATGATCCTAATAATTATCCTAAAGAATGGAGACCTTAAATATCTAAGGCCATGAATTCTTTATTTGTTCATTAATTTGACAGATATTACACATCTCAAGTTTATGGTTATAAATCAGAAGCTGAATATTATAAACATTTTTCATCAAGTGATCGATTTCCTTTTATTAAAATTCCAATGTTGTGCATAGCAGCTAAAGATGATTATGCTGTTAATATTAAAGCTTTGTCTTTAGAAAAATTAATTGAAAATAAATAAACTATTGTTTGCTTAGCTAAAACAGGAGGACATATAGGATTTTTAGAGGGCATTAATGCAGATAGTACTTGGTTCCCAAAACCGGCTTTAGAATTCTTACAATATTTTACAAAAGAATAAGAGTTAGAATATAAAGGTTAATGATGTATTATATATTAAATAATTCAAAATTCTTCAGTTATTTCATCCACTTCTTTAATTCCCAAGTCACCAAAGAATTGAGTAAGTACAGAACTTCTTTTTGGAACTCCCAAACTATCTAATTAATTAATAACTTTGTTTTGATCATCAGAAGTGAGATTGATACTAGATTCAATTTGAGTTCCCAATTATTGAAATAATTTCTAAGTATTAGCTTGAGAGCTAAATTCTTATTATTATTATTATTATTATTATTATTATTATTCCTTCAACTCTTAACTTTATTAAATAGCAAAATCACCAAAGGGATCTGTAAGACCTTTGATTTCACATACTTTTCCTAAAGATTTAAATAATTATTAATACTTAATGCATCTGATTAAGCTTAATAAGATATCTCTTATCTACTTCCAAATCTACTCATTATAACATTGCTACTACTAATTGAATTCATTAACTAAATAGGACCTCTTTTTTCGTTTTATTTCTATACAATATGGATGTTACCAAAGTTTTTGGTCAAATCTTCCACATCTACTCTCTCTTAATTATTTTCTCCTTTCAACTTTTAAAGTACATTATGATAATTAAAGTTATTGTTGTTAATAGCTAAACTTGTTTGTAATTATTTCATATGTTTATTACCATTATGTGTTTAATTCTCTAAATTTGTACTAATTATCAAAGGTGTACTTTCTCTCTATTATTATTCAAAAAAAGAATTCCTTAGTGCATCGTCTATTGAAATTCTCTTCTAACTATCTTATTCTAACATTCCTATAATCAAATTTTAAAGAGGAATTTCAAGTTCTTTTAATTATTCCTTAAATTTCCATTTATCTGGACTTCTCAACAATTCAACAAAATCTTAGTATTCATCGCAATGTAATGGAAGTTTTTAAAATATACACTAGTATGTTATTACTCCTATTGCCCATATATCTACTTCTTTAGAATAACATGATTTATGATATATTTCAGGAGCGCAATAAAAAATATTACCAGTTTTTGTTAGCATCTCCATTTCTTATCCTTTTGATTAAAATCTTCGTGATACACCAAAATCTACCACTTTTACTCTTACTTCATTTTATTCAATATCCCCTTTCAAATCCACTAGAACATTATCAGGTTTCAAATCTCTATGACAAATACCCTTCTGATGGGCATGTTGTATGGCTAATAGTAATTATTTAATCACTATTTTTAGTTCCATTATTGACAATTTTCGCTTCTTTATTATTGATTCTAATGAATCAAATGCGCAATACTCCATTATTAAATATGAAGTTTCCATCTTTTCATTTATAAATAATTCAATATCTTATGCAATGTTTGGATGTCTTAAACATCTAGTGTTATTAAAAGTCCTTTTAACGTTGTTTTATATTTCTTAATCGCCAGATCTCACTATTTTGACTGCAAAAATTTCGTCCGTTTCTTTCTTTTTAGCTACTTTTACCACTGCATGAGCACCCTAACCTAATCGAAATTGTTATAAGTTTATACCCAAAGTTTACAATGCTTCATATCGATCTTCAAATTTTAGAGCATCATCGAATTGATTAAGAGTAATAATCTCTGGTTTTACTTCATCTTCGCTAAATGAAATCTAAAATTTAAGACGATTACCTCCATTCATTTTATATATAATATTAAATACATGCGTTTATTTTATAACTATATCAAATCAGATATTTAATGTCTTAATCAAGTTTCGCACCTCCTTATATAAATTACTAAAATATCCCTCTACTTTAAATCCTTATTTCGTTTTACTCACTATCACTTAACCATCATTCAAACTTATCTAACAGAAGCCTAATTCCAATTTTAAATCTCCTCTCTTCTTCAATTCTTCATATAATGCCAATAATTATATATTTTAATGACAAATCGGTTTTTTGTTTTGAGTTGCTACAAGCTTTAAAATTTGGCTCATGGTTTAACTATTTCTAAAGATCTTGACTTCTAATTTCCCTTTTACTTATATTGCTGATCTTATCTCGATCTATTTTTCAGACATTTCTACAAAAGGTAAATTTTGTCCATCATTTTATTAAATAAGTTATTAGGCTTGACTTTATTTTGCTAATGCTAATTACATTCCTGCTTATCTTGGTTTTGTACTTGGATTTAAAATTAAAAGATTCTATGGATTTAAATATTCTAAAAGCATCTAAGTATTTCTTAAATTTTATGGTATCTATTTTACTGATACCATAGCTTAAACCGTTAACATTTTTTAGTTTTAAATTTTATTGATATTTGGTAATGCAAATGTTGTTTCTTACAATTTCTATTTTTCAATTTCTGCATCTTATTCTTCTTCCATCTATTATGTTTATGTTTCAATCTATTATCTTCTCTTAGTTTTCATCAATTTAATATGCTTAGGTATTTCTGATCCATAATCATCTCTCAAATGAAGTTATTACATTGGTCTAAGTGGTTTTTCTAAATAAGGGGCTGTAAATTAAATTTATTCTTATAATATTTTATTATTTTTTACCTTTAATTTCATTTTCTACAAAATACAACTAATTGTGTTGTTTATATACACTTTTATCAAACAAAGGTTCAAGAGTAGGTTTCTAATCACTCAATACTGAAAATTGATCATCTGTCTTTTGATTACCAATATCAACACTTTGTGTTTCCACTAAATCAGTTGTACTACCAGGTAGATATGTTGTACTAGGGGGATTTGATATTAATTTATTCTCTTTTTCATTAGTTTTTAATAATAATCTAAAGAAATAATTAATTTAAATACTTTCTAATGTAATTTAAATTTATTGAATATGATTCTTTAATTTATAAATTCAAATCAAAATTCTTCCTTATTTTTCCAATATTTTCATTAATTAAACATGGAGGCTTATCAAAAATAATAATTGTATTATTTGGATCAGTTAACAAATTCTCTTGATAAAAAGGACCAGAAAATAAATTATTATAAGAAGTAAGTATAATTTATGATTTAATTTTTGATTAATTATCATAATTAAGGGATTAAATATTATCCCAACACAGAAATTCTCCAAATGCTCTAGCTTTATCAACTAAATCTAGATATAATACATTTATATCCCATTTCATTCCAACATACTTTTCATTTTCCTTGAAAATTTGATGCAATGATTTTATGCCCTCTAAAATCCTTTCATTAGGGTAGAATGCAAATATTAATTATCCTTATTATTTCTTATGATATAAACTAAGTTCTTCCTCCATTTTAGTTTTAATAAAATATTATGGAAGTGTAATTTATTAATTATTATTTGGCTAAGTTATTTCCTTAGGATAATTCTCTAAAATTAATAAATCAACTACTTCTTTATGAAGTAATGATTATTTTTAATTCTTAATAAGTAATCTTTCTATATTCAAAGAATCGATGTGTAATTCTTTTACCATATTATAATCTGTGATGTAAATAATATTTAATGTATTCACTTAAATCTTCCAAGCGCATGCCCCTATAACCTTACCTGCTCTAATTGGACAGACAGTAACTTAAAATAATCCATTTTCAAATATCATTGTTTCATTCTGTCCAAATTTTAAAGGTTTTATTTATCTATAGGCATCATCTGCGGCATCTAAAATCCTCTTCCATTCTTATTTAAAATCATCCTCCATAACTTCCTTTTTTAAAAATGCTTATTATAAATGAATCAATTGATCAACAAAATTTCTGACTCCAAATTCAATTATTGGACTTGTAGATAAAGTTTTTATTTAGAATTCAGAAATTAAAGGAAGTCCTCCTGCATATTCAATTGATGGCTATGAAAGTAAAACTAATTTTGACTAATATAGATCCATTAAATTACTTTCTATATTTTATTCATGTAATGCTTTATATGATTGCACTCCAATCTTTAATTCAATCCACAATCTAACATTATTTATAATTTATGATTTTTCTATTCGATTATTAATAATAAACACAAGGCTCCATTTTCAGAGATGGTTTAAACACTAAAGACCTCCACTTTCATTTTAATATTAAAATTTAATGTAAATATAAAATCAATTTTCTGAATTTAGAGCTTCAATTACTTAATGCATAAACTAATTTTGCTAATCCTTAATTGATTATGTTTGTTTTGAAAATTTAACTTTTAGCTATTCTACTAAATCTGACAGTTCTTTCAACCTCTTTTTGTAGGTGTTAAAGGACTTCTCTATTTTAGCGAATTAATTTTCTAAATCAGAAATCTCACTTTAACATTCTATTTCCTTTTAATTAAAATTATTTTGAGATTAACACTCAATTTCAGATTGCTGACGAGAAGCTTGATATGATCTGTCTATTTTTTTTATTTCCTTAGTGACTTTATCAATCTCTATTTCCATAGTAGAAAAATTATGTTAATCAATCCTTTAAAAACCCTTGGAAATCTCGGAAAGTTATGTGTGAACTTCACTAAAAAAGTTGTTAAATAGTGTTTCTATTTTTTTTGTATTTTATTTTAAATTTTGCTGTTTGCTATCTTCAAGGGATTTAGAAAGTTGTTAAGTTTGAAATAATTCATTAACTTTTTAGGTACTTTTGTCAAATATTCTTTGTGTATGATAACTTAAGATAAGATCCTTACAATCTTTTTTTGAAAAATTATTTTCTATTTAAATAGATTTATGATTTACTTTCTAAAACAATGATAGCATCACTAATTGACATTTCATAGTTCCAGTTTTAAATCATTGAGATTTGATTTTACTATATTTAATAATATATATTTTACTTAATATAATTCATCTTATATTAATTGGACTAGTATTAGATAAATTATTAAATTAAAAAAATCTAATGAAATAATATATTTATATAATGGTTATTTTTTTACCTATTTTAAATGTCTTCTAAATTATAGAAATAAGTATTTTTAGGTATTTTAAGGGCAAATTATTTGAAACTGGCTTTACATAATTTTCTATCTATTAGACTATAAAGTTTTGATTTTGATGAGCTAGAGCTATTATAAACAAATTTAGAGTTAGGTTGAATGAAAATTTAATAAATAATATTGCTTGCTATCTATTTTTTGACTTTGTTATATAAAGATTAGACTTTTTATTAAAGTTTTAAAATAATTGACTACTTCTACCTAGCAAGAGATTTCAATTCCTAAGTATTCATATAAAAGTTAAGAAAATGAAAATTATTTTTGCTTGGAATATTTTCAAATATGAAACTATTTTCATAAAAGCTATTTGTTTTAAGGAGTCTATTAATTTGTGATTGGAAATAGTAATACCAAACTTTTTGAAATTTTACTTTACTTTTGAGTAAATAAAGTCTAATAATTTAAAAAGGAATGACTATTTTCTATTTTCTTCTACTTGCTTTAATTTAGACATTAAGTAATATACTAATTAGAAATACTAACAAGATGATTTAAAATAGAACATATAGCGATAATGATTAATGAAGAAATTTAATTAATCAAATAAAGATATTAATCGTAATTGCAATCATCAAGATAAAAATTTTATTTTAATAAATCAATAACATGAGTTATTTTTTATGAATTATAATATTACAATTCACAACTAAGGATCATAAATCCTATGATTTAATTTTATTTATCTTCTATATTGCTACATAATTCTATAGCATTTTGATAAACTCATAATACAATAATTAATATAATCATAAAAATTTAATTCATTGTTTTTATTTTTATTTTTATCATTCATGAGTTTAGGTGCTTCATGAAAGCATAACATTTTTTATAAGTTATAAATAAAAGGAAAGTATTGTTCAATTTAAAATGGATATTTATTTTACACTGCTCAAACAAGAATATTATTTATTCTTAATATATAATTTTGAATTATTGTCATAAAATTTGTAAATTTTATTAATTGTGATTTAATTATAAAAATTTTGTAATTTTTAAGGAATTGTTAAATAATATAAATATCATTCAAATTCCATCTCATCGTTTGAACTTGCTTCACTATCTGAATTTTCTTGATATACAATTTGATATGGGTTCTAAACTCCAAGATGGACTCTTCTGATATAACAATAGAATCGATTTTTGACCATGTTCTCCTAATTAGTTTAAGAATAAAATATGTACAGGTCTTCCTTTAAGATGTGATGAAATAAGACTCCATTTGCCTCCATAATCCTAATATAATTTAATGATGGTGGCATCTTCAGCTTCAGTCCATGGGCCTGTATTAATTTCAGGATCAATTTTATTAATATATCGTTCTCTTATCTATTTGCTCAAAATGCCAGGAAATTCTAGAGCACTATAGTTGAATTAATTTTTACGTAAAGCGATTAATTTCCAATTCTTGCCATGTTATTAGACTAATTGAAGAATTTTCTCATCTTCACTCTAAGTCCATTATTTCCTTTTAATCTAGTTATATATATAAGATTATTATTACAATCTTAACTGGTTATAATCTTCTCCATCTTTAACAACATTATGAAACATTTCTTCCTGGCATATGTTTAGCAATTTCATTCCATTTTCCATTATGTTTTTCATAATAGATTCTCAATTAAGCATCTTCATTGGCATCCCATAGCTTTAGTGTTCTTTTCTAGATAATATTAGAATATGATTGATACTTTTTTACTTTGAGTTTATTCCTTTTTGATGTTAGAATCATTTTCCTCTTAAATAGGTTGACTATTAATTAATTCATCCTATAAGACGAATCCTGAAGGTTATTGAGTAGAAGGAGGATCACTTGAAGATTGAAAACTTATTTTTATAAAATAAGAGCTTACTCCATCTAATCCACATAATAATCATTATCCAATTATAGGTATTAATCCGTTTCTATTATGTTGTTTTACTAAACTTAGTCAATCATTGCTTCCTAAATTACAGGTTAAATCGATAAAGTTTATGCTGGCTTTTATGTAGGTCTATTGGCTTTTTCTGGTTTTTCTCTATTAGAGAAGCAACAGATTGATTAGAAAAAATTGAACATGATAATTAAATTAATTTCAAATCTCTGCAAATATGATGTTAAATGTCCTTTTATTCCAATTCGGAAACATTCCATCAGCATAATCCATAGGACCGGGTATATTATTTTTAGGGACACTTTTTGAGAATCTTTCTTACTATAAATATATTATTTAAGTAAGACCTTGCACATAAAAGGAGGTGGATCTTTTTTCTTCTTTTTAAATAATCCTTATTAATTTGAACCACATTTTTCTAAATAAAATGGTTCATCATCTTCTTCACCTTCGTTGACCTCCTTAATTTTCCATCTATCAGCTCCTACTCCAAATGGTGGTTTTACTACTGCCAGCTTAGGATCTTCTTCTTCTGGTTTAATTATTTAATGAGCAATAGTATGCTAATTGACATTATAAGCACTTGGAGCTGGATTTATGTTTGGAATTGATAATTCTTAACTTTTAGGAGCTTAACTCATAAAAGCACATGTTCCCTTTTATTCTGATTATTTCTTGTCTTTTTTTTCATCATCAATTTTTGTTAGATCATATGAACCAGGACCAGGAACTAACATTTTTTATTCTTTAAATCTATTTTCATTAACTCCAAATTATCCCAAAGGAGCTTTCATTAACTTTTAAATCAATCTTTATTCCATAGTATTAGCAGCTTTATATTACCCAGGAGCAGGAGTATCAGAAATTGATTAATCGAATCTATTTTTGCTTACTAAAAAAGGAGGTTAAGGGCCCTTTAATCTGTGAGCAGCAACTTCCAATGAATAACTACCAGGACCAGGAGTACGCTGAGATTTTGTATGAAATCGTTTAGCTTTAGTTTTTATAGGTCCTTTTGCTTATGATTAATTAAGAAATTTCGAAATAGTATGTAAGGTAGAGGCATTTTCATAATAACCAGGTCCTGGCGTAGCATCCTATTAAATTCAATAAAATACTTCAATAACACTATATTCTGAATCAATATCAGTATCTCTTGAAGTAGTTGCAGGGTTAGTAGATTGATGAAAACTATATTATTTATTATCTAATCCTTTTTTTATATAACCAGTGTTGTTTTTGAGATTTTAGAATTTGAAATCTGTATTACGGTTTTATTTGGAGCTGAATGAAGTGGTTGGTTTCATTTGGTACATAGGATGGATTTGGCTACTGATATCATAGTAACCTGGACCAATAGGTGATATGTTATCTTTTTTTTCTAAGCTTGATGGTTTATGCCATGATATTCCCCGAGGCTTAGTATTATTAAATGAGCTTTTAAGATCATAAGATCCTGGTCCAACATCATATGATGTGTCGACAAAAGTTTATTCCAATTTATTGTCTTGATTTATTATTTTTAAAACCTTTATTCTCAGTGTAGCCTTAATGAATATTAGCTGGAATGGAAGGAATACTAATATCTCTATCCTTAGCCAATTGAGCCAATATATTTTGTTTATTTGGTCGATTAGGATGTCCAGCAGAGTGAAACTTCTTCCTTTCTTCTTAAAAGTATTGTGTAGGACTAGAATATGATTAATATTATTTACCCAGGTCCTTCAAATTTATCTTCTTTGAATCGGACAGTAGTGGATCTGAAAACTGAGATTGGTTTAGGTACTTCCAAAATTTTGATTTCTTACTCATCAGATTGAAATATAACTTTTTAACATTCAAAAGAGCTCATAAGATTATAAGTTCCAGGTCCTGGTACAGGATTAAGATTATCACATTTTGCTCTTTTATCAACTGTTGAATTGAATGCATAATTATTAGTTCTTTATTATATTTCAGGGATATGATCATATTATCCAGGACCAACTAATCCAGTTTTTGGAATATAAGAGCCTCTTGTCTCACTTCTATATACAAAAGCCATTGAATATATTATATAGTTAATTAAATAATCTATCAATCCTTTTAAGTAATCCATTCCAATAACGTACCATTATCCCATCTACCTCTGTGTTCCTCTCCTTTCTCATCAACCACAGACCCTAATCCATGTTATTTACCATCATGCCATTCTCCTACATATTTTGATCCATCAGCTATATAAATTATAAATAGATTTACGCCAATCAAAAGTTCCATAACCTTATTTCTTATCATTTTGATAAGATCCTTTGTATCTCCTTCCATCTGCCCATTTAAATTCTCCAGATCCATGCATTTTGTTTTATCTCCATTATCCTATATAGGTTCTTCCATCTCCCCAAACGTAAGTCCCCATACCATGAATTGCATTATCCAAAAATTCGCCCTCATAATATGATCCATCCGGCCATTTAAATAAGCCATGTCCTTCCTTTTTACTCTATATATAAGCTCCTTTATAACTGGTTCCATCTGGCCACACTTCATGTCCCAATCCATCTTACTTATCATCTTTCCAACTACCTTCATAACTTGCACCATCTGCATGTACATACTTTCCTTATCCATGAGCTTTTCCAATATATATTATTTTTACCTTTGTCATTATCCCATTATCCTTCATAATAATCTCCATCTGCATGTATTAATCTACCATGTCCATGAGCACAACTGTTCTTCCAATATCCCTCATAATAACTGCCTTCCTTCCAAACTTGTCTCCCTTTCATATTAAATCTAATTAATACCTCGACCCTATCTTAATCCATATTTCCATTAACCATCATATACCATCCCTTATTCAAAAATTTATGGCTCCAAATATACTGCCTCAGGATCATCACCTCTTGTATATTAATATTCTTTCAATTTACTAAGCACCATTTTCACTTTTGCCCCAATCAAGCTTTATAGTTCACTAGCTGGTCTACCCCAAGGTTATGCAAGTTTTGCTACAGGACTATGCACTGATATTAATTATTCAGAATTTGTCTTTTATTTTTAAATGTCCACACCATCTCCAACCATTGACAATGATGCCTCCTTTTGAATATTTATAGAAGGCTTTTGACTTGTTCTTAATTAATGTTATGAAGTATTAACTATTTCAGCCAATGATGCTTTTGAAAATGGTTAAGATCTCCTTACTATTGAGTGCAAAGAGGCTTGTTTAGCATTCTAATGACCTCCATATTCACTTATATTTTATGGGTCATTCATACATGCTTGACAATTACCCATTTCTATTTTCAAATTATATAAATTATTCTTTTTATTTATTTACTCATTCAAACATTCTCATTTCTCCTCATATACCACAAAAAATTATATTTTTGTTAAAGTACTTTTAATACTAATTATAAAACTTTTAACTATTAAACTTATTAAAATGTTTTTTTCTTATTTCTTTATTCGATTTACAATCATATAAATATCTGAATAATAAATATATTAACTGTCTTTATTAACAATTTTAAATTAAATTAACACTCTTATTAATATTTTAGAGATTTTATAAAAAAAAACAACATTATGAATTTGAATTATTTATCATAAATAGAGTAATATAATATTATCATATTTTGAAGTTAAATTATAACTTGAAAATATCATTTTTAGGTATAATAAATGGTATGTAAATTTAATGATTCTAACATAGATTTTTTTAGTTGATTTTAAATAATCAGTAGCAAGATTATATAAAAATTAAACAATCATCTAAATAGTTTATAAATTTATTATTAATATCATTTTCCAACTCTATTAATTTACTGTATTGCTAATTTATTTGATTTAATTTATGATATCCTTCTCTTAGTTTATTAATTAATCATTTATTAAGTCAAATCTTTATGCAATTTAAAAGAATTATAATCACTTAATGATATAGATTTGCTTTCCTTACTTGATTAACATTCATATTTATTAATATCTTAATACTTATATTATTCAGATTATGATCTTAGATGTTATGTAGTTATTTTTAGTTTATTCATCAATCTATCAAATATTGGATACCTCTCTATCTTTTCTGACTTTCTGCTAGAGAGATTGATTGGAGTTCTTAATGATTTTTATTAGATTTTTTAATTATTTTTAAAATAAGTAGTATCTTATTATTCATCTTCAATTGTAAGATTGATTTTAATTTCACTTTTAGCTGTTTAAGATTACAATTCTATCAATTATGCTTAAAATTAATCTGATGCAATGTCTGCACAAGTTTATCCTCCAGATTAGATTATTTAATCTAATAATAAATAATAAGAAGTTGTAGCATCATTATGTTGATTTGAAATTAAAGATTGACAAATATAAATTTTTGAATATCCCATCTTTTCCACTTTATTTACAACATTATTATCTATTGGAATCTTATGTTATCCAATTAAAATTCCTTGTTTAATTTAAAAATTTGTTTGATATAAATTAAACCAAGGATGCTTCCTTATTTAATCAACATTAGGTCTCTTTTCTGGATCTGTATTCAAAATAAATTTAAGTAAATTTATAGCATTATTACTCAAAAAATTAGGTATATTATAATTGGCAGATAGAATTTTTTTATATAGTTAATTTGTATCACCATCTTAAAAAGGTAAGTATCCACATAACATTACAAATAATACAACCCCACTACTCCAGATATCAGCTTTCAAGCCATCATAAGATTTTCCTAATATCATTTCAGGCGGAGCATAACAAGGTGATCCACAAGCTGTCTTCAATAAATCATCATAAGTATTAGATAGACCAAAATCTACAATTTTTATTCGACCTTTAATTAAAAGATTCTCAGGTTTTATATCTCTATGAACTATTTTTAATTTGTGTAAATATTCTATCCCTGATAATAGTTATTAAAATAAAGCACAAGCATTTACTTCAGGTATTTTCTTATTTTTAACAATGTAATTAAATAATTCTTTTTTGCAATATTCCATTACAATAAAAATATACTTTTAAGTTTCAAATACTTCATATAACATAATGATATTAGGATGTCTAACAATTTTCAAAATATGTAATTCACGCTATAATCTCTCTATTTCAATAATATCAACTATTCTATATTTATTTATAATCTTTATTGCTACTGTTTATAATGTAGGAATATGAATTGCCAATTTCACCTTTCCAAAAGTGCCAGAACCAATTGTTTTCCCCAATTAATAATTGCCAATACATTTCATTTTATAATATATATAAATCACATTATAGTACAACACCCATTTTAACTAACTCTTGTGCAATTATGATCTTCTTACATTCGATGTTTTAGACAAACTTCACGATGACACTTTCTACATTAGAATTTATTCAGTTCATTTAATCTTACTTTACATTCTGGACATTTTGATTCCTCTTTTTTTATTTATCCGCATATATGCTATTTTAAAATATCATTTTCGGATTAGTTTGACCAATATTGAATAACAATTTAACATTTGGAACATTTCAAAGCTTTCTTTTAAGTAACTTAAGATGGACATTCATGTTCTTTCGAATCTTTATGTTCAAGGCAAAATTTCTTATTACAAAGTGTACATTTAAAGGGTAAAAAATCCCTTCTTTTACAATATTCCAAATCACATCTTTCCATTTAATCATCTAAATTCATAGAAATTTAAGTTTCTTTAAATATTTATTCTATGATTTATTTTATTATCTTATTTTTATAAAATAATTAAAAGAGTTTTTTATTTTAAAAATAATACTATAAATTCTATGACTCTTCATATACTTGTTAATATTTTATCAAATAAATCTTTAATAGCATATAAAACTCTGTATTTTTAATCTACTTAATTTATAATGATATACTTGCATGGTAAATAATAATAAATGAATTTGATTAATAGAATAAATAAGATTTCATAATATGATAATGCTTAATTGAAAAATTATCAATTGATTTATCTATTAGTCGTTTGTTCGAGACATTAAGATATTAATTTATCAATTTTTACATGATTAGTTGAACTAAATTTTTTTATTAGCTGTTTTAAAATTATTCATTTATTTTATGATTGACCAAGAGTTTCCGCCAAGTTTAGAGAATGTTGGAAAAAAGAAAGACTTAAGTTGGAAGTCTTTTAGCGATTTCCCATTGTTTGTTGAATAAAGTTCTTAATTTCCAAAACAAGGGAAATTAGGAAATTGTTATTGGATTGCGCCTTTGGTTTCCGTGTATGCAGCAAAGTAAACTACATAAAAATGTTAGGCCACAACAAATAAAATCACTTTTTTAATCTCATGATAATAATTTTACAACAGTAAGATTTTGTATTGATGGAGATTGGTAATTAATATAAGTGGATCATCATTTTCCTTACAATGAAGAGAAGTAGAAAGTAGCTTACAGTAAATTAGTTGATGGAGCAATATGGGCGATGATATTAGAAAAAGCATGGGCTAAATTATACGGTTCTTATTAACAAATAAGTGCTGGTTTCAATAGGTATGATTAGGATATAATATTCAATATAGAACTACTTTTAAAGTGTTAACTGGAGCACCAACAAATAAGTTTAGAACAAAGGATCCTAAATTTAAGGAAATTCTTTATGAAATAGGATCATAACGTTTTCCAGTTGGTGCAAATAGTAAAAAATAATAAGAAGATAAAATATTTGCAACTAATCATGCTTATTCAGTCCTGAAAATAGAAGAAGATTAAATAATTGTTCGTAATCCTTGGGGATTAAAAAATAGAGATTAACATTAATTAACATTAGAGGAATTTAAGAAAAGGTTTGCAAGTATTGAATGTTGTTATCATTTTGATGGATACTAATATGAATATGAGAAAGTGACTTCAGATATTTTGGAACCTGTTTATTTTGAGATAGAAATAAAGGCTCCAGGAAATTATTTTTTTACAATAAATTAGAAAAATAAAAGGTGGTTCCGCAATAAACCACATCTCAATTATGTCATATCTCCTTGTTAAATTTAAATGATTTATGGTGACTCTATTTTAAATTAACAACAACATAAATCTAATAAAGAATTATGGATTAATTGGAACTTTACTAAACCTTGTAGGATTTATATACTCTGTCTAGTTGAATGGTAGAATATAGCTGTAAATGAATTCATTTTTAATACTTATGGACCTCAATTCAGTCAAAAAAGAGTTATGAACATTATAACAAATAATGATGACATCAACAATTTAGGAGAAATACATTATGTTTAGAGAGATTCAGAAAAAGAGTAGGAAGAAGAGGAAAAGTAAGTATAAAATCAAAATGTGGATTTTCAATAAATAGAAGAACCATAAATAATTTCACCTCCAACTGAATAGAAAGAGCGTAAAAGTTGTGGGTAATGTTCAATATATTGATAAATATAATTTTATTAATAAAATGTCAGTTATGAGTTAGAATAATGATGCTTCTATGAAGTAGAGAGATAATAATCGCCAACAAATTACATCTTTAAGTAAGAATAACTAGGTTCATACTTTAGATCAATTGTCAAATATGTATGGTAAATCTAAACCTGGTGAATTGGCATAATCCCTTGTTTATGGTGATAAACCTAAAAAAGAAAACAACCGTCCTTCAAAATAAATGTAAACTACAGTATCCGAGAAACCTAACTAATGGTATACTAGAACAGTAGCTGTGTCTCCATCAAAATTTACTTTGCTTTCTTAATAATTATATAATCATATTCCAGATACTTTGGAAGCATAGAAATCATAAAGAGCTTTCCATATAAAAGATTAAAAATTATTATTGTCCCCTGAAAGATTACATTCACTGCCTAATTAAAATGGTGATAAAACACCTGAAGTTTGCAATCGACTAATTGAATACAAGACTTTTGTAAGTGACAAAAAATAAACACTTAAAGATTAATTAGATGCTGAATATTTGAGTTAATGCAGCTTTTAACCATAAATAGATGAAAAGAGTAGAAAAATGGCTATAAAAGCTACTAATCAAGAAGTTCGTTCAGCTGATGAATTTCATGAATAATAAATGAGACATCTTTAAAAAGTTAATGAGAAGAGAGAAATACTTTAAAAACAGCAAGAGGAAGATGAAAAAGCCGAATTATCAAGTCCAAAATTAACAGTTAAAACTCAAAAATTAACACTCAAATATTGTGAATAACCACTTGTTGACAGATTACACGAAGTAAAATCAAAGACTTAGACTTTACCTGATTCTACTTTAAATCATTCATTCAAACCATAGATATCTAAAAAATCTAAAGAAATCAAGAGGGAAGAATCAGTTTAAGATTTCTTATATAATGATGCTAAAAATAGATTAGAATAAAAGAAATAAACTGAGACTATGATTCCACAATCAGTTATATCTCCAACTGACAAAAGTTAAAGTTGGTTTGTATAGAGATTTATAAAAGAATTCTATTATTAATTAAGTGGCTTGGATAGAGTATAGGAAACAAAGGACTACTCAAAAATTTATTAAGATGACTTTTAAAAAATATTAGAAGGCTTAGGTTTTGGTTAATGTGATATGTTATGGAATGAATTAAATAATGGATTTTATGTTTTATCAAGAAACTTATTGGTTATCTTATTGGCTATCCAAGCAGTGCCATAACATCTAATAGAAATTCCATTATACAAACCAAAAGTTGAAGAAAACATTTAAGTCAAATCTAAATATTAATGTGATGAGAATGGAAATTTAATATTGAGTGTTGGTGATTGTTAAGAATTACATAAAATGTTCTACAAATTATATTTGAATACTAAATAACAGAATGGTAATGGAGTCAGAAGAAGAATGGCTCGTTCTCCATAACCAGAGATAAGGTGTGGATCACCAAAGATATCAGAGAGAACAAAATAGTTAGCTGAAGTTAAAAGATAAGATTCATCTTTATTTGATTGGTTCAGTCAATAAGAGGAAAAGAAAAAGTAAAGTTTGGAAGAGCTAAAGAAATAAGTAGAAGAAGAAAGAATGAAAGAATGTAAATCAATCCAAAGAGAAATCACAATAGATTTAAATTAATTAGCTAAACCTCTTTAAAAATAGGAGGATAGAACAACTGTGGATGTGGAATTTGATAATCAATAATAGCATTGCACATTCTAACCATCCATTAGTAAACCTGCTTAAAAGATTTAAGCAAGCAATTATGCTGTTTAAGAAATGGAAAAATAAGCAGCTAGGATGAAGGAAGCTAGATTAAGATAAAAAACTCTTGCAAATCTAAAAAACAAAGGAACCACTACAAATAATACAAGTAGAAGAAAGGAAAAGTGTGTTACTGAGAATGAACTTAATAATGAGCCAAAATAGAAGAAAAATAAAAGTAGACCTATAAGTGACAAAAGTACTCCTATGTTATTTGTGGATGTCAAAATTGAGGATGGAAAAAGTGCCAGGATTGTAGTATTTGAAGGAGATACATCTATAAGTTTGGCTAACAAATTTGCAAAAGAACATAGTAATTATAAATTCTAAATATTTATTAGAATTGGATGACAATATGAAAGATAAATTAAAGGACTTACTTGATTAACAGATCAATTCTTATTTGATGAAGATAGAAGAAGAATAAGAACAAGATGATGATTGAAATATATATTTACTAAAAATATAAATTATATATATTAAAATGTATGTCAAATTTTTGACATAGTGACAAGTTCACAATTAAATAACATCGAAATTAATAATTTTATAGTAATGTTTAATGAAGAATTAGGTGTCATTGATTATGAAGTTGAAAGTGATGATTCAATTTAGTTGATTGAAAATCCATTAGAAAATGTAATACCCACTCCAATTTAAGAATCGAAATAAATAACTTAGTAAATTATACCATAATAACAATAACAACCAGAATAATCTAATATAGATAATACAGAAAATATTGAAAGATAATAACTTGAAGAAGAATAAATGTTACGTCGACCTTATGCATTAAGATGGAAAAAGAAATCTATTAAAAAATTAGAAAAAATTACTTCAAAAATTACAGATTAAGACTTAGATGAAATTAAAGACATTTTAACTAAGAAAGCAACAATATCTGAATCTAGAATTAATAATAATAATAATAATAATAATAACCATTATAATAATAATAATAATAATAACAATAATAATAATGATGTGATAATTTCCGGTTCAATTTTAAAGAATCCTTAAACAACACTTAATTAAGTGCAGAAATAAAAGTAATTTTAAGTTCTTGTTGAACATTTTGCAAATAAACCTGACTTTCTTGAAGCAATTATTGCATAAGATTTAGAGCAAGAAAATGGAAATTAAGATGGAGGAATCCTAAAAAAACCTATGATTGTACCTCCAAAAGCAGGATTAAAGAAATAACCAGGGAGAAAGAAAGCAAATGTAACTTTTGAAGATCAATCCTAACCACCAAATGGAGGAATTTAATTTATTAAAACTAGTGTTCTTCCTTAAAAGTAACCTCCACCTCCACCATAACCTTAACAGTAAATTTCAAATATACTTTCGAAATTCTAAGAATTTAGAGAAAAATCGGTAGCACCAATATAATCTTAATAAACAACTGCAGTTTAAGAATCTTCTGATGTTCCATTAGGGACAGGCGCTTGGTACCCTAATAAATAGGATAGGAAAAGTTAACCATTTATTCCACCTCATGCAGGATCGAATCCAAAAATATTACCTACTGTTAGTTCAGTTTAAATGATCTCTTCCTCTTAGGCTGCTTAATAGTCTTTAAATCATAAGTTTTTAGGAATGAATCAAAATTAATCAAGAATCAGTAATAGTCCTCAAAGGGTAAGAGATATGATTACTTAATAATATACTTCTTCATATCAAGTTGATAGACCTCCTGTTATGCCAAGTAGATAGTAACCTGTTTTTTAATAATAAATCCTTGAAAAGAATATCAATTATGAAATAAATCAAGTAAAAAAAAATAAGGAATAATTAAGTAGTCATTAATAATCTTAACTTAGAGAGTCTTAAATTAAATTATAAGCTAAATTATAAGAAAGCGTAAAGCGTTAAAGTGTTGCTCAACCTACAATAGAAGAAAATGATTCTGATTTTATGGATGATATAATGGATAGTTAAGCATTTATTGATTTTAAGAGAGCTGGTAATTTAATGTGTGGATCTCAATAATCCTTATAATAATAATAATAATATTGGCAAGAGATTAATTTTAATACAGATATTCCCAAAGATTATTATATGAATGAAAAATTTAGAGTTGATGTTGTTGAAGATATTGATATTAATGATCCATATGAATTATTTAAGATGTATTTTGATTAAAGCATTTTTAAATACATTTGCTAGATTTCAAACAAAAGGTAATGTATAAGAATTGATGAAGATATATTGGAATCATTTATATCAGCGCTAATTTATATTTTCTATATTTAATTGTTAGGAATGAGAGAAATTAAAAGAGTTAGATTTGATCATATTATTGATTATGTAACATTTGGTCATATTTGTAAAGAAATCAGAATTGATGAATTAGAAGATTATTCATTCATTTTTGAGAAAATAAGTAAGAATTTTAAGAATCTTTACTAACCCGATGAATTTTTAACTTTAGATTCTCCTATATTTTATTAAAATCATTGTGTTGAAGGACTGATATCCCTTTCGGATGGTATGAAAGGATATGTATTAGACTTTATATATGGAATAAAGGATTAGAAGATTATTCAAAGTTTATAGAAATATTAAGGAAAACATCATAAACTGTATTTGGGACCTGAAGTATCATCTTTAAATCTGATAAGTTAATTAAAGAAGAAATAATTTGGTTCGTTGGCAAAAGTAGTTGATAAACAGGTATTTTACTTAATTATATTTAGACTCAACTAACTTAAGATTAAATGTAGGAGGTGAAACAGAATGCCTAAAAAGGTTAAAGTACATAATTTTTATCATCTGATAATCAAACGATTATGCTTATATATGCAGAAAGACAATAACATTTATAATAAGTAGAAGGATTTGTATCTTCATTTGCTGATTTCACAAGACTCAAACCTTAAGATACTAAAATTAAAAGTGATGTAAATAAACCAATTATATTATATCTATATGATAAAATAAAGACATAATATGACAAGAGAGGTAAGACTTATTAATATTCATAATTGCCTCATCAAGATGCAAATTAGCATTTAGAAATATTAGTTTAATTAGTATATTCTAGCATATACAATGCTAATATTTTAAATAAAATAAAAAATTAATCATCTTCTTTGGCTCCAGATAAAGCTAAATAAATGTATTTAGAATTTGTAAAATAATTATTACACTCATTTTATGTCCGTAGTCTAAAAAGAAGAGGTATTAATTAATTTCCTTAAAATCATACATTGGAATCAGGAGATACTGGAACATTTAGTTGTATTGAATGTGGAGAATCAAGTTAAACTATTTGTAGAGAATGTTCAAATCATTTTTAAATGCTTATTCCTGTATGTAGGAATAAAAATGAATAATGTTTAAAATCACATATAGAAATGCTAATAAATCAACCAAAAATTACAAATACAAATAAAAGACTTACAAATAAATAAGCTATTGTAAAGTTCGAGTTTTATAGATCTCAAATTGAATCATCCAAAGACTCTAATGCAAAATCTGCACTACCAGTGATTGAAGATACCTTATAATAATTAGATAGTTTGGATCCTGATGAAGAGTTATCTATTGGAATATAAACTTTATTAGTTTCATTGTCTGACTTAATTCAAAAAATGTTCTAATAACCTAACATATTAGTTCCTTAAAAATTGTAACAAAATAAATAAGAAGTTTATAATTTGTGTCAATTAGATCCACCAATAAAATCTGCTTAACATTTATAAAAGTCAATTTCTTAAGTTTATAACAATTAATAAGAAGCTATGTAAAGTTCTTAAGTTGTGCCTTAATTAATTAAAACTAAAATTGGAGAACAAAGTATTATAGAACCTTCAATTTAGAAATTATAAGCAAGAGTTGCCAAAATCTATAAATGATTTCATTAATAATATAGTTTTTATTTAATTATCTATGAATTTCTATAATATGGGAGAGGAATGGAAATTGAATTTGCTACATAAAATATCAATATATAATGAATCAAATTTCTTATCCACTTGAAGCAACATTTAGTATTTAAAATAGTGCTGAACCTACAACAACAAACAAAAACACTCCAAGAAGTATTGGACCTACTGGAAGGTTTTCTTCTTTTTTCTAAATAAATTATTAGGTTAAATCAAATACAATTAATGATTTTGGCACCTTTCCTTATTTATTAACATTTCCTTAATAGTTTTAACTTCTCAATTTCATTGTTTAAGCTGATGGCTAAATTAAGTTAACATATAAGACATACCATGTGTATTGATGTTGTTTTTGTGAAGTATTTTAATTAATGAAATCACACGTATTATTATTATATGCTAAAAAAAGCATTAACTTATTGTCTTTAAGATGATGATCCAGTCAAAATTTCTGAATTAATTGGAGTTAGAGAATATTAGAAATAACCTAAACTAAGTTAAAGCACCTTTGTTACTTCTTCTGATCTAAAACAAATGATCCTTAACCAAAAGAGAGAAAATAGTGTACATTCATATCGAAAAATTTAACACTAAGATGCTGATTTAAAACCAATTAATCGAACTTTCGATTGCAAATTGCCATTGAACCAAAATACTTGTAGAAAATACATTAATCTTAAATTGATTCAAGAACCTCCTAAACCTAAACTTTACTTTGGAATCAAGCATTAATAATTTAAAGTAAAATAATTCTTTTTATATATCGTAGATTAAAATCAAAATGCAAAGTAAAAGATTGGAAGACATGTTCTGATTTTAATAACTTTGACTAATTAATATATTAATTTTTTATTTGCTTATGAATTTTAACAGATAGGAATTACTTAATTTGTAAAATAGAATATTTAATCGTCCCAAGAGGTTGAATTCTGTTTATGTGGCACCTACATTAGAAGATATTGGGATCTTGGCTGAATTACCAAACAATAAGGTACCAAGTCTAGGATTTAAATAATAAAGTGCATTAAGAACTTAACTCAAAAAATATAGAAATTTATATCTTTATGACAAGAAACTATTTAGAAACAAGAAAGAATCAAGAGACTTCAGAGATAATATAGAAAATAAAGGATCTTTAAATTATATTAATAGTTCTAAACCATCTTCATAACCTATTTGGGAAGATGATATGAAAATCACTAAATTAAGTATTATGAAATCTGAAATCTTAAGAAACAAGGTTTCGGATATCTCTAAAAACATTAACCATTCCTAATCCAATGGTCCTAGAAGATTATCTAATATCAATCCTGACCCTATCTAATTTAAAAACTTAGTAGTGCTGCCCTCTATACGAGGCTGGGATAATAACAACTAGAACTCTTAAAGATCAAACTGAACTATTTCTATTTATTAATGAATATATAATAAATAATCATCATATTATTGAAATACCAATACATATTAATTATTATATTTAAATATCTCTTTTTACAATGTGATTTGTAAATTATTTGGATTAGTTCAAAATTATTATTTACAGTGAGATATATATAAAATATTTCCAAAGAAGGAATTCTATTGCATATTTGATCATAAAATTTAATGAATCTTTCTTTTAGATGTTTCTAAAATTTTACTTATTATTTTATTACATTAAATGATTTATATAAAAGTTGAAGAATGAGTTTTAAATTTAGAGTAGATGATAATCTGAGATATTAATTTATATACTTGATGATGAATTAAATTGAGATAGAAATGATCATAAAATTATTGAAAAGCAAAAGAATAATAATAATTAATAAATTTATATTTGGTCTCAATAGTCTTCTTGTAAGAATCCAGCATCTCTTTTAGGGAAAGAATTGCATGAATCAACATGAATTTCACTAATTTGAATATAAACAAATACAATCCATTTCTGCAATTCCATACATCATGTAATTTTTCATCTTGAATACACCAATGTTTTTAACAACATTATGATTTATGTAATCCAGCACAAACATGACCATCTGATTTTTTGCAATCTTTATGGCATGAATCATTTTCAGCAGTTGATCTAACCCATTTCTTATCGTTGCTTGTGATAGGAGGAGCCATTGTTGCTGATATTATACCAATCAATAGAAGAACCAATAATAATCTCATTTCCGTTTTTATATATATATATAAAATAATTAAATAATTAAATAATTAAACTTTTTACAAAATAAAGAAAATAATTCAATTTTTCACATTCGTTTTCATTATATATTAGTATTCAGTAAATTATTATATTTTCTTGACTAAATTAATAAAAAATAGTTACCTGGAATATTATTGTCTATAATTATTAGAATTTTTATAATAACTAATTTCAAATTATTCTAATTAAAATTAATTAATCGATAAATTTTCAAGTTTGGTTAAATATTGTACCAATGCCTTTTAATTAATTTAAATTAATAGAATTCGTAAGAAAAACTTCACTCATAAAGCAAACACAAGAGGAACATTAATTAAAAAAAAAAAAAAAAAAAAAATGTCTTCAAATGAAATTGATTGGATTAAACTATCAAACATAATACATTTAATTAGTAATAAAGCCTATAGAATTGCTAAAAATCACAATCTGATAATGAACTTGAAATAAATAGATAGTTTTCAATCACATGAAGATTATGTAGAGAAAATATTCCCTTTATTTCAAAATGAGAATTTTAAAAGTTTAGTAAAAGAATTGGAATACCACTAAAAGATATTTGTAAAATAGGGAACTTATCCTTTGAAACTTAAAGTAGCCATAGATTAACACTATGATGCTTCTCCTCGCACGGGTATTAGACTCCTAGTGTTGGATTAAATCAATTAGAATGACAATTAGGCATCCTGGAAATATTAAAATTATGCACAATATTTAAGATTTAATGAGGCCACAGAATTCATCGGGGCAATATACATAAAAAGTTAAGGCTCGAATAATATAATTTATTCAACTTTAAGTGTATATTCTAGATATGAAAAAGAAGATTATATAATCATACCTTATTCTGAAAATACTATAAACAACTTTCTTTATAAATAAGTTAATAGAGAAGGTGATACTTTGTTACTAAGTAGGAAGTAATTAATTCTAAACTTTATCCCATTAAGTACTCCTTAAGTTTACAAGAAAGAAGTTTAACAAATATTTAATCTTCGATTTAGTAGTTTTTACGAGTTAATAATTAAACCTTCTCGTTACTAAAATTAAATTGATTCCAACGATTTTACCTAAAAAATTCAAGAACTATAAAATTAGCACTTTAATAATAAAATTTTTAGGAGAAACTTTGATGATTCGCAATTATCTGCTATTGAAAATGCCATAAATTTTAATAAAAGAGTATTTATCTAAATTTTAATAAATAGGTAACATTAATTGAAGGTCCTCCAGGAACAGGGAAAACATAAACTATTTTTGGAATAATATCAATTTTATCAAATTTTATAAGAGAATCAAGAAATAAAAGTGAAAAGGATGTTATTTTAATTTTAGGAAAATCTAATAGCGTCGTTAATGATTTAGTGAGAAAAATCAATAAAAGCTTAGAGAATCAAGATACTATAACAAATTGTTCAGATGAATCACGTGATTATCTAAAAGTTGTTCGTTTTGGAAGGCCAGAATTATGCGAAAATGATATAGCAAGATATAGCTTAGAAATTAGATCGCAAGAAATGTTTTTTTCTAAATATAAAGATCGTATTAATCAGATTTTGAAAACATATATCACTAAATAAATAGAAGATTTGTTAGATAAAGAGTAAATTTAAGATTTTCAATCATATTTAAAGGAAATCAATCAATAAATAACTCTAGTTTCATTAGAAAAATATATAAATAATTTGAATTTTAATACCAAAAACCAAAAAATTTTGAATGCTTTTGGATAAGTTTATACAAAATTGTCTGATAAACTAAAAGTTGAAGAAATCGTCTATAAAAAAATAGAAGAAGAAAATTTTAAATATGTAATAATTTTTTATAAATGTTAGCGTCATATTGTAGTCTCTACATTGAATAGTTGTTCCAAGAGAAGATTCAAGATTTTATTGTAAAATTAAAGATTGAGAATGTGTATAGTTGATGAAGCACCTACAGCTTTGGAGCCTTCATAATTGATTCCTTTAGTAGAATATAACGATATAGATAAATTAGTTCTTTTGGGAGACACAAAATAATTGAGTCCAATAGTTATTGCAAATGAATCTGAAAAACAGAATCTTAATCGTTCTTTATTTGAAAGATTTTTAAATAAGTTAACTCCTTAAAAATTAACTTATTAATATAGATAAATGCCTAACTTAGCTTACATTACTTCTTAAATTTTTTATAATGGAACGTTAAAGAATGGATAACATAATCTGTAGTTTCCTTATTATATAAGGAACATTATGGATAACGATAGAAACAGTTTATTTTTTAGCACTCCTTGTGACACAGAGGAAGCTTAAGAAACTAGTTATAAGAATAGTCTAGAGTGTAAGGCGATAATTTTATTGGTTAAATATCTCCTTAGTGATGAAATAATATCTGAAGGGAAAAAGCTAATATCTATAATTTGCGCTTATTCAATGCAAAAAGAGCTAATGAGAATGCAACTTTAATAAAATAATTTGTATTAGTATGCTGAAGTAGATACAGTTGATTCATTTTAAGGGAAAGAGAATGAAATAGTAATATTATCATTAGTACGTTCGAACCATTCGGTTGGCTTTTTATCTGATGTCAGAAGATCTAATGTGGCATTGTCAAGAGCAAAATATTGTCAATTCGTATTTGGAAATACAAATACTTTGAATTAGAATAGAGGAGCTTGGTAGAAAATAGTAAATTTGTATTAAGAAAATCGACAGATTATTTATTATGATAGTGAGAAACTTCAGAATCCATAATTTTTTAGATAATAATTGAAAGTTATCAAATGATATTCTATTTTAAATAGTAAAAATTTACAAAAAATCATACATTTTAAATTCATTATTAATTAAAATATTTATAACATAAACAACAATAAAAAAAATGGGTACTTGTGGTGGAATATGTGGATAGAGTAATCCTGAGAATACTATAGTAAAAATTTAATAAGTTAATATGGGTGATGTTGATAATTAAATTGACATGGGATTATAAATGGGAGATGAAGGTGTTGCACTTACACATTAAAAAAGAGTTGAGGAAATCTTGAATTAACCAAACTAAAACAATGAAAATTAGGTATATGAGGCGTAAAAGAAAAATTCTTTAAAATTTGATGAAATTAAAACTTAAATTTTATAAGAGTCAGTTCTCGAGAAATGTGAACCTGTTACTTTAGATTCTGGAGCCATTTATACAGGATAATGGTAGAATGAATAGAGACATGGTTGGGGAAAATAAGTTTGGCCTGATCAATCAGTTTATGAAGGAGAATGGGTAAATGATAAAGCTTGTGGTAAAGGAAAGTTGATTCATGCAGATGGAGACATATATGAAGGAGAATGGGTTAATGATAAAGCTAATGGACTTGGTAGATATTATCATAGTAATGGAGCAACATATCAAGGAGAATGGAAAGACGATAAATAACATGGTTACGGCGAGGAACAATGGCCAGATGGATCAAAATATAAAGGATAATATGAAGATGGTAAAAAACATGGTTAAGGTTTATTATAATTTGTGGATGGATCATTCTATAATGGAGAATTTAATTATAATGATATACATGGAAAAGGTAAAGTTATAAATTTTATTTAATCAAGGACGATATGTATGGGCAGATAAAAGAGAATATGAAGGAGAATGGAACAATAATAAAATGCATGGTATTGGTATAACTAAATGGCCTGATGGAAAAATATATGACGGAGAGTAATTAATGAAATATAATACATTACTTTAGATATTAGAATGACAAAAAAGAGGGTTTTGGTACTTTTATATGGCCGGATGGAAGAAAATATGTTGGATAATGGTTAGATGGGAAATAACATGGAAGAGGGACATTTACTAAAGTCAGTGGAGAAAGTCGTCAAGGGGAATGGATTGATGGAAAAAGAATAAGATGGATGGAATTAGAGGAATAATAAACAAATTGAAAATTCTCTCAAATATATTTTAAAGCAAATTACAAAACACTATTATTTATACTAGAATTATATTAAGAATAATATGTCATAAGCAAATTGTAATCCATCAATTTAAGCTGAATAAATTGATGTTATTCGAAACATACCTACTCTAAATTGCCAACTTGAACAGAATGAAGCAAAAATACAGTATTTCTTTTTTTATTAATAAATTCTCCATATTAGAAATGAATAATAGATTGCGAAGAAAACAAAAAATGATTGTACATTTTTTCAAGTACCTAAAATGGAAGAGAGAGATTGTTTATTAAATCCAATTACAGTAAAATAAATAGAATCCAAATAATTAGCCAAATCGTAAAACCCAATCTTTATTTATACATTATTTAGAATTCATGCATCTCATCAATTAGGTGGAGTATTTCTGTTTATAGTAACTTCAATAAAATTACTTGGATTAAATAATTTAACTACTACTTCAATTACAATATCCATATTAATTGTCATATCGTAAAAAATAAATATTTTACAATGAGCTCATTACTATGGATTATAAGTGTAGCCATTGGAACTTTAGGAATCCAAAGACAGAAATATAATTCTCTTATTTTCTATTTTTTGGGAATTATTGTTTCGTTTGTCATTGAATTTTCGAGTACTATTATAATTTTAGCAACCAACCATATTGCCGATCATTAACTAGGAATATACAATAAGAGTGTAGTTGTAAGGTTTCAATAAATTTCTATTAACTTATAGGATAATAATATTTATGATACTCGAGTTTATGGTAGTTCTCTTTTAGATTATGATGCTTCGATCAGTTAAACAAATCAGATAATTATTTATCGAAATTGAAAGATTATCTATACAAAATCAAAGTAATAATTGTATAGAAATTGAAAAAATTTTATGATAATTTACACCATCATTCTTTTATTTACACATTCGATTTAATTGATGTTCATTTTGATTTCCTTTTTCATCTTTTTTTAATATTAAATTATAGTTTTAATTTATGGGTAAAAAAATTAAAAAGGGAAAGGAAGGACCATCTACAGAATATGTATCCAGAACCAAAGCACTCAAAAAATTACAAGTCAATCTAAAGGATTTTAGAAGACTTTGCATCTTAAAAGGAATTTACCCAAGAGAACCACCTTAAAAATTAAGAAAATAACATAAAACATATTACCATAATAAGGATATTGCCTTTCTTAAAAATGAGTCTATACTTGATACATTCAGACAAAGATAGGCTCATTTAAAAAAAATAAGAAAAGCATTAACTAGAGGTGATAAATTAAAAGCAGGAAGATTACGAAGAAATTAACCAAAAGATAAATTAGATCATTTGGTTAAAGAACGATATCCAACATTTATAGATGCATTAAATGATCTTGATGATCCATTATGCTTAGTAAGTCTCTTTGCTTCTTTCCCAACACATAAAGAACTTCATATTCCAAACACTTTAATAAGAAATTGTTAAAAGTTGATCAATTAATTTTTATTGTATGTAGCTGCTCATAATTGTTTAAGAAAAGTAATTAAAACTCTCATATTTTTAGGTTTTTCTTTCAATTAAAGGTATTTACTATTAAGCTGTTGTCTAAGGAGCTACTATTACTTGGATTATGCCATATCCTATTTAAGCATCTTTGCCTTTGGATGTAGATTATAAAATAATGATGACTTTCCTTGAATTTTATTAAGTTTTGATGAAATTTGTAGATTTCAAACTTCTTGGTTAAGAAATTGAAATTATAGATTTGAGTGAAGAAGTTAATAAATTAAAATCAGTAACATAAAATAACTAGTATTATTATTTACAATATTTAGAATTGAAATTGATGAAGCATTCAAAGAGGATCCCGCTCTTTAATAATTAGATTAGTAATAATAAGAAGCTAAAAAATATTCTGAATTATTTAAAGGATTAAGATTTTTCTTGTATCCAGAAGTACCTAAAACATCTTTAGAATTTGTGATATTGAGTTTTGGAGGAGAAGTCATGTGGGAGAATGACAACAAGAATTCTTAATTGACAGATCCAAAAATTACTCATGTTATTACTGAAAGACAAATTTAAAAGAATAAAAAAAGAGAATACATATAACCATAATGGGTTTATGATTCCATCAATTAATTGAAATTATTGAGTGTAGCCGATTATGCTCCAGAATCAGTATAATTCTTTAATTATTTTAGACTCTTCCTCCACATTTGAGCCCATTTGAATAATTAAACTTAGAAGAAGTTCAAACAGAAAGTGAAGAAGAAGATTAATAATAAGAATACAAACCTTATTAAAATAATAAGAAATAAAAAGAAAAATAAGCTAAATAATAAGAAAAAGAAACAAAGAAGTTAGCTGAGACAATGTTGAGTAGAAAGAATAAGAGATTATATGATATGATAAAGAGAAAAGAAGATGATGAAAAATTAAAGAAAAATAAACTACAAGAAAAGAAAAAAATGATAAAAAGTAAGCAATAGTGAATTTTATAAATATTTTATTTTTATCAAATTTCAAATTAAGTTTCATTTTCTACTTTCATATTGTGGATATTTCAAATGATACATGAATAATTATAATAAATTCTTGATTTTAAACAAATTGAAAAACTGTTTAAATTATTTTTTTCAAAGATTATTTAAAAAATTGAGCTTTTGTCATATATATTTTATGCTAATTAATTATTTAACAAATTATCAAAATAAATAAATTAATGGACTTAGGATTATTATTTTGGGAAAAATATTTAGAAAATCAAAATGAAGTTAGTTGGGATGAATTTTGTTATTGTTTTACATAGTTTTTAATATAACAAGAAGAAATTGAATTGGATAATGATTAATTGCTTTAGATTAAACATAAAATAGATCCAGATTATAGAAATATAATTAAGAGAGCTGATTATGTAATATTCTATGAGACAGTATAAGCATCATTTATTCGTCTTAGTATTGGAAATCTTAAAAAGAGAGATAGAACTTATTATAACACTAGTTTTAATTATAACCATTTTAAATCCCTAAATAAACATTAAGACACATTAATCTAAAAGTTATTTATATAGCAAATGGTTGTCCCACCTAATTTAAAGACATTTAAATAACAAGAACAACTTAAAATAAAATACCTTTAAAATAAGAAGAACTATTCACAGTTGGTCATGCAAAAGAGTGTGATTTACAAATAAATAATGATAGACAAGTGAATCCAATACACATTAAGATCATTTGGACTCCATATAATGTATTTCTAGTAAAAGACCTAGCAAGATCATTTAGAACTTCTTAACGTATACATTAGTAACTTATTCTTGATGCTTTGATGATTATTAAGCTGAATCAAAATACATACTTTAAAATAAAATTTATTTAACCTATGTCTAGGATTACTACTCAAATTTCAACCTATGAAGATAATAGGAATATTTCTGTTACAGATTTAGTAAAATCTCTATAATTATATAAATCTGTTCAGGATTATAGAGATAAATAAAAGTAACCAAATTACAATGAAGATACACCTATATTGGTAATAGAATTTATAGAGGGAGTATTTAAAGGAAAGGAATTTCTTCTTAAGGCTGATTAGGAATATATGTTAGGATAGGGTTAGAATTGCTCGATTGTTATTCCTGATAATAGTTTATAAAGAGAGCATTGCAAAATATTATTTAAAAATAATCAATGGTTAATACAACCAAAAGAATCTTAATATTTAGATCCTACAGAAAACGGAACTTTTGCTTTACTAGCTAATTAATAATAATATGATCAATACATGCCTAGTAAGTGCCATGTGTTACATGATGGGATGAGAATGGTAGTGGGACCTATTCTTTTTCAAGTTCAATATTTCAGCTGATAATAATTGTTGACTTTTGGATATTTATATAAAATAATAAATATAAATGTAATCAGATAATGATAATCATCTATTCAATTATTAAAGACAAATTAAGAAAAATAACTCTTTTGGACCCCAGTTAAGTTCGAATTAAATAGAAGCTAAGTAATTGGAAGATGATTTCAAAAAAAAGTAGTGTGTCTCTTTTAAGAGAGAAGATGAGATCATTATCGTTGAGAACTGGAAGCAATATAATCAGGATGTGAGCAACCTTAGTTTTCGAAAAAAATAAATCGATTAATCCAAAAGTGAATGTTTCAATATCTGCACTACTTTTTGATTATATATTTAATAATATAAATAATACATAATTAATAATTAAGAATTTATTAGTGATATTTATTAATTTAAGGTTTAAATATTTTTTGGAACAAAGAATTCTTAATATTAATAATTTAAACAAACTAAAAAAAGAATAGTTAAAAAATGCCAAACACTTCAATAATAGTTATCACAAACCAAAAGAAATCAGTTTAATTCAATGAATAACCTACAGTTCACATTGTTGAGAATTGGAAGGAATTTAATTATACTCCAAAAGAGATAAAAGTTAGAAATCAATCAATTAAATCAGAAAAAATAGTTATCAGAACTGATTTCGAAAATTACATGGTGAATAAATACAATAAATTAAAATCTGCGATAAAAGAATTAACAAATTCATGCTCATTTATATGAGTTTTTTTTGACTTTTTTATGTGTATTGTAGTACTAATTTTATAATAATTTGAAAAAAATAATTCTTCAGTTCTGAAAATTTTTCCTAAAATTTTTATTAAATTGCGTTTCATTTTAGATAAGATTACATTGTAATAATGTTTATTGTCACTTAAACAATAGAACTACATACTTTTTGAGGCACAAATTCAGAAAAATTTGATTATTACTAATTTTAGATTTCTGTATTCCTTTTAAAAGAAATCCATTTAAAGTAGTAGATTATTGTATGTAAGCGAAGATAGAAGAATTTCAATTAAGAGTAGTAATTTATAATTATAAATTTTCTTCTTAAAATAAATATGAGTAAATTAAATTTCTTTAATAAGTCTGAAATTTAGTAATACATTAACTTAGGCGTTACTTTCATTATACATGATAATTTATTGTCTCTTTAATTTTCTTGTTTATGTTAAATTAGAATACTTCTATTTTATTATTAGAATAATTTATGGGTCTTGAATAATTAAAAAAGTCCTATTTTATTATCAACTAAAAATTATAGATAAATGGTGAGTAATCTCTTAATTATATCACTTATATATTTTAAATTGCTTATATGAGCTATTATTAAAGGTAATTAATTAAAATTAAGGATAGATAATAGCCAAAATTATCGAAAATTTTAAAATAAGGTTAAGGAAATACGTTATATAATATTAAAATAGCCCATTTGTGATTAGTTATGAATTAAAATTGTAATTTACATCTTTGTAAATACCTAAACTCTTAATTGGAATGGCAGTACTTTATTAGGGGAATAAAAGATTAGTGTTCTAATATAAATTTAAACTGGTTGAGGACATCATTAATAATAAAGCAAAAAGATTAGAGGTAAAATTTTTATTTAAATTCATTAAAGGATATATTTTAAAGAAATGCATTTTTTATATTTGTATAAGAGGATAATTCTTTTGATTATATGAAATTATTGATGGATTGGAGATGAGTTGTCAAAAATTGATGAAATTAGATAACTTTATATTTGAGCAGCTTTAGTGAAATTGAATAGTAATTAATATGAATGAGTATGAAATAATATATTATTTAATTTTAAATTTCAAAATGAATTACATTATAGGAATGTCAGTCACATAAAAGCATTAAATCTCAATTTAAGATAATTTAGCATATGCAGCAGGTTCAATAGTAGTATACTATTCATACAAAGAAAATTAATAAGAGAAATATTTGATTGGGAAAGCATAAGTACATGCCATTCTTATATCAAGAGATGGTACGCATGTGTTTACAGGAGAGTAAGCAACTAAGAATCCTGCGGTTAACATATTTAAGATAACAGAGGATAAAGAGATTAATATTAGTTAATAGTTGAAGGGGCATAAATTTGGAATTACTTAAATAGTTGAATCTCCTGTCAAACCATATTTGGTGTCTTTGGGTTCTGAACCTGATAAAGGGTTGTTTGTATGGGATTGGAGTTAAGGCATAAAACTGACAGTGAATAAATTATCAAAGCCTGTTAATACAATTCGATTTAATGATAATGGAAGACTGTTAATAAGTGCAGGATAAGGACATTTAAAATATTGGTAATTTAAGAATGATGGAAGCATAATTGCATATGATAATATGATGGATCCTAAACCCTTTTTATTGAATGAATAATTCATGCATAAGAACTTTGTTGATATTCATGTTACTCAATATTCAGTTTTTGCATTGACTTTTGATTCTTTGATAACTGTATTTTCATTATAAACTAAACAATTTGAAAAGTGGATGGATCTCAAAGCAACTAATTCTTATTCATTAACTAGTCATTCAAATTATTTAATTACAGGTTGTTCCGATGCAATAATAAGAATATTTAATTTGAATATGTAACATATTGTAACACTTTCTAAACCACCAAATCTTGGAAATTACAATATTGAGAAAGGTGTAACTAAACTTAAAGTTTAAGGTGACTAATTTGCAGATTGTTTAGCTGTTTAAATTTATCAAAATTATTTAGTTGCTGCTTATAGTGATAGAACAATGTTTTTATGGGATATTGGGAATTTTGAAAAAATAATAGTAAAACGATCTTTTCTTAATCATAGTGCGAGTATTAATGATTTATAAATAATGACCTAATAATCATCAATTGAAGCTACATTTTTTGTCACAGCATCATCCGATTAAACTTTAAGAGTGTGGCATATTTATGATTCTTAACCATTGGGACTTAGAAGAAATGCTTATTGTAAGTATCTTTCCAAAATTATTTATATTGGTGATCAATATTAACATTTCAAAGCCAATCAATAATAAGCACAACTATAAATTAGATGTGTTAGAGTTTCTAAAGATGGAAACTATCTTGCTTGTGGGGATTCTGCTGGAATTTTAAGAATCTTCTCTACTCAAACATTTACATTGTATAAATAAATTTAAGCTCATGATTAAGATATCACTACTCTGGACTTCTCAGAATATATTGATTTACTTGCTACTGGATCGAGAGATCGCATTATTAATGTTTATGATGATTAATTTCAAAAGATTGGATCTCTTGAAGAACACACTAGTTCAGTAACATGTGTCAAATTTAGTAAAAATAAACTGATAAGTTGCGGGTTAGATAAGGCAATTATTTTTAGAGAATTCAATGGATAGAAGTTTAAGATCTATCATTAAGAATAAATATCTAAAATCTATTCTATGGATGTTAGTTTTAATAATTTATACATTTGCTTAGAAAAAAAAATATCAATTTATGATATCCCAACAGGTAAATTGAAATAATCATTTGAAACTGATGCCAATACTAAGATTCTACTTTATAGTAAAGATGATTAGAATTGTCTTTAAATTGCTACATATTCTGATAAAAACATTAAAATCTATAACAATAAATTTGAATTAATCTAAAAATTCTAACATGATTAATTAACCTCTATGGGATTTGCCATGGATAATAAACACTTTATTACAGCTGGTCATGAAGGTTGTATTATTATTTGGAAATTAAATAAAGTATTTAAAAAAAAATAATTGGGATTAATTGGAAAGAAGTTGAAATAGGTCTTTGCTTAATAAGATCTAAAGAGCTCAAAAGAATGGACTATAAATAGTTTATGGATAGAAGATGAATTGAGAGGTTTCCTCAATAACAATAAATAATAATAAGAATAATAATAATAACAATAAAGTTAAAAATAAGAGGAAGAACAAGTAGAATTATTTAAATTCGAATCAGACAACGAAATGGATCCAAGGTATTTAAAATAAGTTGAAAATGCTCTTTCTCCCTTAGGAAATTCTTAATTTAATTATAAAGATTAAAAATTTGATAAAGATGATATAAAAACTATCTAAAATTAATTATAAATAGTATAAAACAATCTTAATAAAGTTAATGAAAAATAGTAAAATAAATATTAAGTTCATAAAAATCAAGAAACTATTTAAGAAGTCAATCAACTTGAAGAATAAAGCCAATTAAATTTTTTTTATGAAAAATCTTAATGTTAATAAACTTCAAGGAGTCAAAGTGTAGATAGTTAAATTTTAAAGAAAAAAACAAGAGATGAAATTAAATAAGATAAATTAAAATAATTAAATAAAAAATATGAAGAGTAATAATAAATTTTAGCCACTCAAGAAAGCTAAATTGATTAGACTTAAAGAGATATGACACAATTAGAGACTAAAAGAATCGAATAAAATACATAAACAATTAATAGTTAAATCAATTCCAATCTTATTTCTTATAATGATTATCAACCAATAAACAAGTAGTCTATTCCAACTGAAACCAGTTTAAATATTAATAATGTTATACTAGATGCTACTACATAAACTAAGGATCATATTAAATCAATTTTAGGTCCCTTATCTAAGGATTCTATAAATTTGAATAGTTCATATCTATATGACCAACATTATAAATAATAATCAGTTGATCCTAAATAACAATAAGTAATTATTATAAATAATCTTAGATATTTTAATAAACTAATTTGGCAAGATGTCATATAAGATAGATTCAAGTTGAATTGTTAGATTTAACAAATTTATTAAATTAAATAAAAGACTAATAAATTAAAGATGATGTATTAAAAGAAATAGATGATGATTTGAACAATTTATAAAAATCTGTATAATTAATAAGAAAGTAAGATCAATAGGAGTAAAAAACCAATCGTATTATGGAATAGTCATAAGCCTAATTAAATGAAGAAGAAATAAGTAAGAATTAATTTTATTAAATTATAGAGAAAATAGTCATTAATTGTAGCAAAGAAATGTTTGAAAATTACTCTAAAGTTCTATTAGAATAATTTAAAGGGAAGAATATGTGAATTTTTAACTAAACGAATTTTTTTTCAGTAACAAACAACTTTCAAAA
Source organism: Paramecium sexaurelia (assembly GCA_000733375.1). Taxonomy (NCBI): domain Eukaryota; phylum Ciliophora; class Oligohymenophorea; order Peniculida; family Parameciidae; genus Paramecium; species Paramecium sexaurelia. The sequence goes on from JPFM01000058.1 coordinate 263,467, forward strand.
TTATATTAAATATTTTGGTTATAACAAATTTTATATGATATTAAATTAAATTCATAAATTTGGTAGTTAATTGAAAGTCTATAAATTTCAACATTGCATTCTAGCTCTATTAATTATTTAAATATTTTGAAATTAAAAGATTAAAAATACTTATTCACATTCTGATTTTGCTATATAATCTTTTATGAATTTTTTCTTTACTTCATTCTTTTTTAAATTTATAATAAATTTTCTTTATTTAATAAGACCTTAAAACAATTTTTGTTATTATTTTCTAAAAAAATTTAAATCTCATAATATTTTATATTAAGTCGATTTTAAAATATGGTTAGACTTAAACTTGATATAAAGATAAAATGAAAATTTTAAGTAATAATTTATAATAAATTGAATTTATAATTAAATTTTAATTTATTCACATATTTAAGGACATAGAACACAAAAAATATATGGCATTTAATATCTTTAAAACTAAAAATAATTCTTTTATCTTATAAAAAAAATTTACATTTTATTTAAACTTAAGTTTAACAAGTAATAAATTGTTATTTATTAATTATGTGCTTAAGATGAATGATTGATTTGTAAAATTTACATTATATAAATAAAAATATAATATATATTATGAAATCAATTTTATTGATGAGTTTACATTCCTGCTATATCTTTAATCTTTTTCATAATTTAAGGGTCAGTATCATTATCCCATTAAGCTAATTGTATTCTCTCTTACATTTTATCAAGAGTATCCTTTATATTTGTATAGGTGTAATACTTTCAACATTCTAGCAAATTCAGCAGACATTTCTTCAATTTTACGTTTTAATTCACTAATTTCGTCATCTTTCTTTTTTAATCTATATTCATAATCTTTAACCATATCTTGGATATATTATTCTTTGTTTTCTGAAATAAAATGAAATGTATGATAATACTTATAATTTCTTCTTTTTCTACGTCGGTTGATCTTAAATCTGTAATTTATTTGAGTAATTCTTCTTGCATTTATTTATATTATCTAGTCATGTCTGATCTAATTGATTAGAAGATGTTAGTAATACACGATACAAAATAATTTATCTTTTTCTTTTTTAAGATCATTTTCCATTTCCATTACTCTAGCCCTTATTTCATTTTCAGCTGCTTTAGCTTTATCTCCTCTTTCTTATTCCTCCACTAAAATTTAAATTAATAATTGAACCAAATCTCGTTTAGAGTGCTCTACATTTATGTTCTAAAACCATAACTTTCTCTTCTTCTTCTCTTTCTCCATCATCCCCTCCTTTTTTCTTATTTCCTTTTTTTGACATAATATTATTATTTATTAAATATATTTCATATAATTCTTATTATAACTGTTTCATGATCAATCGAGTAATACTCGTTTTATTATTTATTATGCATTGTCAATCTAAATCTACTTAAGTCATAAACTCCTTTCTCTGTAAAAACACCTTCCAAATTTAAAACCTTCATTTCTTAAGGCTTCAATGTTATTTAATGTTACAACATACCTTCCCATAAAAAGAATGGCTGTTAAATATCATTTATTGATCTTTTTATTAAATATATTATTTTACTTTAGAGGTTCATCCCCGTTAAATAATGTAACTGTAAAACTTATGGGTTCTATGTACTTAGTATTTTTAAAACTTAACTTAATCGGAACCATTGTAATCATATTCTAGTGTTATACTTCAAATGGAGCTGAAATCGAAAATGACATAGGAAATTCTTTAACATCTCTATGTAAATAATTTTATTGCAACACTGGTAATTCATGTAATCCATAAACTATTTCATCCTCATATCTATAAGTCCATCTTGCTATTATAAATAAAGGGAATTCCTCCATTTTTTAATTTTACAATCTCTAATAAAATACATTAAAATAATGTTGTATATCCAAATTGACAAAATCTAATGCAACATCTCCTGGAATACCCTATTCACCCAATATTATTTCATTAAAATTATCGCCTTCTCTATAAAACCTTTCTTTCAACCTATTTTAAAATTCCTCATATCTATAATCTTTTGTCTATATCTTCTTTAACTTAAAAGTAGTCAACAGAAAGGGATCTCCACTTGATTAATAAGGAACATCAAAATATTTCCAATTCTCATTCAAACAAAGAATCCTGTCGAATTTTAAATTACCTTTCCCTCCAAAATAATCCTAAACTTATAAAGTAAATTTCCAATAATCTACTATCATATCTGTCTATAAAGATATCTTAAAACTAGGATCTACTTTCATAGGAATCTCTAACTTTTATATCCGTATTCCTCCATTCAATCCTTATTGATACTTAAATAATAACTATCCAACAAATTCTTCCTAAAAACTACATCTCAAATAAAATTAATATTCTAAAACTTAATAAGCACTAAGAATTATCTTTTTCTCTTCAAAACCAAAATGATATGGTATAATGGGAGTTATATGAATTACAATCTCCTCAGGATTCTTATTAGTAAATTTAAATAAAATTGGCCTTATTTCCCCATAAGCAATAACTGGCTTTGTATAATATTCAATATCAATTGGTATAAATTTAGGAAATACTTTAAACTTGTTGTAAAAGTTTACACTCTTCTTCTTTGACTAATCCTTTGTATCATAATTAATTAATAATTAAGCAGGAATATTTATGAAATTCCATTATAATCCTGTAATTATTAAGTATCCTGGTTACGGAGGCGTAATAGATACCTCTATATATTCTTGTACTGCTCTCTAAAAAGGTATGTCTTTCACTTCTAAGCTAGTAATTTTGGTAAGTGTATATTCCTTTTCATTATTTATATCCAAATCTAAAAGATTCTCTTTCAATGTGTAAAATTAATACATAACTTACAAGCCATTTATATAACTAGGTACTTTAAGTGGTAAATTTATGAAAAATCTTAAAGTAATAGTGTCTTCAGCAAAACATTACCTACCAAATTTATTAATCTTTTCAATAACATCTGTTATTTTATCAAGGTTGATTATACAAGGAGATTTATTAAAACATGCAATCCTTTCTTCCAAATAAATAGAATCAAAACTTCTTATAGATGCATCTTCAAAGAAAGATTCGTTTTTTGAGACTGTATTCCATAAATTCTTATATTTCTATTTGATATTAGTCAGAACGATTGAATCCAATATATCCTAACCATGTACCAACATATCTACAGGTCCTTTCACAATAGGGATTCTGAGATTGGCATTAGACTAAGTAAAATATTTTCTTCTGAAATCATGCAGTTATTCAATAGAAGTATATGATTTTTTCCAATCAATTACCAATTGATTATGTAATTCGATTTGTTATCTTTCGTTTAATTAATTGAATGCCAATTTAAATGAATCAACGGCTTCTTAGATTCTTTAATTTTCCAAACAATTAGCTCCTATATGACCTTCTAACCAAAATAGTAATGGAACCCATTTAGATTATTAGTACAATTATTCAACTATTTTAAAACATCTTAAAGCATGCTTTTTGAAATTCTCAGATTCATATTTATTAGCAACCAATGTTAAATTGTGAGCAAACTTTCTGAATTCCGGAGGGTCTAATCTCAAATGGATAAATGCAATTTATTCATACACTAAAATTTAATAGACTACAAAATAATCCTTTTTAGTGGTACTGCCTAAATCTTTAAAATAACGATGAAATTTTTAGAGAAAATAAATTTATTCTTTATTATATTTACCAAATATATGAATTGTTATGATATAGAAAAACATAACTCTTAACATATATGGAAAATGAACAATTTTATGATAACCAATTTGTATTTCATCAAAAACATTCTTTAAATTATCTATCTTCTATTAAGCCAACAAACGAGAATATAAATAATATTCAGTTGCATTTAAGGTTGCAATAGTTGTATTAGTTTTGTTGTTTTTAAGTTCAGTTATTAAAGCTTTATAGTAAGTGGCAGCACTTTCGTAATCATTCATTAGAAAATGATTGTCTCCTAAGAATCTTAAGAGCTATTCTCTTTGAGACATCTTGTATTCAGTTTCAGTTGGTTATCCTGTTCTTGTATTAAAAATGCTTGTCAAAAATGTATCAAAAGTTTTGTTCTTCATCTCTAAATATTATTGTGTTTATAAATTGATTTGTCTCTCCAACATTATTACTGCTTATTACAAAATTACTTCCTCTATTACTTATCTATATACTTTCGTCCATTATTCATCTAAAATTCCTAGAGGATGTTTAGGTACTTCTCCATCATAACTATATCTTTAATATGCAAATCTCGCCCAATGAGTCTACTCTATAGGATTTGGTAAATTATATTTCAAAGTATATGCTCTAAATTTACTAAACTCCTTGAAAATTAAATCCAAAGATTCGTACTACACTACCTCCTAGGCATCATTTAATATTATTATCACTTTACTCACCATCTCCAAATCACTTTGATTATTCTTGAAAATAATCTTAATCAAATTATTTGAATCATTTCTTATTTTGTGGATCTCTTAGATTAAATTTTTCTCTTATCCACTTACTACATAAAATAATACAATTGGATGATCCAAGAAATTATAATGATATTAATATCCTAAACAATCTCCTACAACTTATTACAATTACTAAAACCCAGCCATTTTATTTTATTCACAAATTTAATCTAATGTTTGTTTGCTGCAATTTCTTGAGATTTAAACTTAATCCACAAATTGTGTATCCTCCAACAAAAGACGTGAATACTTATCTAACTTCATATTTCCAATCTAATCATATTCCCTTAAATCTAATAATTTTATATTCAGCTCTTTTTCCTTCTCTCTTAAACCCAATCTTAATCTTTACAATCTTCTAGGTAAAAAAGGTCTCAAGAATTCAGCTGGTGTTATTTGATATCTACTAAGAAGAGCTGCTTGAATGAAATCAGAAGATATGACCATCCCTTTATATTAATGACATGCCTAATTAAAGAGTTCTAGTTATGTAATATTCATTTTTAATTAATTATGTTTTGCGCATCGCTTGCTCTCTTTGGAACTGCCTTTTTAGCTTTTCTTGGATACTTGGTTTAAATTCAAATGCCATTTCTTAAGTTCAAAATGATTGATCGAGAAACAACCCAAAATGCTTTATATACCTCAAGCATCGTAAAATTAACAGTTTAATTTAGATCTATTTTATACTATTTCTTGCTTTTTTATTGTACGATTGTTGCAAAACCAAACCATATCCACAATATAAAGTTTATCAATAATGGAAATACGATATACATGAATGATTATTAAAAATAATTATTTATTATGAGTGATTAATAACAACTTAAATAAGAAGTTCTGAGCAATGAAGTCTATAAAACTTGCTTCAAAATACTCCCTGTCAATGCATCATAGGAAGAATTCAAGAAATGTATGGGAAATTATATACAATCTTATGAAATTATTTAATAGGCCTTTGAATAATTCTTCAAGAAACCCAAGTTTCCATAATAATAATAATGAGTTTAAATATATCTATAAAAAAATAAAATATATTCTTATTTAAATAATCAACTAAATTTATATTCTTTAAACATATCTATTAAAGAACTACAATACTATTTCATAACCTTATATAATATATATATTATGTTTATTTCTTTTTCAATTTCAATTTCCAAATTCAATTCTTAAAACAATAAAATATACTTTAGATAATTTTTGATCTTTTAAATCTTTTCTATCCTAAAGAAATATCTATTAACATTATTATATTTGAATCTAATTACTAATTTTTATTTAAAACATTTTACTTATTGCGTTTCTATTTATTTAATTTTTTTAGTATTCTATTTAATATAAGTAGAATTTTTACAACTTCAAAATGGAATCACTTAACAAGGTTTAATCAGAAGGGATATTCTTTAATATTTACATTTAGTATATTTGCAGTATTTGCATATAATGGAAATATAAAATTATGTTATTCTTTATAATTCTTAATTACTTATCATTTTTCTTTAAACTTAAATTTGATTATAAAATGAACTATAATCCATATATGCAATCCCTCTATTCTCAATTTTTGAAAACATAATCATAAATTTACTTTTTCTAATCACAATTACATATCATAAAACTATTTAATATATTATTATTATTTAAGTTTTAGTTGAATGCACATAATATTCCTTGCTATTATAATTGTATTTTAATACATATTTCTCTTGTTTATATAATGTATTGCTTTGATTATGTATGTATAAGTATATTATAAATTAAATATCAAATTCTAAGATACAAATAATAATTATTTTTATTTTGGAATTAATCAACATATAAATAATATAATAAAATCAATAAACTTTGTCTTTTTCATCTTTTTCTAATTTATCATGTTATCTTATAAAACTTGTAAACATTTCAATTTAATTCGGTTAATTTATGTCATCTTTATCATCTATTTCTATGTCATCTTAATTATTAGAATTAAAGTTCTATTAAAATCTCTTCATGTCTACAGAATCATCACTATTACTATTTGAATATGGTTCATCCTCATACTCTTCTTATTAGGAAGTATCTTCGTCCAAACTATCATAGTCATCATAATCGGTTCTTTAAGAGTCGTCACTATCAAAACTCTTTTCTGTATCACTTTCAAATTATTGTTCTTCTATTTATTTTTCTATTTATTTAGTATCAATCTTCATAGTAATTTAAGATTTTGAATTCACTTTTTCTAATTTTTAAATAATATAATAGTCCTCTTTAAATTCGTACTTTGCGTTCTCATTTACACTTGTTAATTAATTTTTATTCTATTCTAATTCAATTATTATCTTTAGTATTTAAAAATTAATACTTTTTTTCTATTCTCAGATAACAAGTTATTCCTATAATCTTTTCTAAATTGTGTAACAAATCTATCTCTTTTAAACTGTATTAAATTTTTTTCAGCAGTTTCTTTGAAATCAAAATTTTCATCTTGATTTACATTTTATAATTGTATTCTTTGTAACCCTACACTAATTTAAGAGTTCACAATTTTTATACATTTATTAATTCTTTTCATTTAAGGAAAGATCTCTTACTAGTTCATCTAAATTCAATCTTTTTTACTTACGAGAATACAAAAAATTCATCATTTCTTCTTCATTAGAAAAAACTATTAATAATTATTTTATTGATTATACATATGTTGTCAAATGCTTATTCATTGTATCTCCTTTTTATATTGAAGATTAATTATGGTTAATTCTGTATATTGACCTTCTTTTTATTTTTTGCTATCATTTCCTTCCTCTTAATCATACCAAAATTTGACTTTATTTATTAAACAAAATTCATTAAACAAATCTGTTATATAAAATTTACTCTAAAAATTGTCACTAATTATTTATCCTCCTTACTTTTCATAAATTGTAATTAATTTTCATATTTTTGAAATAGCTTAAAATTTTTATTTCTTTTGGAACTCAAAAAAATTAATATAAATTTATTCCTTCTAATAATTTAATCATAACTTTTTTCTTAAATTATTCAAAATATTTTATTCTATTTTTTACTTCAATTTGATAATTTATGATGATTATCAATCTTTATACTTATCTTGTTTATCTACTTATAAAATATAAAAACCTTAATAGAGAATTACAAAAATAAAAAATATAATATATTTAATTTATATAATTATTATGAAATCTACAGAACCATTAAAATGCCCAGAACATGCAAAACCTTTGACTAAGATCTGCATTGATGAGAAATGTGATCTTTAACCATATTTATGCGTGGATTGTTATTAAAATCACTTATGTCCTAGTTATGATATATAAAATGGGATTGAAGAGTTTTCAAAAAAATTGAATATAAAATTGAGTTAATTCTAAAAAATGCCTATAGAATTAAAAGAATTTGAAAATGATGTGTTTGCAATATTTATCAAAACATAAAAGTTAAGAGTTTAAGAGGAGATTTAATAAATAAAAAAAATGTTATCATAAAAATGCGATAATTTAGAAAGCAAACTCTTAGATAGTTTAGAGGAATAGGTTGAAATTTATAAAAAAAATGTTTAACAATTTAAATAATTGTTAAAAGAAACAGAGAAATTCTAATTACTTTAGAAATAATCAGATTTATCAAAACTTAATTGTATTTTAGATGTAAAATTACCTAATCATAATGATCCAATAAATGCTTTAAAAAAGTTGAAATCTCAATTAATGAACTACACTACGTTTTTTAGTAGTGGTAAATTTAAATAATTATAAGAATTACTTATGCTTTTATAAAGTTAGACTGCTCATCCACCAACATTTAAAAGTTAAGAATTTTAAAAGTATGAATATAATCGATTAATTAATTATTTTGATTAATATCTAATGAACATCGAGCTAAATATTAAATCTAATATTAAGTGGTTTCCTATTACAGATTTTGATTAGAAAACAATTTAAGTTTAATCAGTCAGAAAAGAATAGAAATTAATAGAAGAAGATCTATGTATTACAAGCTTTGTAATTTTAAAAAATAATTTGGTTTATTCATTAAATGATATGACAATAAAAATAAGAGATAAATTGTATAATGAAGTAGAAATCATCCAATGTGATACATAAATAAATTGTATAATTGAGATTAATTGTTAAATAACTGAAATCTTATAACAGATTCAAATTAATAAATCAACAGATATGAATTTTAATACATCATCAATGTTAGCTTTGGGAGGAGATGAATTTACTTTAATTTGGAATTGCTCTCAATCAAATATTTTTTAGTTAAGAAAACTTGAACATCAAAGAATGAGTAGAGTTATATCATTACTAAGCTTTGATAACTTATTATTAATTGGAGATTGGGAGGGATAAATATTTGGTTATGATTTAAATGTCTAAAATCCTCTTTATATTGTTGATACATCTTCTTAAATTTTGTTTGCACTTGTTAAATCATCAAAGTTTGTAATTTCTGCTTCGAAATGTGATTTTGAAGAAGGTGGTATAATATTTTGGAATTATAATAAAACAGATTTGTATTAAAAATAAAGAATAAAAATATCGTAAGTGTAGAAAATGACTTAATCTAATGATCAATTATTTTTGATTGACGCAAAATACATGTTATATATTTATGATTGTAAAACTATTGAATAAATCAAATCATTTATTTGTAGTGAAAGTTTTGTGAACGAGTTAGCTATAGATGATTAATAAACATTGTACATATTGAATCAAACATGCTTAAAATCAATTTCAGATCAAGTCTAATGGAGTTATAAAAGTTATGAAGATTTTCCTTGCTTCTAATGCAGATAATACTATTAAAGTAACAGACTTTATGTCAGTTAAAATCTAAAAGCTTTTATTAGACATTTACATCAATGTAAACATGAATAAGGAGAAGAAGATAAATGCTCAATGAAAACTACATTGTATTTAATGTTTTGAAGTTTGTTTTGTGTAAAATTTATCATTTTTATTAATATTGACCATCGACTGTTAACATTAATAATAATTGTCTTCATATCTTAAATTAAGTTTTATATAATAAAATAATATTAATAATTCATAAAATGCCTCATGTATTAGAAGATTTAAGAAGAGTTTTCCCTTAAAAGTCTTTTCTACTTTAAACCTATATGTTAGGTTGTTTTTACCTTATACATTAACAACTTAATGTTGATGATAAGAAAAGAGAGAAGCAAATTATACCAGTATTGAGATCAAAACTAATTGAAAATCAACATCAAAGACATTTGAAATAATTTTAATTAAAAATCTTGATTAATTAACAACTACCAATCAAACCTAAACATGAAATATCATCAGGCTTAATGGAATTCAGTAATAGATTAACATTTATATTTTAGGAACATCCTAATTTGTTGAATTTCAAAACTTCGATCAACCTTAATTAACTTCATAAGTGGTATTAATTAGCTAATCCTTTAGCATACTTTATAAATTGATTCGAAACAGATTCAGAATTTCAGTTTGAATGATTTGTCAACTATAGAAAGTCAATTTGTACCAGATATTAACACAGATCTTTTAATGCACAAAACTATTGATATGACCTAAAGCTGCATCTTTTGAATTTATTTTTATTTACTTCTCTTTTTTAATTTAATCTATATATATATATATAAATTATATAAAGAAATTTATATATATTTTAAATTGTCTCTCCAATCAGTTATTTATTTAAAAAATGTCTTAAAAATCAAAAACCTTATTGCAATTACTTCAACAACAATAACATTTCCATGATGATATTAACACATCCTTAGAGTCTAATTACAGACATAGTTCAGAACATACTGAAAAGAAGTTTGATCTCAAATTACAAAAATCAATACTAGATCTCTATTCTTAAATTAAGAGCAATATTCTTAAAACTGAAGATCATGTATAGATTATGTTCCTAATTAGTTATTGTTGTGCTAGATTAGAAAATTGGTACCTCTAGATAAACCAGAGGATCTTTACACAGATCCAAATAGTTTAATTTGTTATATTGGATGTATTTTCACAGTTCTAATGCAAGATAAAGTATTTTTTAAATCTGAATAGTTAAATTTAGAATAATAAGTAGAAGAACAAAAAACTAGAGATTAAAGTGATTATGAAGAGTAATTGATTAAATTAGAAGCAGAAATTCGATAACATATTAGAGTATTTCTCTTCAATAAATTTAGATTGAATAATAATTGAAATTATTTGCAGAAAATACTCAATCAAAATTAGAAGATGCTTTGAAAATTAAAGAAGAATTGGAAGAAGAATTATTAGCAATTAAGAGTGATTTCCAAGTCTTATATGATAAAAACAATACCTTAAATCAAAAACTAAGAACTTAAGAGAAAGAAATATAAATTATTAAAAACAATAGTTAAATCGAGATAAATAATTAATCTCTTAAATCAAATTAAAACAATCAAAAATCCTTATTAAAAAAAGATAATATTGAAAATGAAAATCCTAAACAATAATCAATAACAATTAATTTATAAATAGATAAGTAAAAGCCACCAATTTAAGATTATGTATTATTTATTATTAATTTAGTAGTAAGATAGACTTCAAACTGATCCTTAAGATGATTATTTTAAACCTAGAAATGATTCACATAAAAGAATTATTTCAACACATATTGCGAATCCTTAAAATAATAAATCAAGTTATTTAGCAACAAGAACGTAAACTGAATCATGTGAATATTAAGAAAGAAAAAGAAAGCATAATTTATCTCATTATGAAACTTCAAATGCTACAAAACATTAAAGAAATAAAACAGCTTAAAATGTTTTGAATTTAATAAGTATTTAATTATTTTATCATAGAAGATTAGGAACTTAAACGTTAATAATCAATAAAAACCTGTTAAGATAAAATTTAAACCGTTTCAAATAAACCAACTAAAAAACCATCTACTTCTTAACATGCAGAACCTAATAGGTCAAATAATTCTGTTCACAGTTTTCGTAAATAACCACCTGAAGTCAGCTAGATTCCTAGACCTTTTTCATGTGCTGAATAAATTGAAGAATAACATCATTCTGTATATTTATTTTGTATTTTTAGTTTTAAAAAGATTTAAGTATGGATATGGGTAATTATCAAAAACAAAGTGGAGATTACTAAGACAATTAATAATAAATTAAAAAACTTTTGCAATAATATCAATAGAAACATTCTCTAAATGATACATTAACCAAAAAATTACTTTAAGAATATAAAAAAAGATAAGGTTTTAATTGCAAGACAATTTATTGATAATTAATTAATTTTTATTTATCCCATTTTATATCTTAATTTTTTATTTATATTTAAGACAAACCCATATATGGATAATATCTATGAAAGTATATAAAATAAAATAACTCTTACCTAAAATATAAAAAATGTGGAATATAATTATACTTACAGAAATCAACTATCCAAATAAATAAATTTCAATTGGTTACTTTGTAAACAATTGATAGTCTAAATTCATAATGATAAAATGAATTCTTAAGAATTTTTCTTTCAAATATATTTCATAGATAAATTGAAATAATATTAGGATTATAAAATTAATGTTCACTTATTTTGAATAAGATTAACTCTGTATTATTGTAATTGATTAAATCACGTATAAGAAGAAGATTTAGATATTGAACTTAACGTATTAATAAATCTAAAATAATTTGATAGAATTAATTAAATTTTAAATTAATTTGATAGTCTAATAAAAAGTAAAACTAATAGATCTAACAGCCTTGCTAAAAAAAAACTAGTTATCTTAAATAGACTCATATGATTTTTTATTTTTACATTCGAAATTAAAACAACTGAGGAAATTAATTATTGGAAGGATACAACTAATGAGAAGTAGAATTTGAACTGTAAGTAAATTTATGATATTGATTTGATGAATTTATTCAATTGATGCTTTTATATTTATAATTAGTTATATTAGAACTTATTTTATTATTGCAGATAGGGATGATGTTATTAAAGAAGATTATTTCTCTATCATAAGATTAGAATATTAAAAAGATTGATCTTTATTTTAAGTAAAATATAGCTTTAGAAATGCATATTGTAAATTTATCAAAATATATATATCATATATTTTTATCTGAATTTTGAGACAAAAGCAATTCTAATTACATTAAAATTAATTCTTTAATTAATGAATAATAAGGAAGAAATTGTGCTTGGATATCTAGAACCTACAGAAAATATATTAAATACTGATGATGAATTGCCTTCCTATGCAAATGGATTACCTGTAAAAAACATTTATAAAATTTCAGCATTTTCTTGAGTGTGAAGATAAATTTGAATCAATAAAATGTTCTTAATGTGGAAATCATATGAAAATGCTACTTCAAGTATTTAAATTGTAATAATTTAGATATATGCTCCATTAAATAATAAACATGCTTCTTTTAGAGAAATTTATGTTTTTATTTGTTTGAATGAATAATGTTCTAAAAATAATTGTAGTGTAAGAGCTTTCAGGATGTAATCCTCATAAAAACCTTAAATAAATTAATCAAAAAACAAGGATTATTTACTTTCGCCAAATAACAAATCCTTCTTTATTGACACTGAAATTATAAGTGCTAAAGAAAATAATAATGAACTTTAAGTTGCGGAAGAATTGTTACCCACTAATTTAGAAGACGAAGACAAAGATGTTGATTTAAAGAATGTGAAATTTGATAATGAAAATAAAATCTATGAGAACTATTTGAAAGACCCTGGAGAAAAAGAAGATATTGAAGATATCGATGGATTAGAAAAAGATTAACATAATAATATTGATGGATGCTTTCTTATTTATTAACAGTAACTATTTCCAATAAATAATAGCTTTTTGACTTAATATCAAAATCATGTTGTGAGATATTGCTTTGATTCTTAAACGAAACCATTATGGTTTAGTGATAAAAAATAACCTTAAGTTGATGCAAAATGCCCATATTGTAAAAAGAATAAAATTTTCGAATTTCAAATCAATAACTCTATTCTTACATACTTTCCAGAATTATATAACTTAGAATGGGGAGCCTTGTATATTTACAGTTGTCCCACAAGTTGTTCTGTTGGTGGTTAAATATTAATTGAAGAGACAGTCTATGCTCATTCAGATGAATAAGAATTCATTAGTCCTAATTTAAAGGTAGATCCAGATACCAAATTAGTAACACTAAAAAAAGATTCGAATAAATAGAAATAATAAATTTAGTAATAATAATAACAATAAATTCAATAAAAAATTGATGAAAATGATGAGGAAGATGATTGGTGATAGATTCTAAGTATTTTAAAAACATTTATAGTCTATTTTTTTATCTTTTTTTTAAATTTAAACTAATTATTTAATGAATAAAGCATACATATTTGTATATAATAAACATACTCCTTTTTTTTTCATTTATTATTTGATTGGAATCCTTAGATTGGAATTCTTATACTTTTACAACTTTATAATAAAGATATTTTATTAGTATTAATCTTCTGTTATAAATCAAATTAAATAGATTTTATGTTAATAAGGAATTTTCTTCTACTAAATATTTTGGAAGACTCATTTATTCGTTTAATTTAGTAATTATTAATAGTAATTTCTCTTTAAAAAATTCAAGAAAATATTAAGTCAATTTATTTATTGAATTATAATATTGTGATAATAAATATGAAGATGTCTAATTTTATAATAAATTAACTTTTAAGATTAATAATAAGAATATAATTAAGGTTAATTCTATATAAGAAATCTACAAAATAATTTTTGAAAAGTTGTAGCATTTTTATAATTTTAAAAAGATTAGTTTAGAAATATATGAATTAAATTAAGAGTTAAGGATTAATATTATTTATTATTATATATATTTAATTCATAATATGTAGATGAGAAAAACAAATAAGGTAGTAGTGAATAGAATTGAAAAAGTAAATTCTGAGTTATTAACATTGACTTATGGCGCAATAGTTTCGCAAATAATTAAAGATAGTGATACAGTTATTGAAGCAAATGATTAATTGGAAAAGATGGGATATAATATAGGATAAAGAATTATTGATGAATATTTATCAAAAGCAGAAATAAAGTAATGTAAAGACAAGATAGATGTTGCAGAAAACATTGGCAAAGTTTTTAGTTAATATATGTATAGGGTGCTATGCAAATGTTTCTTGGAGTGAGTGCAGAAGTAGAGGTGTTACCTGAAACTGACAAAATATTCACTTTTAACTTGCATTTTACAGAGAATCCTTTAAATGATTTTGTTGAATTACCAGAACATTTGTAAGGATTGAATTATTCAAATATAATTGCTGGAGCAATTAGGGGAGCTCTATCAACAGTAATAAATAAAGTTTGATTTAGATTCATTGGATAGCAACTTGCAGATTCTTGAAAGATCAATTAAAAAACGATGAAAAAACAATATTGTAGGTTGAAATGATTAGAGAAAAATTTAAAGATGATGAATGATAAATATATATTTTAATTTATGTCAACATATAGGGGAACATTTGAACACGATTCCTTTTTGGGATGGTTGAACCTATTGAAGATAAGAAGATTACAGATACTCAACAATGCTGGTGAAAGACCCCCATATCCAGTAATTATTAGTAAGCCTACAGTTGGTGATGTAAATATATATTTAATATTGGAAAAGGTATTAAGAAATTTGAATAAGGCAGATTTTGGTTTGTTCGCAACAGTGTCCTTTTTGGGTTTCTTCGCAGCCAGAAAAGCCACTTTGGGATTAACAACAACTGAATATATGAGATAGAGAGGATTTTCAATTGCATGGAATTCATTCATGATGGCAGGAGCATTATTTGCTTGCATGAATAGTAATAATAGATTGACTGTATGTTCTTATTAATGATTTAGGGATTTGTGGATAATGGCTTATAATGGAGAAGAAAGGAATAAAGATTAGTCAAATATGATTTCACTTCTGAATTCGAAGAAGGGACTATCTGGAAATTCTTTAGATTAAGATGACATAAAAATCATATATTAAATGCATATATCTTTATTATTATTTTATAGATATTATTATTCAATATAAACATGTAATTCATTAAAAATTTTAATTATTGATTTAATGCAATAGCAATAATAGCAAGAGATGTTGAAGAATTTGACTAATTAATAAGTTGTGCAATACAACAAAATGAGATAGGATTATGCCGAAATATTCAGGGTTTATCTTGACATAGAAGATGAGAGAAAGGAACATACATTAGTTTTGGATGCAGTCAAAAATATTGATCCAAAGAGAAGGTGAATATCTCAATGAGTATTCTAGATGCTGGAGATTAATTGGTGGGGTTCTTGTTGAAAGATAATTGGAAGATGTATTGAAATCACTCAAAGAAAGTTTAGAATTGCTTGAAAAGACTGGATAAAATTACAATACTGCAATGAAACAAAAGTATACACATTATTATTGAGATTTTTATAGAGAAAAGGAATTATTAGACTTTGAGCTAACTCACAATTTAAGACCATAATAAAATCAATAATAATAGTAATAACCTGTTGCATCATCCAAAACTTAAGGAGTGTTAACTTGATGAATCAATGTGTGTTTTTATATTCAAAATAATATAAATCAATATTTATTATCCCATTTAATACTTGTTATAATAAACAATCATTAATTAACACCAGGTCTTTTCTCATTTATCCAATCAGCCATCTTAGCTGCTTAAAATGCTCCATTAGCTATTTAAATGTAAAAATATGTTTATTTTTACAACCTTTTATACTATCCAAAAGAGTTTAGGAATTCTATTATCAGCACAAGCTCCTTTAGTTTATACTAAACTTTCACTTTTTTATCTCAAACCTTTTTAAATCTATAACATTCTGAAGACAATCTTTATTTTTTTATTATTATTGATCACCAACTAACTCTTTAAATTTTGCTTTAACTTCTTCGTCAACAATCTCATCAATAGCCTCGCCATCCTTTGGTTATATAATTAGAAATAAGACTTCAATTACTAAATTAGAATAAAATTAAAATTCCATCTTTTTAAGCAAAAAAAGGAATTGATTGTTAAATATATCTATAAAATTTGGCAACAAATAAGGATGCTAACTATAATTAAAGTATTGAATATTCAGATCGTTATTCTATTGTCTTGTTATTATAATACCTTCAATTTAATCCCTGCTCCTTTATTATTATAAATAAACATCACAATAATTTGAAGCTGATAATATAGTAATAACCATAGGAAAATCCTATCCACCATCCCAGCTATGCATTATATAACTATCTAATTATGCTTCATGGGCTCTTATTACAGATATCAATTTATTTCTTTCTAAAAATATACTTCTAGCCTCAGAACCATAAAAATACAAGCAACCTCCACGCAATTTTATAAATTAATTATTTTACAATACAAGCTAATGGAAGATTATCAAATGAATCCATAAATAATTCACACAATTCTTAATCATACTTATATTTGCATTCATCCATAAAATTCAAAAATGACGTTTATTATCTACATTCATGATTCCAACTAAGCATATAGCTAGTTCTAGGGAGATTAATTTAAGTGAATATGGTAAAATGACTACTTCTATATAAAATGGCCCTCTTTCCACATAATCCCCAAGTAACACATTCTGTTAATTTTCAGGATTGCCACCTACATCTCTAATTTTGAGAAAATCATAAAATTGCCTCACATTCAAATTTATATTAAATACATATGGATATCTCCAATTACTGTCAAAGGATCTGAGAGAAGTAATAAACTGCCTTCATTCTCTTTGACATTATTTCATATTAATAATAAATATTGTATTTGCCATGTTTATTAATTTTATCACTTCTTTTTTAGCAATTTTACCTTTTTTTTCCAAATGCTCTTTATTAAGTCTCCAATCAGGTTTCCCTTTTTTTATAATTATCAAATACCTTGGTTATTAGCAGAGAACATAATATCATGTTCTAAAGGAAGTTGCAGAGGGAATGGTACTTATTTAACCACTCTTTCCTAAGCAGGATCACATTGTGGTTACATATTAATTTTTTATTATCGTTTTTTACAATGAATTAACTCATATTTTCCTTATTGGTCGTTACAATTCTTTGCGGCTAATAGTAAGGTAGTTTCCTTTAAGAAAAATAAGATGGCAAAATATTCACCATAAAATTAAAGGAGACTCATAAAATTGTATATTATTCGATTTAAATGATAGGTGACATCAAAAGAAATGTATGATTTTCTATCAACTAAACAAACGTATTTTCGATAATAAACTCCAATCGACATATAAGAAATAGAATTTGGTGGATATGTACCCAAGCCATAATAAAATGAGTAAAAAAAAGAAACATCTTTGAAATTACATAATTTCAAGAATACTCAATTTACTGGACCAATAACAGTAGGTGATTAAGAATTCTAAGTGATTTTTGATACTGGTTCTGCAAATTTTTGGATAGATTCTACTAAATGTTAGAACGAAGGATGCAAAAAACATACTTAATATAAACCAAGTTTTAGAGCAAAGCATTTAGGTTATGCTTTGAATGTTTAATTTGGCACTGGAGATTTAAATGGAGAAGTAAATTAGGATATTGTAAAACTGGGAGAAATTGAGGTGGAGGATTAAAATATTGCTGAAATAATTGAGGAAAATGGTTCTGTTTTTTAAAATGTATGATAGTTAAATAATTACAAAGTCAGGATTCGATGGTATAGTAGGTTTAGCATATCCAAGTATGGCAGCTTATAACTTTAATCCATTGTTTGACAATATTATTCAGGAGAAGAAATTGAAATCGAACTAATTTTCATTTTATATGAGTAACTAAGTCAATAGCTATGAATCTCAAATTACTTTTGGTGGTTATGATGTGACCAAACTAGACGGTCCAGTTCATTATCATCCTGTTATAGATAAATACTATTGGATGATAAAAGCAGATAATATATTAGTCAACGGCAAAGATGAAGGATTCTGTCCCAAAGGTTGTAAAATAGTAGCAGATACTGGCACTTCCCTTATTACAGGTCCTTTTGAAGATTTAATGAAATTGCTAGGTATTTCCTACAATAAATATAAGATTTAACTAACATAAATGATGATTGTTCAAATTTAAATTAATTACCAAAATTGACTTTTAGAATCAATGGAATTGATTATGATTTAGAGTCTAAAGACTATATCATGGAACTTAAAGATGATGGTACAGAAATACCTTTAAATAATGATGTTTCAGCATCAGCATTTCTTTAAGGAACTTCAAAATAATGCATTGGAGCATTTATGCCATTAGATATACCTGATCCTCAAGGACCTGCTTGGATTTTAGGAGATGTTTTCTTAACAAAATATTTAAGCATCTATGATAGAGATGCAAATATGGTTGGATTTGGAAAGGCAAAACATTGATTTAATAAATTTATTTACAATAATATTAATTAACTCAAAAATTAATTTAATGATCTGGTAAATGACAATATAAAACAGCTTTCTATTATACAGGTAGCATCTCAAATTACTTTAACTATTACTGATAATCTAGAAATTATATGTATAAATTTTACTCTGCACTTCAGTTTGTCTCTTCATTAATTTTTAGAGTAGTTAAATATTTAGATGCCAAAATTAAGCTGTAAGTACTTATATCTCTGGCGTTATGACATTTGTCTTAAGTTGATCATCAATGTTTCTGAATAATCCTTCTGCTGACATATATCTTTATTCAACTGTATTTAACCAGCCTAAACTCATTAAAGGCTTATAAACTTGATTATTTGCTTTTTTCTCTGCATATTTCAAATATCTATTGAGTACTTACCCTACAATAGTCTAAATCGGCTAAATATATGATTTTTACTTTATTATATTACTAAACATTGGCAGAAATAATGAAATCAGCTAATGCTTTGTATAATTTAAGAGAAAAATCAACTGATGTCAATTTATCTACTTTAGCCTCTGCATTCAAAAAATGATCCAATAAGATTTATCCTTATTGCATTTCATAATTGGCATTGAATGAAATAGGATTGTATCCATGTCCCAATGCCAACCATTTCAAGATAGCATAGTCCAAGAGAGAATAATCTGTATATTTTTAAACTTACCTTTTTAAAATTTTGCTTCTGAATATTCTATCAATTACATTAACTTCATTTCTGTTTCAGTTGAACTTAATAATGCATAATTATACTAAATTATATTTAGAATAAATTACGGCTTCAACTCTTTTAAATTCGTAATATAATACATTTCCAATAAATTATGGTTCGTATTAAGTCAGCATTTTAATATTATGATTTGCATTGTAATAAAGATTGTTTTACATGTATTATAGTAAATTTCCAAGTGTGTCTAATTTGTATTACAAAATATCATTTTGCTATTTTGGTCCAATTTTAAGAGCATTTTAATATGATCTAAATTTGGGTGTGAAATTACATAGATAATAAATCATTTGGTAAATGACCATAAGGTTTGAGTATCGATATTAATCTTAGAAATAAATCATGTGCTAATTAAAATGCATTATTATTCATAAGTGTTTAGGCTTGTTGAAATTCGTGCATATGATAAAAGTCATGTGAAAATTAATAGAGAGACCTTTTGAAAAACATAATAAATTAAAATATATATGAATTAAGAATTAAGAATGATTTTTTCGATTTTCTACAAATTTACATTAAATGTATATATTTTAGTGCGCATTATTTTCTGATATAAAAATTGGAAGCAGAATCTTGTAAATATACAATAAAAATATTATATTTAATGAAAGCGGCTCCACGTATTTATGAAAATCAACCAGGAGAGAAAGTCGAGAACGCAGATTTCTTCATCCAATAATACTACATTGAGTGCTTGTCAACATTTTCTTATTACATTGAATCTAAAGGACAAGCAGCTGTTATTGATCCATTAAGAGATATTGAATAATATGTGTAATAATACAATATTGAATATTAGTGAATTGGCTAAGGAAAGAAATGCTTAAATAAAATGGGTACTTGAAACACATTTCCATGCAGATTTTGTGAGTGGTCACCGTGAATTAGCAGCTATCACCGGTGCAACAATAGTCTATGGTCCAACAGCGGTTGCAAGTTTCCCTATGAAATAAGCTAAGGATGGAGAATTATTACCCCTTGGATCTATCTAAATAAGAGTAGATCACACTCCAGGACATACAATGGAATCAAGTTGTTTTGTTTTGGTAACCAATGGAAAAGACCATTCAGTCTATACTGGAGATACATTGTTTTTGGGTGAAGTGGGTAGACCTGATTTGGCTGTAAAGAGTGGAGAATTGACTGTTGAGATGTTGGCATCATATCTTTATGATTCATTAAGAAATAAGGTTATGAAATATAATGATGATGTAATTGTATATCCTGGACATGGTGCTGGTTCATCATGTGGAAAAGCAATTGGAGCAGGAAAATTTTGCACTATTGGAATTTAAAAATAGAAAAATTATGCTTTGCAACCAATGTCAAAAGAAGATTTCACTAAATAAGTTCTTGAAGGTATGCCAAAACCACCTCAATATTTTTTCCATGATGCTAAACTTGTAATTATATATGTCTTATTATACTTAGAATAAAAATGGACCAGCAGATATCACTGTTTTATTAAATGATGTTTAAAAAGCATTGACATTTGAATAATTTATTGGATTTGCTAAATCAGGTGCAACCATATTGGATACTCGACCAAATGTTGCTGAAGGCATCATAGATGGAGCAGTCAATATTACATTTATGTCAGGATTAGTCAATTTTGTTGGAGCTGTTATCAAGCCAGATGCAAAATTAGTAATTATAGCCAATTAAGGTGATGCTTAAGATACAATCCTAAGATTATTGAGAATTGGATACGATAATATATTAGGTTATTTGTAAGGAGGATTCGAAGTTTATAAAAATAATGGAGGACCATTAGCAACAACTGTAAAATAAGTCAGTTTAGTTGAATTTTGTGATGTTAAAGCTGATCCAGGTATTCTATTTGTTATTTATAAGTAGAAAAACACGTTTTCTTAGACGTAAGAGGACCAGGAGAACATAAAGAATCTGGTTTTATTAAAGGAGCTGTTAGAGTTCCTTTACCTGAAGTGGAAGCAAATCTTGCTAAAATTCCTAAAGATAAAATAGTTCATGTATATTGTAAAACAGGAGGAAGAGCAAAAATAGCGATGAGTCTTTTAGTGAAAAATGGTTATAAGAATCTTGTTATTACACAAGAGGGGGGATTTACATAAATTAAAGAAAAATAATTAATGGAAATTGAAAATGTTTGATATTCTTAAATATTCATATAAAAAAAGTAATTTATTAAATTTAAAATATTTTTCTTAAATATATTCATATTAAATAGATTGTAATATAATTAAATGAATTCCTATGAAATTTATTTATTGACATTTAAACAAATAGAATATCAAAATCCAAAAAATAAGGTTTTTATCCTTGTTTTGAATATATAAATGTTTAATAAATTATAATTTTTTGTACACAATCAATACTCTCATTATTATTTGCATTCTGGTTTATCTCCTTTTCCTTTTCCCTTTTTCTCTTTATCAGATTTCTTACTATCACCGCTCTTCTTTCTTTGCTAATAAAATATATAAAATAACTCTTACGCTCTTTTTCTTTTTATCATCGCCATCATCATCATCATCTTCTTCATCATCATCACCATCTTCTTCATCATCATCTTCATCAACATCTTCGTAATCTTCGTCATCTGGATTGATTCCTAAGAAATACTCTAAACTATATGGTATGACTTCTTCAGCAATTGTCTTACCAATTTCATAATCTTCATCAATATTCTATTAAATTAATTAAATAATATTATACTCCTGCATTTCCTTCTTCTTCTCCTTCATCCTTATCTTCAGAATTTTTGAAGAAATTAAAGAAACTTTATTATGTTTCCTTCTTCTTAATTACTCTAGAAGCTCCTGTCTTTTTATTTTTTTATTTCTATGATAATGTTAATTTATTACTTTCTCAACTATCTTAACTGTTACATTTTTGCCTTCATTCCATTCAATTACAGTTCCTTCTGTGCTTGTTGGGAAGTCTTTGCCTTCTTCAATTACAAATTTCTTTGTCAACTCCTTATTTTTGAAATATTCATTATCCTTAAACGTAAATCTAAGTGTAAAAACTTCAGTGTCTGCTGAGGTTTCTAATACTATTGAAGTTAAGAATTTAAGGATATCTTTATCCTTCTCTCCAAAGACATGTGATAAATTATCGCAATTTGTTAAGACAGTTCCCCAATAATTATCAATTGGTTCAGCTTTTTAAGCAATTTAAAGTGCTTCTTATAATTCAGATTCAGAAAAGAAATCTTTGAAAAGTTCTTATTCTTCTGCACTTACAGCTCTTTAACCATTTATGAGGGATTGTTATTCTGCATAAATTGGAAGTGATTTGATATCATATTACTTTTAAAGAGCGTGAATCTTATCATCACATTCTTTGTCTAATTTCTCTTTTTATAGATAATGATGTTAAATGGCTATGGCTTTGAGTCTATCCTTAAGAGGAAGCTCTTTAATCTTATTTTCTAAGGTTTAAACATGTAATTCATGTCCTTCTTTTGTTTCATTTGAAGTTGTTTAAGCTCCGCCTTCCATTAATTTATAAAAAATGTGGATTTAAATATTTCATTTGTTTAAGGGGGTATTTAATTTTTCGAATATTAGTATCAACTAATCCTCACTTCTAAATACACAAAAGCATTAATTATTGTAATAGAAATGGAATATAAATCTGTTCCTTAGAGAGAATACCAAAATCAACAGGATTTTGTTGACTCATCCTTAACAGGAAATGCCTAAACTAATTTTGCTAAAAAAGTCTTCTCAATTGTTGGCGTTTAACTTATGGCTACATCATTAGTAGCTTTCGGTGCTATGAATTACAAATCTATTGAGACAATATGTTAATATCTATGGATACCTGCATTAATTGGAACTATTGTAACTGGATTTTGGATCTACTTAAGCAGATGTAAATTTAAATTCATATAATTTCGATATAGCAGCTGCAAGATAATTTCCCAAAAATTATATATTGTTAAGCATCTTTACATTGAGCGAAGCCATTTCTCTTGCCTCATTTTGTGCTTAAATAGCAGACCCTGAATTAATCTTTTAAGCATTTTTAATTACAACTGGTATTGTTGCTGCTTTAGCCACGTATGCAATGACAACAAAAAATGATTTATCATATCATGGGGCAACAAGTATTTTTTTATTGTTAATATTTCTAGTTTTCCTTCTTTCCTTCGGTTGTAGTATTGCAGGAATTATATATTTCTTTTGTGGAAGCACAATTGCAAATCAAATTTATTTACTTGGAGGCTCCATGGTTTTAGGATTATATTTAGTAATATTATAAATAATACAATTAGGTCTATGATATCTAATTAATCATTGGAGATAAATAACTTAGCTTATCTGTAGATGATTATATCCTTGGATCAATTATGATTTACACAGATATAATCAAGATCTTCTTGAGAGTTTTAAAGTACTTGTTGAAAGAGAAGAAGGAGAAATGAGCTCAATTCAATCTAAATTAAAATCAATTGCAATATTATTTTATTATTATTTCAAATTCAGTTCGATCTTATATTATATTCTGCACTATTATATACTGTTATTTTATCAAAAATTTCTTATTTGTTATTTTGCAACTCTAAATGAAAATCAGTTAAATCACAACTACTATCCTCAAAACTTTAATCAAGATTTCTCTAATGATTACTAAACAGTAGTCTATCGTTATTGAATATATTACGATTCAAAATTGGGTTAAATCTTATCAATTTCTCTACAATTATTTTTTGAAATCTAATAATATTTTTATGAATCATTTGATAATAATTTCTTTTGTTTATCTCTTCTTCTCTTTCTTTTATTAATGAAACTATTTTAAATTTGCCTATTACAAAAATATATTATACTTTCTAATCTTTCTTCCAACATAAAAATACTTATATTCTTATATTTATTATTCTAATTGATTATCGTTTATGATTAATTACAACAACATAGTTTAATTAGTTTAATGATGAAAATAATATGCGCTTTTTTTTATTTCATATATAAAATAGCAATTAGTCTATCTGGTTTTTATAATTATGGATTACTTTAAAAATACAAATACATTCTAAACATTCAAATCCTTAAATTTCTTAATCTAATTTAAATCATAAGGATATCATTTAGAGATGAAAACAAAATAGAATTTCGATAATAATCATCAATAACATTTGAAATAATATTGTATTTTGAACTTGTATAACTTAAATTTTGAATACATGTTTGAAAACTCATAAAATAAATAGTAATGTAGAGTTCTTTAAATTGATTTTCAATTGTATATTAAAATCCAAAATTATAAATTCTGTTAATTTCTAAATTCCTCTTTTAACTCAATATACCACTAAAAATTCATAACATCAATTACTTTTTAAGATTAATCCAATACCCATTAAAATTAGAAGATATTAAACTATTAATGGAAAATTTTATAAATATTATTTTTTGAAAATTAGAATAAATAATTGTTAATATTGTTATTTACCCTTAATTTTATTAATCATTTAAGATGAATGAACATTGATGTTGGATTTTCTAAATAGGTTTTCCAAACATTATTAAACCTTGCTACAGTTGCTCCATCAATAACTCTATGATCACAACCAAAACTTAGATTCATCTAAAATAAAATACTGAAAATTACAATTTTTCTTGGAACAATATTCATTTTTGCATCATATCTTGGCACAGTTATCAATCTACCAATTCCAACAATACAAACTTAAGGAGCAAGAATTAGGGGACCAGTGTATGTACCACCAATAGTTCCGATATTACTCAAACAAATTGTGCCTCCAGATAATTCATTATAACTCAACTATCCTTTTTCTCCCAAAGTTCTTAGTCTATTTATTAATTAATGTAAAAATCACCTGTTTAATTCATCTTGAATTTAACTAATTGATAAATTCTATACATCTTTGATATTTGGAACAACTAAACCTTTAGGAGAATCTAAGGCCACAGACACATTATGTGATAAATGTTATGTGTATTCAAATTATCTAGTTGGATCATATGTTGAATTTAATATAGGATATCTTGTCAAAGCTAATGAAAAAGATTTTATGAGTAGAGTCATAAATGTTATATTCTTTTCTTTTTTCAACTATTCTCTCATTTATGCAAGTTCAGTAAGGTCAACCTCTTCCTTTAAGTATAAATGAGGAATTGAATTAGCTTCAGTCATTGACTTTTACATTCCCTTTTAAAAATCAGACATTTTGATGACAGTTGAAGTTGAATCACTTTTTGTATTAACTTTATTGGATGATTATGGTTGTTCTTTTGGTGTTTGTCCTTGCTTTTCAAGATCTGCTTTCAGTATTCTTCCATCTTAGCCTGTACCTTAGATCTTATTCAAATCTATTCCTTTTTACTTAGCTAAATGACGTACAGCTGGTGTAGCTAATTTATGATTCTAAAGATAGGTGATTTAATTTATACAGATGGTGTTTGTTTTGTTGAGATTGTTTATTGAATATCTTATTGTTTTTAATCCACTTATTTCTCAGATGAGTGATGATGACTTTATTAAGATGCTTATTATTGATTATCAGATTCTATTTCTATTTCTAAGAAATCTCCCCCAACTAAACAAGTTTCATCTTCTTAATGGAATAGCTTATGAATCTTCCCTGTGTAGTTACTTGGAATTTAAGTAAACATCTTATCAGTTGAAACATCCGCAACAGGATCGAACTATTATCAAAAAAATGACGTACTTCATTTACATGATCTCCAATCTTAACATGCCATTTTTTTATTGTAGCTTCCTTGATCTCTACAATCATAATAATATTTACTTTCTCCTAAATCAGGCAATTTAAAGATCTTAACTGTGCCAAAGTAATATCTACTCAAAAATCGTGAATATATATTCATTATTTATTAATAAATCAATTCTTCTATCTTTTGTATGAAATCCAGAAATCGAAATTTATCAACCTATTTTTCTTCAAAGCCATTTTTTGATTCTTATATTTTATTGATCTTTAACTCAATGTTTTGTAGTTTGTAAATTATTATTAATCCTTAAAAGATGTTAAATAAAAAGATTCATTTTTAATTAATTTTAAGTAATCTTGTAATTTTTACTTAATGTGTAATTTTATTATTAACATCCTATTATGGTTCAATATTCAGTTCTACATTTTTATGTTTTAATAAATTTCAATTAAAAAAAAAAAAATTTGCAATTTACAATTCATAAATAATATATATAAATTTGAATTCAAATGCTTGATAAATGGTATGTCTTTTCCAACTATTTTTTAGTGATTCAATTAGAAAAGGACTTCTTTTCACTCCAACTATAGACGAATAGATTGATGAAGATATTGTAGCTTCATTTGAACAAAAAAGAGGAACTAATTATTAACATGAATATATCAGACTATATATTGCTAATGTTGTATTAACTCAATAACTTAAAGAATTGCTTTAAGAAAAAGGAGATTTAATCTCTAAAATCAATTAACTTGAAGTATTTTTGCTTACTATTTTAGGATGTGGAAATAAGTAAAACAAATACACGAAAATTAGATTATGAAGAATCAAAAAAAATAGAAGGATTTTAAAGAAAATAAATAGGTATCTAATTTAGAATTATCATTAGTGCAGAATGTTCAACAAAATTAAATGATGAAAAACCAGTTCCCATTCATTAATATCAAACTAGAAAATTAATTAAAAAGAATTGAATTATTTTTTGTATTCGTGTTTAAACACTTTTATTTATTAATCATTATTTTTAAACTACTCCAAAAAAACCTTTTTTTAATCAATCTCCAAAAATTATAATCATAGGCTTAGCAATGCATCTAATGTTTACTTATAATACATTTAGGAATATTGAATTTGATTTTTTCGCATTAATTTAAATACTAAAATGCTTGAACGCATAAAAATTAAATTTTGATTATAATAAAAATGCAGAAACTCTCGATTTTAGTTACTAGTCAAATGGTGGCGCGCTTTTTTGAAAATAGAAACGCTTTAATAAAAAAAAAAATTAGTAATCCTAGATATCTTATATCAATAAAAAGAGATCTAATTAATGTAGTAATATTTTATATTGTAAGTAGTTTGTTTTATTTTATTTAAACTCAATTGAATTGATTTCATTCTAATTTGACCTTTTTGTTGAGCAAGAAAGCCAATGGATTTGTCTATTAATAGGATTATTGGACCTATTTAATTTACTCACCTTAGTGCTTTTTATAGTATGGCCAGAAACCATATCTAATGATAAATTCCTTCTTTTGGTTTTCAAATTCCTAAACATATTTTATACTAATTAACTTGTCTCAACTTTTTATATTCTTCATATGCTTTCTCTTTCAAGGCTGCATTTGAACCCCATTCGAATTTGATTGTACGATCTATCTATATTCCATTGTACTCAGGATGGGTCATCTCAAGATGCTACCTCATTTGTTTTTGGAAGCTTTAATTCATTATATATAATAAAACATGATGATAACTGGAGGGGGTGGTTAAGGTACAGGGACTCTATCAGTATCATTGATGTTAACAAATCCATTTTATTGAAAATATTTTTACTAGTTTAGTTTTTCTTTCTTCTTCCATTCTAGTTTGACCAAATTTATAATTTCTTCTGCAGTTCTTTTGGGAAATTTTTATTGGTAAAGGTTGAAATGTTCATCATAAAATTATCTATAAGCAGAGCTTTACTTTTTTGGAACAGGCTAATCAAGTTGTAATTATTAAAGCCTCTTTTTATACATTTTAATTAAATTACTAAAATCAATAAACTAATTTATATTGTATATTATAAGAATAAATTATATAATATGAGAGTATCTAAGATGATATGAAATTGTATACTAAATAAAAAGATGTATACAGTAGAAAAAATAGAAGCAAAAAAAAATGAAGCAAAAAAAATGATAATAAAAAATAATATAAATATGACTAAAATTTATGTTGTTGAATGATAATATTTTTTGAAAGGAGATAAAATAAGAGTATATTTTGTTTTAGAAGGGGAAATGTTTAATTATTTATTAATTTAATTAAATTTATCTAAATGAGTGAATCAAGTAAAGAAGTTAATATGTTTTAGATACCACTCTCTTTTATGCTGGAATAACTTTGGCATCTGGATTGATCACAGACTTTATAATAAATCGATTCAACAATAAGTAGAAAGAAGAAGAAGTCAAACCATTAAGAAGCTTAACTCTTAGAAAAAGATCCTTTGGTAAATATAGATATTAATTTAGTTAATTCAAAACAGGCCCCAGTTCCAGAAACATTATTAAATTCTGAAAATCCATTGCTCGACGAGATTAAATTCTTGAACAGTGCAACATGTGACATCGAAAGAGTGAATCATCTTTCACTTGGATTAGATGATGAATTTCCAAATATAAAATCTCCATTATTAGGCGAAGGAAATTTGAGATCAGTATTCGGAGGAGGAGGATTTTTGCCTGAAGATGCTTTTGTGTATTGTGGATCTTATGTCATAAATACAGCTGTATTTGGTCCTGGTAAAAGGATTGAAAATACAAAGAAATGGTTGAGAGCAGGACCACGAAAATCTTTATTTTTTGACCCTAAAACAGTGAAAGTATAAATAAAAATAAAACTCATAGGCAGCAATTGTGACTTGTGGAGGATTATGTCCAGGATTAAATGTTGTTATAAGAGAATTGTTTATGTCATTACATTATAACTATGGAGTTCAAGATATATATGGCATAAAGTATGGATATAAAGGATTTTATACTTATGATTGGATAAAGTTTGATGCAAATTATGTGAAAAATATCCATAATTTGGGAGGAACAATATTAGGTTCATCAAGAGGTGGATTTGATTTAAATAAGATTGTTGAAGCTTTAGTAAATCATGGAATCAATCAAGTATTTTGTTTGGGTGGAGATGGAACTCATGGAGGAGTATTAGAATTATTCAAGGAATTAAGAAAAAGAAAACTCAAGATTTCAATTGTTGGCATTCCAAAAACAATAGACAATGATATAGCAATAATAGATGAGTCATTTGGTTTTGAGACAGCTGTCGAAGTAAATAATTATTAAAAATACTTAGGAAGCAATAAATGCAATAAGATCAGCTTATGTAGAAGCAAATTGTGCAGAAAATGGTGTGGGATTAGTGAGATTGATGGGAAGAAATGCTGGATTTATAGCTATGTCTGCATGTAATGCATCTAGAGATGCACATGTTTGTTTGATTCCAGAATTTAAATTTGAATTATATGGAGATAGAGGCCTTCTAGAATATTGTTTCCAAAGACTTAAAAAGAAAGGCACTCTTGTTCTTGTTATTGCTGAAGGAGCAGGAGACGCTATGTTAGATTACAAGGTGAACGTAGTAGAAACAGATGCTTCAGGTAACAAAAAACCTTAGGATGTTGGAGTTATAGTCAAAGATGAACTTACCAAATATTGTAAAAACAAAGGAATGAGTATTACACTTAAACATATTGATCCTACTTACATGATCAGAACGGTACCAGCTAATCCTCATGATAAAATCATGTGTACTCAATTAGCTTAAAATGCTG
This sequence comes from Paramecium sexaurelia, assembly GCA_000733375.1. Taxonomy (NCBI): domain Eukaryota; phylum Ciliophora; class Oligohymenophorea; order Peniculida; family Parameciidae; genus Paramecium; species Paramecium sexaurelia. The sequence goes on from JPFM01000058.1 coordinate 293,644, forward strand.
TTCATGGAGCAATGGCTGGCTTCTCAGGATTTACTGTAGGACATGTAAACAACAGATTAGCCTATATTCCCATTGAAGAATTGCTCTCTGGAAAATATTCTAATAGGGTTGTTGCTGACAGTAGAGAATGGCAAAGACTTTTGGCAAGCACTGGCCAACCTTCATTCTTGAATAATGAAGAACAGATGATCTAAAAATAGTAATAAATTTGAGAATATTGATAAAGCATATCTATTAAAAACAAAATTTATAACATTCTTTATGAACAATATTCGCTAATCAAATGAACTATAATTTATTAAGAGAAAGTCACCCTATTTATTGCAAGAAACACCACAAAAACTTGTCAAAGTATCAATCATGTCTTAAACCCAATTCAAAGAATTTCTTGAATCTTTATCGCTCAATTTCACATAATTGAATCAGAATCTACAATAATTGCTCACTCTTTATAATGTTCAAATATTTCACGAAAATGAAAATGATCAACTTCTTACTGACTTTGATACAGATAATATTAACTAATCCTAACAACACTGGCTTATTAAAACAATCTGTAAATTAGGAGTCAATCATCAATTCTGGGCTGAAATAGCAAATGTCTTAAACAAAACTATTTCGCAAGTCAAAGCCTATTGGATTACTTTACAAGATAATTGGACTAATGAATAAGACAATAAGTTGATTCAATTTCGAAATTAATAGCTAAATTGGTTAGAGATAGCCTTGAGGCTCGATAAGAACAAATAAATTTGTAAACATAGATGGAACAACTTACTAGACCCTAATTTATGTAAAGCTCCTTTCACAATTCAAGAAGACATTCTATTACTCCAAAAAGCTATTTAATTAAACTTCGATTGGAAGAAAATATAAAAGTTTATATAACCAAAAAGAAGTCAAGCAGATCTTATTTCTAGATTTATCAAATTATAATCTCAATATAACAATATTGAAAATCTCATCCAAAGAGTTTAATTTACAATAGCTCAATTACCAAAATATGATAAAAATTCGATGCGAATACTACCACAATAATCCAGCATTATAGAAAAATCTGTAGTAGAATATGAAACACTTTCCATTCTAGATCTAAACTTACTTGATGCCATGTCACTATAATTCTGTTTAGTAAAGCATCAATAGATATATTTTGTTACTCTTGAATACATGTAATAGTTGGTTAATTTGAAGTTAAATTAAAGAAAATTATTACAATTTATGAAATAATGATTATTACATCAAATTATTATAATATAATATTTGTTTAGATTTATTATCTTCCCATTTTTAACATTTTTTTATAAACTTCTCCAAGCCATCTTTCTACTTTATAGAAGATATATTGATCTTGATTTATGATTTAATTCAATTAATCCTACAAGAATAAAACTTGCATAATCAGTCAAAGCTACTTAAATTGAATTTAAGTTTTGTAACTCATCAAGATATTATCAAAATAAGCTAATGACCAAAATTAGATTTGATATTAAAATTTTAAAGTTTATGCATCAATTTAGCTATGTTCTAAAATTATATTTGATAAAAATTAAATATCTTCTTCATTATTTTAGTTAATGTTTACTTAGCTACTATAACATTTTTTGATAATGCAAAATCTTAACAATTATATGAATATCATTATTAGTCCATAATAACTTAATAGTAATCACGGACCATTAACTTGGAATTCCTTTTTTACGAGTCTAACAATAAATCTAATTCAAAATTATGATAATATTGTCTAATTAAAATTCAATAGGAAATAAATTAAGTAACTTATCTTTGTTCTTCACTCTTTTATTTTCTTATATATATAAAATTCTATTAGCAGTTCTTCATAAAATTCAATTATATTGCTTACTTAATTTTCAATTTTACTTAGTGCATATCATTAAATACTTCTTAATTATAGCTTCATCTGCTTATAACTAAGCTTGAGCATTTTTTTAAATATTATGTAACTAATATTATTGTTTAAATAATATTCTAATATAATTTTACCTTGTTTTTCATTCATTTTATTCTAAATTATCCGAATTTTCTAATAAATTAAATTAAATTAACGAATTCTTCTGATTTACTCTATTCAAAGCAAAAATATATGAAATTTTTATATCTCCAGAAAAATTCCCCAAAAATGCAGAACTTTGGGGTTTAGTTTTTTTATATAAGTATTCATAATTTTTGTTCTATATCTATGAAAATGTTTTAATAGTTACAGATGTTATAAAATATAAAATTTATTCATCAGAGTGAAATACAGTGAATATCCTAAACTTTAAAGAACAAATTGGGCATTCCTGTGATCTCATTGAAATCTTCGTTTAAAATACCAAATACAAATGGAGGTTTGAGTATATAACCAGAAGCATTTTAGACATCAACCATCTTAGGTTTATAAGCAGTGCTAAACCTTCCTAACCCAATAACATTATTCGATATTCTAACCTTACTGTTAACTATAAATTATGGTATATAAAGATTTTAATCAATTGGAACTTATGTCCCACATTAATTTAATATCTATTGAACCTTTTGCAATGTTATTTCTTCATTATCTAAAATAAGATTGATTATTTACATTCAAATACAAATATGCTGATATTACTTTAATCAGTTTATATTAAGTAGACTTTTATGTTATCTGAATCAGACATGAAAACTTTTGAATTGTCAACATTAGAATCAGTTTAAAATCCATTATAAATAATCCTTTGATTTTAAGCTAATTTACATTTTGACCATCTATAACATTCCTTACAAAAACTGCTAATCACCTTATCTGATGAAAGCGTAATATCAGAATTGAATGGATTGATTTGATCGAAACCTTCAAAATATTAATTAATGTAAGTATTAAAATCGTCTCTTGTATGCTCTTGTAATTTAATTCCTTTATATCCAAATTCCTATTAATTTCGTTATATAGTACTGATTTTATTAGATTATCTTTAAGTTGATTTACAATTTCATCATTAATTTCTATTTTAGTATTTAGACTTGTTAAACAGTATAGTGAAGTAAAATCATACAAATTTTAGATAGTATTATCATCACATGTAAGGAAGAGATGCTATAAAAATATCGGATCAAAGTATTTGAATTGATCTATATCAGAAGGTCTTCTAATAGCTAAGATATGCTTAATTAATACCCATAACTGTGAATCTAGTATCAGAATTCACACTTTAAACTACTTTCCATTTAAACCCTAATTCTTTCAACTTTGCTGTAATTTCCTTATTGGCTTAAAAAGAATCATTTTAATTGTAATGATATAAAGACATTCTAATTTCTTAACAAGGATCAATCTCCCAAATAAATTTAAGAATAATCTAAAGCAAATCTTAAAATTATTATGGATTTTTTGTTGAGAAGTGACTTAACATCAACTTCCTTTCTTATAAAGATTAATCTAAATAACATTATCCTAAAGCTAATAGTTAGTCTTTCTAATATATCCCTAAGCAAAAACTTTCCTCTTATTGATCATATTAATTTTGCATTAAATTAATTTCTCCTCTCCATGATTTTTAGAAATCTTCATTTATGCTATTTAGATAATCAATAACTTTTGAATCATTAAGTTGACATTTTTTAACTTTAAATTTATCATCATTTTCTGCAATTACAATTTATTATTCTAATGATGGTACAGCTGCATCAATTGAATTATATTTCTTTTAATCTGATTGAGGTAGACTCTATTACGCTATCTACTTATTATTGGAATCATTATTAGTTACTTTCAGTGAATTTTATTTTTAAGGTGTAATAATACCTTACTTGTTTAGTTATCTGAATTATGGAATATTTTTATGAACTGAATTTTATGTTTAATTAGTGAACTCAGTTTAATCGTGTTACTTATAAATTATTTGCTATTAGTAATTTAAAGAGTCAAATTACTTTTTGATTTTAACTTTGCTCTTATCTCTTAGGGGGTCTTATCCTTCCAGGTTATATGACTTTTTCTGGACTCAGTTTTATATGATCTCTTGAGTTCCCTTAATTATAGATTGATTTATCATCCTTTAAAGTTGTTTATGCTTCTTCTTATATTATGATTTCACAGTTCTTTATTCGCTTTTGTAGAGGTTTGGATATGAACTAAACAATTTTATTAGGATCATCAGTTGGTTTGGTAATTGCTACAAAAAAAGGATCAGATTTAGATGAAAATTAATAATAATTTGAGAGTATCGAATTAGTAATATATTAAATATCCTTTCTCATCTAAAAAAGATATAGGTAAATGTTAACCTTAATTAAATAATTTTCTCTAAGGTATAAATACGGAAGCTATATGCTTTCTTAGGAATGAATATTGACCAAAAATTTCATTAGGTATTATCTCCACCCAAGAATTTATTCTACCACATTAATTGAAAGAATTCTTAAATGCGTAATTAATTCAGCACTTTTTTGCAATAATAATTCATCTCCAGGATTATCATACAATTATTGGATATGATTAATCAATATTGTTAAACACTTTTCTCTAGCATCTACTGCTTGCATGCAAAGCTATATTAAAAGACTAAAATACTTGAATATGAGATTTCTTTTATTATATTTCTTCTATTTCAAATTAAATAGCTTAATTATTTTTTGGTAGTGTTTATAGGCACATCAAGAATAATTATCTAAATTAATATAACAATTTTATCACATATGAAACTCTGGTATATTATAAAAATCTTAAATTTCAATTAATTTTTATGTATTATTTATAAGTTTTGGCTTCTGTTTTTCTACAGATTCAGCTTTATTCTAATTTTAAACATAAAATCTATTATTCCAATTTTCTTCCTAAATTAATCATCTAATATATTATACTTTTTTCTTAAGCTAATTCATGACAATTAAATGCCTAGATTTAGTATTAGTTACTTGTTCTGGTTTGAATTTACGTTGTTCCAAAAATTATTGTTCAAACATAAATATAAAATAATAATATATTAATATTTTTATCACTGTATTTTAATTTATTTCATATTATAGTTATTAGTATAGAAACAAATTACTTTAATTTATTGAATAGATAAGAAACTATTCCCAGTTATTTATCTAAATTTAGAGCTTTTTTTATATATAAATCATTATATATTTCTTTTACAGCCATACAAAATGATTTACGAACTAAGATTTTGTTCATAAATTAATTTAAATAATTAAAATGAAGGCAATGTGTCCATTACTGAGAAGAGATAGCTTTAGTGAAGAAGAGCAGCTATATTAACACAGTGAGTGTGATTAAGTTGAATTTTAGCTAACCAATAACTGGTGTTAAGCTGAGGCTGACACAGTTCCCAATATTATCGATAAAAAAAGCCCTTCAATTAAAAAGAAAAGACAAGGCCGATACAAGAATGTTCCCTATACCTTTGGTCGACACTTCAGAAATTGGATTGTGTCCGAGGTAGAATCCATTCGATGTCCGGTTGTTTAAAAATTCATTTCCAAACGTAAGACTAATCCTAGGTATCATGACAGTTTTAAAGATTTTAATGAACTATTCCAAAACTCAGGTATTGCTAGATAACTAGGTTAAATCTTTTTTGGACAAAAGAAATGGGTAGAATATTTACTTGGGAATGAAAGAGTAGATGGTTTCTAAATATATTTTGAAGTTGAAAGATCATATTATGAAGCCGCCATAAATGGAACTAAAATTACCGAACAAAAGGTGAGAAATACTTGATAAGCTTTTTTTTATATTAATTTTGATTGTAATATATCAAATTTTTGAGATATTATTTATATTGCTCTAAATTTTTCATTCTTTTTTTTTTATTCAGTTTCACTCAATTTTCTTAATCTATAAATATTAATTCAATCATAATTAATTCTTTTTATAGAATTTATCAAACGATAAAATTGTCTATTTTGTCATTTAGATAAACAAATTTTCAATTTAAAAAGACCAGAATAGTTTAAAAATGAAGAAAAAAATTAAATTAAGAATTTAAAATAAAGTATTAAATTCAATACCTACAACCTATTCTAAATATAGCTTTGCTTACCCTGTGATTTAATTTAATCAAGTGAGACTTTTAGTTTTCTTAAATTTCACTATTATTCAGAACCATTAAATGAAACAATTAATTATAAAATTGTAATTGTATATGTTGTATTATTCCTAATTTATTAATTTTTCATTTTCTATTACCTCACAAAGTAACTTTTACAAATATAAAATTTTCATAATTTTAATTATACTGAAAATTATTTACAACATCACATCATTAATATTAAATCTTTATTTATTTATTAATCACTTATAAGTTATTGAAATTTTTTTCTTATACTTTTTAAGTATATATTTATCAAATCCAACATACAATAACTATTTTAATACTTATTATCACTCTCTCTTAGATTTGAATTTTGAAAATTTCAAACCTATTTTGTAATCAATGAGTTTAATATTTCTTACCATTTTATAAAAAATTATTTCTGAAATCCTGTCAACTTTATCCCTATTAAGAATAAAACTAAATTTAATTATTAATTATGATGAAGATGAAAATGATAGATTCCTTTTCAAGTAAATAATAAAAAAATATTCCTACGAGGGTTAATTATACATAAGCCACTTGATTTAATTACTTATTAAATAACGTTGTCTAACATATTCAAATTTTGTATATCCCATTCAATATGAATCACATTCAAATATTGAAAACTTTGATTTTTCTTTCTTACTAAAATTTTTTTATACATAACCATTAAATAAATTACTCTTACAGGGATTGGCTTATGAGAATAGCTTTTTAAACTTAAAATTTATTTTAGATACCCTATCTAATATGAGTTAGATTTTCAACCATATAATTAATTTTACCGTTATATAAATATTTTATTAGATAATTTGAATAAACATTTAAATAAAAAATTCAAACAAAACCATTTATGTTTGATATCCTTATATCTTTATATCTTTACTTCACGAATTGAATAAGTCCTCTATGATGAAAGTTTAGATTTACAAAATTTTAACATAATTTTTAAATTTGTAATCATCAATTTTTTTTTCTTAAGGTAAGGCTGATTAAAGAATTTATAAAGTAATGGAATTAGCTAAACATTAAATATAGAGATGATGAATAACTTAAAAAGGTCAGTTATCATATTTCAATACGAATATAATATTAATTAATTAATTATAAAATTTAAACTTAATTAGTTATATATATATTTTTCAAGTATCAAATACATTCTGAATTAGTTATGGATCATCGACTTCAGTTACATCAGCTGATTATTTTTCCTCCTTTTCTTAAAACATAAATTATTTATTATCAATATGTTCAGGAGTATTTTAATTTTAATTAGTCCCTTTCCAATCGATTTCAAATCGAGTTATACGGGGTTTATTATTGAAGATTTAACGTGAAATATCTTCTATAATAATTTCAGGAGGATCGTTCTCTATATTCTCTTGGGAGGTATAAGTAGTGTAAACATAGTAACCTACTCTAAAGAATTCCTTTTCTTTGTAGGAACAAGTAAGAATGAAAGCTGTAATACCCAGTAATTCGTTTTGGGGAATTTTTTTCCAATCAGGAGGATTACATTCTAAAGTAAAATGTTTTGCACCTGCTTGAAGTGGTCCCATTGAGAACTAATCAAGAATTTGATCGTGTGACTCATCTTTAGGTGATCCTATAAAGAGAAGCCTACAATAGAAATATTGATATACATCCATTCGATTTCATCTTCAATTTCAACCAAGACATCAAAGTAAATGTCAATAATAATAGGACTTTAGAATGGCTACGGTTTATCATCTATAACAATGTTAGTTATATTAACTAAAGACATTAAACTTTTTTAATTAATTATTTAATGAATTAATAGAGGATTATTTTTAATATTAATTAGTAAATAGGTTTTTTCTTTTTTCATTTCTAATATATTTAATTTTTGCTTTTCTCAATATAAAGCTTTTGTTGCTTTTAAGAGTCCTATTTATCATTGAAATACTTTATTTCCACTTAATTTAAATATTTATTAGAAGTCTTGAACTGAAGCCAAATTATTAAGTACTAAAATAAAAAAAGCTGCAGGAAGTTAGTTTAAAATAGGCAATAATTTTTTATGGCTAAGTTAGATGTATTTTCAGATTATTTATTTAATAGGATTCAAGTCTAAAAAATTAATAAAATTTTATAATATTTGCTTATTTATCAAAAATATAATTAACATTATTATATATTAAAAGAATTTAGGAACTTAGCTTCAATTTTACAAAAGCTGAGAATAAAGAATATTAGATGAAAAGAAATCCTTTTGAAAAATCTCTTAAAATATGAAGAAATTCTAAAATAATATCTCATGAGAGTCAACCTACCTAATAATTGATAAATAAAATTAATTGTTAAAGATAGATAGCATTGAGATATTTATATATCAATAAGAAAATAAAAAGGAGAAACAGTACAATCTCTTTTATTCTGATAATTGGAAACAAAATATTTTGAACTTAATAAAAAGGAAATAATAAATTTAGCATTTGAAATCAGATGAATTTAAAATATTGGTGAAGTATCAAGTGATGCTAATTTCATTAAGCAAGAATAATAAAAAATGAATGAGTCAATAAATATTGCTATTACAGTTATTGAATATTTGAAAAAATATGATAAATTCTTTTTGTGTTAATGAAATATAGATATAAACTTTTCTTAGAAGAGAATTCAAGTTATAAATTCATAAAAATAAGGTATTGAATAAAACATATATGAATTAGGACAAGTAAAGGAGATAAAAGTATAATTATATATATATATATTTTATTTTATTATTTTATTATGTTATTATAAGGATCAGAAATCCTCTCTATCCAATATTCTGTTACATTCAGCCAGAACTTTATTTCTTTCTCTTCCAAGATAGTAAGTATCACCCAAATTGCACATATCAAAATATTTTTTATTGTGTTTCAAAAATTTAATTGGTTGAAAGTAGAGATAAGCAATTGGCCAAACAACAAAATAAGGAGCCCATGAAAATCTCTTTGTCTAAAACATTCTGACCATAGAAACAGCAGCAGCACAAGCCCAACCATCAACAAGAGAGGAATAAGTCACATCATAACGATATCTAAGATAATAAATATAAATTAATACTCTCTTCTAACAACATATCCCCAATCTCTCTCTTCTTGTGTTTTGTAAAAATTAGTGTCAAAATCAGCAATAAATTTCTAAATAAATGCTTTTCTCAATTTAGCAGCTTACATTTCTTCCGCTGTGTATCCTCGCTCATATTCCATTTCTTCTTTGGCATTCACATATCTACGAATTGCTCTTGACATTTTATTTAATTAATATATTATTGTCAAGATATGGATGGAGCAAAATAATCATCCAAAGGCAGCATCAAGGGAATAATACAACCAAAAACATTTGGCAATACAGTATAGAATCCCAATATGTCTGGTTAATTGGGATTGGAGTAAAAACCAAAATCTAGATTTGTTTAACCAAATATGACTAATTATGTAGCAATGCCAACATCATAAAAAGTTTCAATAAAACCAGTAGACATGAGTCAATAATCTAATAAAAGAAATGAGGATGTTAATGTAGCCAATTTTCTTATACCTGATGGAATGACTAAAGTATAATATTAATAACAGAGCGCAGTTGTTTCTTAAAATTTTTAAATTGTTGACTTGTATCCTGTTTAAATAAAAGATGCAGATATTAAGGATGAATAAGATACTGCTGCAAGTTAAGAATAAGAAGAAGTTACTCCATATTAGATTAGTGTTTATCATTACAAAGCTCAGAGATAAAATTTTAATATAGTCTTAAATATTAAGGATTCTGATGATAGAAATACAAGGAAGGAAGTTAATTATTAGGAAACAGAAATTGGAAAATTCGGAAATGCTGCTGTTAATATGATTTATAGATAAAAATTGTTATACTTACCTGAGAAGTCTATAAAATTAGAATAATAACAGGGAAGAGTTTTACCTGTGGCGCTTGAAACTTTGCCTTAATCATAGGATAACTTTAAAAGAATCTCTATTAAATTATCTGATTAAGTTTAAGCAATTTTGACTTAAATCAAAGAGAATACTGCGTTATTCGATTAAGTTGTTAAAGAACTTTCAAAATATTCTGTGGTTTCTTAAATAAAGTAGATAGTGATTGATAAATCATACAATAAAATATTAGATAGGTTAAATGTATTACAATAAATTATGAATCAAAATCTCAATAAAATTAATGAATTAATTTAACTGACTGAAATTTAAAATGAAAAAGTGCCTGCAGTTTCGATGCAAAATATGATTGATTTTATCATAAAATTGCCATAATAATAAAATATTGAATTTTCATAACTTAAATTTGCATCATTTTACACGTGTCAAATAATGTGTAAATAATTGGAAGTATAAGAGGAATAATGTACAAGTTGTTCTTAATTTGTTATATAATTCAATCAAGGTGTTGATGCTGTTCAAATTTTATATGATTTTGCTAAATTAAAGATACCCAAATTATATAATAAATTAGACATCAGTAACAATAAATTAAATTTAATTGTTTTACCTTATTTAGAATTTAGATAGAAGAATGATTTTATCCTTCAAGATATATAAAAAGTATAAATGATCTAATTTCATTATAGTATTTAATAAAAATGTCTGAAAAGAAACATTTCATTATGAAAACTCTAATGTAGGAAATCATGACTAAAGAAGAAGTTGAACATTTAGATTAAAATTATATTTTAAATTAATATGCAACTTATAGAAATCAAATTATTAGAAATCCAAATAAATTTAATTATGAAATCCTTAAAAAAAGACCATTATTCATATTACAATAAATTAAATTGTAACAAAATTCAAATAATATTCAATTAGACTATTTCATGCTTAATTATAGATTGAAGATCTATTTTATAAAATTCAAAATCTACAAAATGTATATGATACTTATGTTTAATTTCCAATCTTTGAATAATAATTAAAGCAAGTGTAATTGAATAAAATGAAAATTTAAAAGGAAACTTTAGATACAGATGATTAAGAAGTATTTAGAGATAAAGTGGTTGAATTGAAGTAAAAAAATGATTGAGTTAAAATTAGACAAGATATGGACATCTTATTTAAGTTTCAAAATATGTTTCCTAGTGAAGTTGAAGGCTTACCATATGGATTTATCCGTTTTAAAGATTGGACAGATTGTGAAATCGGATCCGGACTCAACTTATTAAGAATTTTAAATAACAAATTACATTCTATAGACATACTTGAAAATTAAATCAGTGAAGCTGAAGGTTTACAATTAATAGATAAAAGCAAAAAGTTAATAGCATAAATTCAAAAACTAATTGATTAAGAAATTCCGTTACATTATTACGATTCAAAATTGAAATTACCATCTGACATATAAATTGCAGTGATAGAAATAAGCAATAAATATTTTTTTGATGATGAAGCTAAACAAACACCTTCAAAGACTCCATAATAATTACCGTTAGCTCCTCCAAATGGATAAATTACTCTATTAGAACAATGTAGTAAAGTACTAGAACGATTATCAAAAGCCAGAGAAAGTATATTAATTAAAAAACAAATTATTCAAGAAATAAGTTTACAATATTCATAATTAAATGATTTTTGTTTTAAATATCAAATTTGGGAACATATTAATGCTACAAGATATTTAATGACTTCATAAATGTTTTACGATATCATTTCATAAATTATTAGTGTAGAACCATAAAGATTTACTCTTGAAGGTACTCTCAAAAAAATTAGAGATCATATGATTTATTTTGAAATGAATTAAAATGTCTAAACGAGTGTTTCTTTCAAAGTTCATCTTAGAGATGGTCTATAATTATTACAATTATTTAAAGATAGTTCAGATGAATATAGTAGATTGTTAATAGCTAATTCAAAGAAGCCAGGATCAGTATCTATAGAATAATTGATTACTACCTTAACAAATAACGTTAATAATTTTTTGAAAATTAAGACTTGCACATTAAATTAGTAAAAAGATGCTATTTTGAGAGCTATGCCATTATATATAAATATGATTAAGGAATAATTTGAAGATTCATCCAAAGCAGCTGAGCTTGATTAAAAATTTTAAGAAGCAGAAACAGTAATTTTAGAAACAGATTCATTTTTTTAAAAAGGAGAAAACAAATTAGGAAAGATATATGAATTAGGAGTTGAGGCTGTAGGTTAAGAAAAAACTAAAAAAACTATGTCTCTAGAATAATTTAGACTGAGTTTAGGTTTTGATTCCTAGATTTAAATTTTAAAAGATAAAGCAGAAGCATCTCATAATTAATTCTTAATGTAATTGTTTAATGATATTCATTTTTTTTAGGTATAAAGAAAAATTAAGTCTCAACAGTCTTCCTATCTATAAAAATAAATTAGAATAAAAATTGAAGGAATTTGAATCTTTAAATTAAACCATTCTTATGTTTGATAAAACTATAACTTCAATTTATTATAGTTCTATTGATTTCTTAGATGCTTTGACTGAATTATAATAAAAAATAGAAAATATGCTTTCTTTAGCTAATTCTTCATTTATTTTAGAAGGATTAAATAAACAATTGAAATAGTAACAAGATACATATGGGGAAGTTAAAAAGATTTAATCAGGAGTTAAATTACATCCATCTATAGAACCTATTGTTTCTATTACTCAAGAAATTTAAGTTAATTTAATAGAAATGTTGTCGAATATGATTTAAATTATAACTGCATTCGTTGAAATTTATGATGGTTTCATGTTGTTTTAAGACTAAATCAATTTATTAAGTGAAGAATTCTTTTAATCTGTCTATAGATGGCTAACATTTTTTGAAGGAAAACCTTCTGATAGAAAAATAATCTATATAGAGGCTCTTTCGAAAATTGATGTTGCCATTGAAAAAATTGGAAAATTCCCTATCTTAAGAGTGCCTTGTACTAAAATATATTAGACTTTGAAAAAAGTTGTTGAAACTTATTAAAGAGATGTTAATACTGAAGTAATGAAAATGTTATCAGAATTTGGATAAACATATTAAACAAAAGGAAATAAAGTATAAAGTTTCTAAGAGTTTTAAAATGAATTAACATATTTATTAACACCTGAAAATTCGAAAGAAGCAACTAGAAAAGCATTATAAGCATTTTTTGAGAAAAATAAAAAGGCTGAATAACCATTATCGAGAATGTCTTAATTTGTTAAAGCTACATAAACTATTTCAAAAGATGAAAGATTAAAATCAATGAAAAGATTAAAAAAACTTTAGAATCCAGATGAAATTTAAACTTAAATGGGAGGAGGATAAATGGATTAATGGATTTCTTCTTGTAAAAATATGACAAATGCTTTAGAAATGTATTTTAAAAATGTTAACGATAATCAACTATAACCTTTAGTCAATTATACATGTAACTAAATTATTATAAATTATTAGAAAAGATAGAAGATTCAGCAAAAGGTATGAGTAACTAAGATCTAAAGAAATTTATTGGTAGATTTTTAGAAATGCTTAAGATAGATTATAATCTCAGTAAATTTTAATGACTTTATTAATATTATATTTTTAAATATCAATCAAGTTTTAATTAAGAATTATCTTTTATCAAACTAATATAACTAGATTGTATAAATACCAAAAAATGTTATATGACATACAATACTCCTATTATAGTAGTACAGATTGCAACTGATAAGCCATAATCATGCAAGGAAGTATGTCTTGCAGCTTTAGTGTTTTCAGCATATAACCATAACGCTATACTAAAAAATTAATATTCCATACAATAAGCAAAATAATCCTCTTCCAAACTAATTCGAAGCAAAATAAAATTATTCAACTATTATAGTTCTTTTTGTTTCACCTATCAGTAATATAAAGTTCATAGTCCTTAATAATTGTACATTAATTTGTTACATTAAGTTAAGATTAGTCATTAATGAGTTTATTTTGTAAATATCTTATTCAAAGCAATAAATAATGGACCAAATACTAAAAATGAAAATTAAAATAAAATTAAGCATAGTGGCTAACTTTGAAACGAAGCTCACATCAATTTCCATTGAATTATCTCTCTTAAATTAAAATACAATATAATTAATAAATAATAACAGTTTGAATTCCTTAAAATAAAGTCAGATTAGATTAATGTACAAAAAAGAATTTATTTATCAAAAATACTAATTATTTATAATAAAATATCTTCTTTCTAAATTATTCATCTATTTAAATAGCAATCATTAATTTAATCAGTTAATTATAAAATCTCATTTAATATGATATAGGTAAAATTGTTCAATCATTTTGATCATCATTCTCCTCTGCAATCTCCTCAGGATATTAACCTTCTCCTTCTTCCCCTTCCTCATTCAATTATTCAGGATCAATTCCAAACAAATGCAAATTTTACTAAATTATTGTTTTTATATCTTACACTAAAGATTTCTCTAAATTAATTATTTTCATTAGCTAATTTTTCGACTTCCTCTTATAATTGTTATTTTTCATCACTTAAATTTTAATATAAAGGTTTAAAATTCTCTATCAATTCTAATATATTATTAATCACAAAAATACCTTCTAATTTTCTACAATCTTCATCTTTTGCTTCAAGTTATTATTATAAATTTTAAATCATTTAATCTTTATCATTATCTTAGCTTTTTGATAATTTTTTATTTGATGAATATTAATTTCTTGTATTGCGACTATTATTTGCTTATTCTTCTTGTATTTATAGAATTGCTTCTTACATGTCTTGAATTTACTATTGATATTACTCAATAATTTAGTCTTTCATATCCGATTCTTATTATTATTCATCGATTTTTTTTTAAATATCTTCCTAATATATTAATTTTATTATAGCTTACAAAATTAAATTCTTATGTTATCTACTCCAATTATTATTCTTTTTCGTTATAAGCCTATTCAAGTTCATTAAGTTAAGATTCATATTATTATCTAACCTTATTTATTTCTTCTTGTAAATGTCTGTTAGCTTGGTTGAGTTTTTAAGTTAAAATTTTATTTTCATCTTATAATTATTAGATTTTTTGTTTATCTTCTCTATGTTTTGATTCATAGTCTTATTCTAACTTAGAACTATTGTTATGAAAAAATTAAATTACAATCGCTTTTAAATTTCTTTCTCCTTATCTTTTGCCTTGTTTAATTCAATCCTCAATCTCTCTGTTTATTATTATTCATCTTTTAATTAATTTACTATAGATTAGCTTGCTCTATCAATTTCTTAAGGTTTTTGATTAGATGTAAATTATTTTTTATCAAAACCTAATTATTGCTAATCATATCTTTTCTCTTGACTATCAATTTTTTTCTCCAAATAATCATGTTTCCTATCTGGATAATCTGGTTTCCTATTAACATCAATAGTTTTAGAATAATCAGGTTTTCTTGTTTCACTTGCTAGATAATCCTTTGTTGGAGGTTGAGCTTTAAATTCATTCTTTTTAATCTAATTTGATTGTTCAAGTTTCGAGGGAGCTGGAACAAAATTCTAATTCTTTTGATACATTTCTGTCTTTAGTAAATAAGAGTACCTTGGTAAGGAATGATTTCAGTTTTGTGTTACTAATCGATTGGACCTGTGCGATTATGAATTTACGAATCACAGGAGTAACACAATCTATAAGTTTAACCATATCGACATTAAGAACATTTGATAGTAGCTGGTCTTTGTTGACATTTCTAACACTTTACAAATAGAGATTGCATATTTGAATTTATGTTTTTGTATTAAATTTTATTTGAATTTTCTACAAATACAGAAATATATAGAAATAAAATTATATTTATTATTTTTAATATTATATATAACATCAAGCCCAAACTTGACCTCTAAATTGAATAGCTCTAGAATTCTTCCAACCTTTTTTAAAGTGATTGTAATACACACCATCTCTAACAGCATACATTTCCCATCTGAAATAAAACATATACAAATATAAAATTACCTAAGAGAAAGATTATTTCTATAAAATCCTCTTGTTTTTAAGTAGGCAAAAGGATAAATCAAAGCAACCCCAGTTAAAAACATATAATATCTCACAGTCTTATCTGGTCTCTAAAAACCACTTCTCCTTTAAACAAATTAAATGAAATTAGTAACATCAAATGCCATTTAAGGAGTAGATGCAGGTGTACCATCTTCATAATCAACAAGACCTATTCAAATAGAATTATAACTCGTACCATCATGCAATTATCTAACCATACCAATAATCATGTGATCAAAATAAGGATTATATGCTTTTCCTTTAGGAACATCCAAACCTTAATAAGGTTTATAGTGGTAACCAGTCAATATGTTGTAGATGTAGTTGACACCTCCTGGTCTAAGTCTAATTTTTGAGAAATCTGTTGGCCAAACTCCTCCATTAGCATTTTTTGCTTAATCTTAAGAAAAGTAAGGTGGATATATTCCTAAAATAATGAAATATGATGGGTTGAATTACTGTCATGAATATATCTGTCTCTTTCATCCCATTCTTAGTAGTAAAATTGTTTGAAATGATGATGAGCAGGATGAATTGTAAAATTGCTAACCAATGCTGCCAATTCTAATTGTTTATAAACTTTATCCAATAAAACATCATATTTCTTATACACAATTCCATGACAATTAGCACAGTTTCTTGAGAAAACAAGAAATCTATGAAATCAGAATGTTTCATACCCTCTTCTCACACTTCCAGAGTCAAAAGTACCCAAAAATCTGTATTATGGCCATGACATATGTCCTCTATGTGTTCCTACTTCAGTGACTTGTTCTTCATATCCCTTAATACCCCAGAAGGCACCAATATCATCTCTATATAGCCATGCATGTACTGTGTTGTCTTTTTAGGTGATCAACATTCCAACTCCTAAACAAAAAAGAGCCTTCATTTTAAAAAATATTTAATATCTAATATGTAATATCTCTATTTATATATAATGTACTTAAATAACAATATAATAACCTCATTTCTTGACTTGAGCTTTAGGTTGAGCTTTTTAAGTTGCTTATGGTGCAGTTTTAGCTGGGACAGTCTTAACAGGTGCTTAAGTTGCTGCCTTCTTAGCATCTTTAGCTGGAGCAACTTATTTGGTTGGAGCTGCTGATTTAGTTTGTTTAGGTTGCTAATAGATTTAGATTAAAAAACTTACAGCTGCTGGTTTAGTCTGTTCTTTAATTTCAGAAGATGCTTTTCTGTGTTTCTTGTGAGCTTCATGAACATCATGAGCTAATTTTTTATATGTTTCCAATGCTTATTTTGCTTTAGTTCTTCTTGCTTATTCAGTCTTCTTTTAAATAGTCTTTCTTCTCAATCTTGATTCAGTGACAAGTCTTTAAATCTTTGGAGCCTTTTATCTCTTCTTTCCATCTTTTGTGGTCCAAGTTCTTCTAATGAGATTCTTTTAAACTATAGCAACACCATCAGCTTTCTTGAATCCAAATAATCTTCTTAATTTAGTTAATCTCTTTGGACCCAATCTTCTTGGAACATTTTGATCTGTAAGTCCAGCAATTTCATTTGCTCCCTTCTTAACAACTTATAAGGCAAGGACTCTAATGTCTTAACCAACAATGCATCCTCTAATTGATTTTCTTTTCATTTCACCATCTTTTCTTGGTCTATATCCCTTGTGACCCTTTCTCATGAGAATTCTAACTCTGCCCTTAAATAAAACACCTTGTCTCATTGGAAATCCTTATTTGTCATTACCACCTGTGATTTTGAATGCATAACCTTTGAATTCATCACCAAGGTTGTCAGCTTCAACTACTTAACCCATTCTCTTATCAAAAAAGATTGAGCTAAATATTATATATAAAATGCTATTACCATTTCTTGTCGTCGTCTATTTCAACTGTCTTTTAAGCTCCTGTCAAGGGATAAGAAATGTTAAACTAAATAAAATAGTTTCAATTGTTACCTTCATTAAAATCTTTGGATTTTTTTAAAAATTAGATTTAAAAATAAGTGTTAGGCATATTAATAAAATATATGAGTGAATAAACCAATCAAAACTTAACTTCTATTCAACCTTTGGAATTAGATGCAAGTGGCACTTCCAACTTTAAGCAAAATGAAAACACTACAAAAAGCAAAGATATTAAATCATCACCTATCTAAGCAGCCCTTAATTTATACAAATGTTGTATAGGTTCAGGTATTTTGGCAGCACCTTTCACATTCTGTTAAGGAGGCTATTTGCTCACCTCTGTCTGTTACTTTTTGATCTGTATCCTAATGATCTACTCATAATTAGTATCTATGCTCCTAATTTGTAGATGTTATTGAAAATTGTAGATGAAATCAATTAACCTAATTTAGGTTTCTCTGAAATCACACACATAATTTTAGGTGAAAATTATGTCTATTTAAACAAATTATTCATAATTATTATGCAATGGGGATGTTGTGCATCATATGTTTTATTTTTTATGGAATTCTTCGAATATGCAATATACCATCATTAAGAAGTAGTGTTCTCTCATTAACTAATATATTTATCTATCGCCATGTGCATTATTATACCCTTAGTTTTCATTAACAACATGACATTATTTACTAAATTTAGTACACTTGCAAATGTAATAATTAATAGTAATCAAGAGCCTCATCATTATTTCCCTGATTGCCTGCATCGTTTACTTTATAATTGAACTTGCCTCAGAAATCAACTACAATGATATTCCTGTTGCTAGATTCAGCAATCTCCCTCTAGTTATAGGAGTTGCCCTTTTTTCTTTTGAAGCAATAGGAACACTCTTAGAAATTAGAAAGTCTATGTAGTAACCAGTCACATTTCCTAAGATAATGACTTTAGTATTTTCTGGTTGTACATTACAATTTTGGATTTTCGGACTTCTTGGTTCATTGAGTTATGGGAATACAACCAATGAAATTATATTGTTTTCACTTGGAAACGGTGCTGAAGCATTTTAAATTCTTTATGCAATTGCTTTGATAATTACATTACCTCTATAATTATTACCAGCTTTTCATTTAATTGAAAAAATGAAAATATCAAAGAACTTTACTAAAGAAGGAACTTCAGGTTATTTATTTAGAAGAACTCTCTTAAGATTACTTTAAGTTCTAGCTATAGCAGGATTGGCAATAGGAATACCCTAGTTTGCTCTCTTAATTTCCTTTATAGGAGGATTATGTGGAGCTG
This sequence comes from Paramecium sexaurelia, assembly GCA_000733375.1. Taxonomy (NCBI): domain Eukaryota; phylum Ciliophora; class Oligohymenophorea; order Peniculida; family Parameciidae; genus Paramecium; species Paramecium sexaurelia. Next base: position 312,862 of record JPFM01000058.1, read on the forward strand.
TACTTTAATTTTTTTTTCCTTTAATGTTTTACCTTAAATGGAATTGGCGATTCAAACCATCAGAATTAGAAGGACAAATCTATATATCAGCAATGTGTTTAGGTTGCATTTTAGGATTAGTAGCTGTAGCAGATTCCATTTACAAAATAGCCACTTAATGAAATTTCAATATCTACGTAATAACATTTTTATTGTTAATATAATTTCCTGATATTTCTCATACATCTATGTATTTATATTTAAAAGCATATTTCCTCTCATCATATTTAAGGTATTCAAAATTTATTCTGTTTAATTAATAGGAATATTCTTAAATTTGATTTTTTCAATTAGAAATTCTGTGAGACTTAATTAAATTGAAGTTTTAATTAAATCTATTCAATCTCTTAAATGTAAATTTCATAAATTATAAATTTAAATTTGGTAATATCAATTTAAATTAGATTTTAATTGATAAGCTATATATTATTATTAAAATTCAATAGTAATTTTTCTATTTACTTTTCACCAAACTGAAAAACTAAAGTAATAATGATCGAATTCAACTCAAATAATTTTTAATAAGGAACTAAAATCCCTAATTCCTAAGTTTATATTTGTATTTAATGAGTAAAATTTAATTCAAAAAAATTGAGAACAACAAAAGACAAAAACTTTTATTCATAATTTTTCGTTAATGCATTTAATAATTCATATATGTATAAAGTAAAACCTAACACCTATTGATTTTTATGAGCACTTCATAAATTATGTATATTTTAATTACTATCATTACCTAATGTTGATGTAACTGAATTCTTTCAAAGAATTAACCTTAAAAAATAATAAAGACAAAATAATACTTCGCATTTTTCAGTCTAGGAATAAATGTAAAAAAAACAATTACATTAAGTGGGCAAAAATTACTAATGTATTTTAGGCAGATTTTCTTATTCAGTATAATCAAAAAAAGATTATAACTTAATTGGCATCCTTTCATCTAAAATACCTAAATATATATATTCTAGACAAAATAACAAAGTAGTAAAATATGAAAAAATAATTGAACACTATGAGGGAGTCCTAATTAATAATATAACTTTTTTTATTTATAAATAATTATAACTATATTAAAACATATGCCAATCTATAACGAAGTTTGGGAAGAGGAAGGTTTGATTAGAATTTAATTTTAGATTTTATGTTTAGAAACATGATTAATTTATAAACATTAACAAAGAATCATGTCAAATTGTTGGATAATCTTAAATTTGAGTTTGTTGAATATAAAGTAATCGTCATATACAATATTACAGGCTAATTAATTATTAGCATGCCATCTTTATGATAGAATGGCTCAACATTGCAAGAATCAGTTTGGTCTTTTCGAGGATTCTTATGTACCAGAATGCTTAGATGCTAGAAATTATTTTTAATTATGTGTAAGAATGAATGCTTCTTATGGATTAGCAAAAAAGTATTTCCCAGAGTAAGCTAAATATATAATTCTAGATATTTTTTAACTAACGAATACTCAAGACCAAATCCCAATTTTAAAGAATTAGGACTTTGATCCATTCATTAAATAAAACAAATAAATTCATAATTATAAAATTCTAAATTATTTAATCTTAAAATTGGTTATTTTATGCATGATTTGATTATCGACTTATTTAATTTCTTAAGCTTTCTGTTCACATTTTCACTCATTTATTAAAGTTAAAGGTTTCGCATAACATAAAATGCTTTTAATTATTTTTATCATAGAAACTGTTTCGTAGATTATTAAATGTAGGAATTCTAATGATTTCATTTGCTATATGCAACCTAATTACCTTAATCATAATTATAGGTCTGAGAATATAAAAATTAAAAACGTAAAAAATAGCATAATAAAAGTATTGATTTAGAACAGATTTATTTGATGAACATATAATGTTCCAAATTTCTATATGAATACTATAGAAGCAACAAAAATATTTATTCAATTGCACATTGTAAATTCTTTTTTTTATATTAAATGACCGCATTATGAACAAAAGTAATGTTTGTCTTTACAATCCTTTATCACAAATGGAAGCCAACATAAAGGCCAAAATATGAATAAAAGCAATAAAAATGCTAATATTGTTTACCATCCTATTCTTCTTCCAACTACTAACGAAAATGGTCTTCCACAATAAGGACATAAATTATTTCCAATAATAGCAATTGAGTGGGATACATTCAGACTAAGTTAATATAAAATATATATACCCAAAATGGGATGCTTATTGATTTACAATTAAAGGATAATTTCCCTATTTCTAAATTATATTTACTTGTTAAATTGGGTATACTGGTTGAGCAGGAGATCCTTATTGAATATGATATCCTTAATTTTAAAGATAACCACCTTAAGATGGAGGATAGCTTCCATTTTGATTTTGATAGTAACCTTAATTTAATGGATAAACTTGATTTTGTTGGTACACTGGAACTTATTATTATTGCTTTTAATCCACAGGCTAGTTTATTGGCTGTTAAACTAGATTTATTTTATTTCTTTTTACTATAATTCGGAGCATTTTAGTTTTGAGGTTGAAAATATGACATTTTAGTTAATTATAATATTAAAATCTAATAAACCGATTCAATGTATTCTTAAGTCCAAATAAAATTTGTTTTATTAATTATTGAAATAAAATGATAAATTATTTATAAAATGGCACTAAACTTCAACTTAATAAACTATACTAAACTAAGATATGATTGTTAATTGCTTATATAATGAGAAAAGTAATTCTTTCAGATCAAATAAACTTATTATTCAAGGAACTAAGCTCAACTTAGTAATAAAATTTTATTATTTAATATAATCATCTTAAGTCTCTCTTATATTTTGTCATTATAAGGTTGATTAAAACCATTTAATTTAAAATTATCAATAATAATTACTTGTTCAAATGAAACATGATTGAGAATTGAACAGCTTGCATCATAAAATTGAATTTTGTAATGGATTTAAGTTTTATTTCTGTTTTTTTTAATCCAAAATATTAAGGAAACTTGGATAATGAATAAACAATGAGGTTATAAAAATGCCTTAATTCAATGAATACATTAAACATATAGGGTCATACCTTGGTAATATATATTTTTTTTCAAATTATCTGATGAAATCAATTACTGGAGATAATTGTTGTCTTTTAGATAATTTTATGTATATGGAGACAGCTTATATTCTAAATAAATTTCATTTAGAAATTAATTGATTTTCAAATATGAAATAATAATACAGAGCTAGAAGTAAACAGGTGAATAATTTCTACAAATGTTAAAATAGAATAGAATTTGTAAAAAGATTTATCTTTTCGGTTTTGACAAAAATTGATATCAATTGTAAATTAATTAATTATTAAAGTGAAAATAATTTTTTATAATATTTTAGAATTTTGATTATGAAAGATATTTAAATAGATAAATATATATATATATAGAAATATAAATATAAATCACCTTATATTTTTATTTAAGCTTTTTGACAATGTTTCTTAGATTCTTTTATTTAAATTTATTAGTTTTTAGTCAACAGAATCTATATTAGGGGTCTTGTTAAGAGTTAGATTATTATTATTAATAGAGCTAGTGAATTTTTAATTATTATTATTGATAATTTCTCTATTTTCTTAACTTAATGTTAATTATTCAAAAGTTTTTTAAGCCTACTATTATTATTATTAATGTAACTAAAATGATGAGTTTAAAATGGATGATTTATTACTTAAGCCCAGATCAAAATTATTAAACTGAATATCTTTTACGTTAACTAGCAATTATTGTAATTCTATCCAATCAGGTCTTTAATTAAAATCTAGGAGAAGCATTTTTTTAAGTATAGAATCAACTCTTCCAGGGTAGAGTTATTTCAACTATTCAAAAGAATCATTAAGATTAATAACGCTGATGACTCCTGTCTCGAAGATGTAATCTGAATTTTTGAGAAGACAAAGAGACATTATAATCATACTATTAGATATAAGTGTTGAATATATACCCTAATCCAAATACATCCTATTTGAATCTATTGACTCTTAGGTTACCTCCTGATTCTGGTGATTTAAACTAATTTTCAAACAAATGTGGTGCTCTGGCTCTAAAAGGACTTACATCTTGTATACGATAAAGTAGATATTCTTCATCAAAATAAACAGATTCTAATGTTAAGGCAGAATGAGTGATTCCTCTTTTTTATAGAAATACAAAGGCTTCGCACAATCCAGAAATCATTTTCCATATTTCTTCTTCTGGAACATATTCTTAAGTTTTTGATCTTTTATCAATCAACTATTTTATATCTAAAGGTAGATATTCGTAGAAGATTTTGAGTTGCTTATTTTGACTGAATTTGTCACTTGATTCTTCAAAGAAAATGAAAGAGACTAGATTTGGGTGTTTCCATTTAGTTCTTTCTTGAATAGCACTCACTTCTTCAGGACCAACAGTATTGGTCCAGCAACATAAATACTTAGCAAAAGGATCCAATCTATATATGGAGGAAGTGGGACTAATGTCAATAACATGATTAATAGAAGTGTATGCTGTGATCATATAATCTTTGGGATTTTCATTAGGTTATCTTGGTCTTGGTTCATTTTGCACTACAGGGTTATATGATTAGGTAATTTTATGTAAAGGATAAGGTTATTGTCTCTGAGCAACACAATATTCTGGGTACATGTAATAATTTCTGTTAAAAATAAAATCAAGAATATAATAGGTTAATTTAGAGAATATTTTCTATTTAATAAAAGAATCAAAAAAAGATATTATGACTATCACTAATAATATTATGAATTTTGAGAATACTTGATCATTTTCATCTAAAAATTAATTAGTTCTTGGGAAAGTAAACTTTATTGTTCAGATATGAAAAAGAAATATATTCATGGTATAATAATAAAAACTATTTAAATATAGTATAAAAACATATCTATAATTCTATTAGTATAAAGATAGTTTAGATATTATATTCAGAAATTATTATTATTTACTAAAGAATAACAATTTCACAGAGTAAATTAAAAATTGAATTTATAAAAGAACCATAATATTTTTTAAATTTAATCATCTAATACAGAAATAAATTAATAAAAAAAGAGTAGAGGTAACTAAACTTGTATGTAACCAAGAATGTTGTGTTTTATAAAGTAATCTTTAAACAAATTAAGGAAAGATACAAAGAAAATTGAATTTGCATTCTTCAAAATGTTTGAAAAAGGAGTACATAGACTGAAGTAGTGAAATACTTTGGTATTTAAAAATATAGTATAAAAAGAGAGTAGTGTAAATTTTATAGTTTTTTTGAAATTTCTTTAAATTAATGATAAGAAGAAAGGAGAGCAAAAGTAGTTATCATAGCCAGTCAATATATTAAGTAAAAAATACAGAAGTCTTGTTATAGTATAAGTTAAGTTTATGAATCATTGACATTTAATGATTATATGTATATTTATGATAAAAAGTAAAAAGAATAGGAAAAATGACAGAGATAAAAAAGGGGAATTTATACAAATGAATATTATAATTAATTAATGAATCCTCGGAGAGCTTAATCAAGTGGAAATAGAGCCTCGTCTGCTGTAAAACGAGTCGCTATGCCAAGTGGGTACACCTTGTACAATTAGAGTGGGCAGAAATTTAATTTGCCACATATGAAGAAGTATTGCAGTTATATGAATGTTTAAGTGCATCACAACGTTCTATGGAAGAAGCTGAAAGTAGAGCTAAAACATCAATTCTACAACCCATGCATAGTGAAGTATAGACAATAGTGCATCAAAGACCATAGAGTACAATAGAAGTAATATAAATTTGAAATTAATATAGACTCCTGCAGTGATGATGAATAAGTATATCAATTATAGAATAGCATAACCATATTCATGTACAGTGGATGTGAATGCTCGTTTATGGGAAGCTAGTAAAAACACAACAATCGGATTAAAAAGAGTTTCCTCTGCTATCAAGAAAGAAGAAACTGAATATTAATAGGATTGCGAAACAATCAGTGGCACTTTAAAACCATATGAATTTCTGTCATCTCTTGGGGGAAAGATGATTTCAAATCAACCATCCAAACAATAATCTATTGATGTTTCTAGATAAAATAATAATACACACTAACAACGCCCATAAACTGTTACATCTATTGGCAAAATAGACTCTACTATTATTCAAGATTAACAATAAAGATTATCTTCTGCTTAATAAACATTAACAAGACCTCCTGTTTCTAAAAGACCGATGACATCTATTTAGAGACCTCAATCCTAAGCATTTGATAATATTGAAAGTAAGAGGGTTAAGTAGGATCGTATTTAAAGTGCTACACTTGATGTACTTCAAAAACCGATTCAAAAACATAAAAAATAAATTACTGACATGATTGATTAATAAGTTCTTAGACCATAAAGTAATTGGAGTCTTTAAAGACCTCTATCTTCAAAAACCACTGCTCCATAATCCTTTTTTAAAATATATACCAAATTCACAAATCTTAGTGCTCTTGATTTACCATATGAAGAACTCTTTGATAGAAATGAAAGAACTGTAGCAGCCACATTTGCAAGATTTGGAGATTTAGGTTATTATTCGCCAATCTAAAGGATTGGAGTATATATGTAATTTTCTGCAAAATTGAAAAAAGAACATTTACTCAAAATAATTGATTTATAAAAAACTATGAGTTCAGCTGAGAAATCAGATGGAGAAGTGCCAATATAATTAGCTATTGTTAATGAATTATTTCCTAAATTAGGAAGAGATAAAACAGGAATCAATTCTGGAGCTAATGATGCTTTAACAAGAGAACCTGTATCTCTTTGTTTGTATCCAGAATATTTTGATGATAATGATGAGAATATTGATTAGATGGAATTATCACTTCGAAAATTCAATGAAATGTTAGCCGAAATGAATGGTAATTATGATCCTTCTCTCTTGTGCAAAGAAAATTATATTCATTTTGATAGAGAATTCTGGCCTGAAAACATTTTAAAAGAAGTACTTATTTCAGAAGAAAGATATCGTAATTACATATCTGGAGATCACATTAGAAATGATGAGGTTCCGAAATTTAAAAGAGAATGGATTTTGAATTCATTTAATTTAATCAAACCAGAATTATTACGTAATGAAGAATGTTCTAGATATATTGTTAAAGAAATATTGGAATTATTTAGAGAATATATGAAAAGAGCTATGCTTGATTATATACTAAGATCGCCAGAAGAAAGAAAAAGATTGCATATTACCTTACTTCCAAGATCCTTCATTCATTCTGCTTAAAGAATTGCTAGAGAAGGAGGATACAATATGAAATTATTTCCAGATTGGCATGATTTTGTACAAAGAGGTAAAGACTTTTGCAAAAGTAATCTTACTCTAATTTCAACAATTAATTAAGGTTTATCAGATTGGATTTAAGATTTTAATTCTTTTAAATTATGCGATTTAAGTAAGATGAAGCAAGTTGCTAGATTAGGATATACTTTTACATTCTAAGAATTTTAAAGAGTCTAAACAATTTATAAATTAAATGTACTTTGCCTTTTAGAACATATTTGGTTTAGAGGAGTCATGTTAATCATTAAACTTTAGAAGTTCTTAAGACAAAAACAATACAAAAGTTCATGGACAATAACAGGACCAAAGTTTAAACAATAATAATTAAGATAAACAGTTCTTGAAATTATTCCTGAAGAAGATTTTATTGATGAAGATAATGTCATATATAAAGGTGAAGAAAATCCATGTTATATTTCTATTAAAGAAGCTTTACAGTTCTACGCTTCTAAAACTACTTAACCTTATAATTTTGATCGTTTTAAGGATTCTTGTTAAGCACTAAATGCTTTTACAGAATATCATGTGATGCTACAAAATCCAAACCCTATAGAATCAGATAAATTATCTTAGTTTCAATTAGAGGATGTCAAGTAGTAATATGATGAAAAACCATATAAAAAATTAGAAAAAGAATAAAGAAAAGCTATTACTTCCAATGCGACTGTGTTATTATAATTATAATTAAGGGGATTCATAGATAGATCTTTATAACATTTTGAGTATCATATTGTAAATATTGATGTACCTAAACAATATGATATTGAGATTACTGATACTAATTTTACAAGCTTGATTTAAGCTTGTTAGAGTCTAAAAGATAGAGAATTTACTCCTCCAAAGTGGAGTTTACTTTAGCAACCTTATGATCCATTTATTCGTTTGGAATTGATTATGGATAATGATTTTGTTAAATTGAAAGAAAATGAAGAATCTGTTAAAAATGAATTTGTAGATGCTTTTAGAAGTATAATTATTTCATTTGATAAATTTTTACATCCAAAATTTGCAAAAGTAACCTTTAATCCTAAAGAATTGATATAACCTGTGTAATTAAGAAATTTTTAATTCAATTTCGATTAAGATATGGGTGGAATGACAAAGGATGACTTTTAAAAGTTCTTTAAATCATTTTGGCCTTAGGTGAAAGTAGATGAAAAATAATAAAAGGAGCATCCTGAATTATTATTGGCATCTGAAGAATAAAAAGAAGTCTATTAAGAGAAAAAATATATGACTGTTGCATCAACTGAAGAGGGATGTTATTTATCATAAGAAGCTAGGATTCTAAAACATGTTAGTGAACATTATAAAAGAACTCTTTAAGTTGTTGAATATTTCTAACAATTCTCTTAATTCTTTAATAAAGTTTATGAGAAAGAAATTAAATCATTAAAAAAGGCTCTTACTAATGAAGAATTCAAAATGTATATGGAGATTTTAAATAAATATAGAACTTTATTGGATAAAATGCCACAAACAGTTCAATTCCCTTTGTTTCAAGTAAGTTGTGAGACTGTATTATCAAATGTAAAATAAATGATTAAAGATTACAAAGATAGGCTGTTCATAAATTTTGAATCGGTCTTGATAGATTAATCAAAAGTGATATCTGATAGATATTTGCAAATTAGCACATATATTAGAAGGTCTCTAAAAACACCAGAAGATGTGGAAGCAATGGATAAATACATAACAGATGTCGGTTAGGAGAGAGTAAAAATTAAAACAAATACTACAGATATCTTTATAAAGGTTATGTTCTTATTGAAGTAAGATTACGTAATCAGTGAATAATTACTGTTGTTATCAGAGGAATTGTATCATAGACCAGCATAATTAGATAAAGAGTTAATTGAACAAGAGGAGAAACACTAGATTGAGAGGGGAAGATTGGAAGAGGAATTGAAGAAGTAAAGAACTCTATTTGAGGAGAGAGTAGCAAATTATTGTAAGGAAATACATAATCTTGAAACATTTACTGAAAGATCAAAATACAAAGGGTATGTTAAGGAAATAGAAGATTTTGAATTAAAATTAGCTGATGCTAGTGCAGAAATGTAGGAGATTATATAAAAAGAATTAACTTTATTTGGGTATCCATCTTAATTTGATAATTTTATTAAATTATAAACTGAAATTTAACCATATTCCGAAATGTGGAAATCGATTGGTGTATATATGGAGAATAAAAAGAAATGGATGAATGGTCCTATTATGGATGTTGATTATGGTGATGTAGAGACTATCTTGAAGAGTTAAGTAAAGGGTAATGTAAAATTAGGGAAGATGTTTAAATAGAATAGTCTTCCCTTTAGAGTGTTAGGTGAATTTAAAGAGGATGTAGAAGCAATGATGGAACATAGTAAAACTTTAGAAGTGTTATCAAATCCAGGTTTGCGTGAAAGACATTGGAAATCAGTTTAAACTATACTTTCATAATAATTTAATTATAAGGAGGTATCTTTAAGAGAATTGATAACATTGAAAGTCGATTAATTCATTGATGAAATGGAAGAGATATCTGAAAATGCTAGTAAGGAGTTTACATTAGAAAATGCATTGACTAAAATGAAGAAGGAATGGGATAGTATAAAATTGGTGGTAATAAATTATAAAGGAAGAGGAGTGCTAATATTGTAGGGATAATCAGTTGAGGAAATTCAAACCTTATTAGATGATCATGTTATAAAATCTTAAACAATTAGAGCTAATCCTTTGATAAAATTTATGGAAGAAGATGCTATAAGATGGGAGAAATTGATGACATTCATTTAATAGATTTTAGAATTATGGATTAAAGTTTAGGGTATGTACTTATATTTGGAACCAATATTCAGTTTTGAAGATATAATAAAGACTTTGTATGATGAGAGTGAGAAATTCAAAAAGGTGAGTAGTAATTGGAATTTGATAACAAAAGCTGTAGAAATGGAGCCTTTAGCATTGAATTTAGAAAAGATTCCAAATTTGATGGATATTTTATAAACCTCACTAAGATTGATTGAAGAAATACAAAAAGGATTGGAAAATCACCTGGAAATAAAGAGATTAGAATTTCCTCGTTTCTTTTTTTTATCGAATGATGATTTGATTAATATTTTAGCAGAAACAAGGGATCCCTTACTTGTCTAACCTCATATGAGGAAATGTTTTGAAGGAATTGAAGAATTAATATTCAATTCTAATACCGATATATTGGGCATGAAAAGTGTAGAGAAAGAAGAAGTTAATTTTGACAATAAGGTATCTCCTAAAGAATTTAAGAATTGCGTAGAGAAATGGTTACTAAAAGTGGAAGAGGAGATGAGAGGAAGTATTTCTCATTTAATAAGATAATGTTATGGAGAATTGTAAGAATTGCCATTATTAATAAAATGGATTCGTAGATGGCCTGGATAATGTGTATTAACTTGCGCTTGTATCAATTTTACTAATTAAATTGAAAATACAATAAAATCAGGAAAGACTCTTAATAAATTTGGAAATGATAGATTAAACCATTTAAATGAAATTGTATCTTTGGTTAGAGAATCTTAATAATAAAACGAAAGATAGTTATTGTCAGCACTTATAGTTTTGGAAGTTCATAATAATGATATCTTGTAAGAGCTTATAAAATTGGAGATGAAAGATACAAATATATTTGAATGGACTTCTTAATTAAGATATTATATGATGGAAGATACAAATGTATCTGTAAGAATGGTCTAGACACAAATACCATATGGAAATGAATATTTAGGAATAGGAAGTAGATTGGTTATAACTCCATTAACAGATCGATGTTATAGAACACTAGTTGGTGCATTACAATTAAATTTAGGTGGAGCACCAGAGGGACCTGCTGGTACTGGTAAAACTGAATCAACAAAAGATTTAGCAAAAGCAGTGGCTGTATAGTGTATAGTATTTAATTGTGGTGAAGGATTGAATACTCATGCTATGGCAAAGTTTTTTAAAGGATTGGCAAGTGCTGGTGCTTGGTCATGCTTTGATGAATTCAATAGAATAGAATTAGAAGTCTTGTCTGTTATAGCATAATAGATTTTATAAATATAATAAGCCAAATCTATGCAGATTGAATAATTTTAATTTGAAGGTACAGAAATACATATTCAGCAATCCTGTAATATTTTTATAACAATGAATCCTGGATATGCAGGGAGATCAGAATTACCAGACAATTTGAAAGCACTCTTTAGACCATGTGCAATGATGGTACCAGATTATGCATTGATTGCAGAAATATCTCTTTATTCTTTTGGTTTTGTGGAGGCCAGAGCTTTGGCTAAAAAGATTGTGGCTGTTTACAAGTTATGTTCAGAATAACTTTCTAGTTAAGATCATTATGATTATGGTATGAGAGCAGTAAAAGCAGTTCTGACTGCTGCACAATTACTGAAAAGAAAATCTACTGAAAGAGAAGACATTCTTATTTATAGAGCTATTGGAGATATCAATTTGCCAAAGTTTTTAACTAATGATGTTATGTTATTCAATGGCATCATGAGTGATTTATTTCCAGATGTAAAAGTTCATCCAATAGAATACAAAAATATGTAGGATGCTATGCATTAAGTGTTATAATCTTAAAATATGCAAATTGTACCTAATTTCAAAAGAAAAGTATTATAGTTGTATGAGATGATCAATTGTAGACATGGACTAATGTTAGTTGGTTAAACTATGAGTGGAAAAACTGCTTGTTATTAAGTTTTGGCATCTACTCTTACTCACTGTCATAAAAATGGGTTGTAAGATGAAAGATGTGTGTAGTATCACGTATTAAATCCAAAATCTATTACTTTAAATTAATTATATGGATATTCTGACCCTGTAAGTAAAGAATGGACAGAAGGAGTCCTGGGAGAAATCTATCGTAAGTGTGCTACATCCACTTCTTAAGATAGATAATTTTTAGTGTTTGATGGGCCAGTAGATGCTGCTTGGATTGAAAATATGAATACTGTATTGGATGATAATAAAAAGTTATGTTTAATGAGTGGAGAAACCATTGCTATGACTGATAGAATGACAATCATATTTGAAGTATAAGATTTAACATAAGCATCTCCTGCTACTGTAAGTAGATGTGGTATGGTATATTTACAACCAGATTAGTTAGGATGGTTTAATATATTTTTAAAATAATTGTAGGATATATAAAATGTGGATTAAAACATTCTTATGAGAATTTCAGATCTATTTGAAACAATAGTTGATAAAGCACAGAAATTTGTAAAATAAAAGTGTCATGAATACGAATAAGTTCCAGAAAATTCCTTTTGCATTCATAGTTTGTCTATCTTAATTTAATTAATATAAACTTATCCTGAAGCTTTAAGGAAGTAATAAGATCCTAATATCTTAATTGATGCATTTTTTATTTATTCAATAATTTGGACTGTTGGAAGTTCTGTGGATGAAGTTGGTCGTAAACATTTTGATTAATACCTCAAAAAGTTAATGAAGGAACCTCTAAGAAATGAGAATAAAAAAGATGTTGTCATAAAGATTGATAAATAATCGTAGATTCCAGAATTATCTAATACTAATATATATGATTTCTTTTACGATCCAGAAGTACTCAAATGGAGAATGTGGAAAGAATTGCTTCAAGATTCTAAAATTCCAGAGAATATAGCATATTAAGAAATTTTAGTTGAGACTTCAGAATCTTTAAGAATCACTGCAATTATTGATAAATGTATAAATCGACACTCTCCTCTATTGATTATAGGACCAAGTGGAGTGGGTAAAACTTGCTATATTAGAAAACACATATCTTAGTTGTAAAACTATTTAAATATATTCGTTAATTTTTCAGCCACCACCACTGCTAATAAAACTTAAATGATTATTGATAATAAGGTTGAAAGAAAAAGAAAAGGTTTTTATGGCCCACCATTAGGATTTATAGGACTTATTTATATAGATGATTTAAATATGCCTGCACCTGATAAATATGGTACTCAAGCTCCTTTAGAATTGATTAGACAATTTTTGGGTACTAAAGGATGGTATGGGAATGACAGATAATTTATGCATATTTTGGATTGCAATATAATTGCTTCTATGGGATTACCAGGAGGAGGAAGAGGTTATGTATCTTAAAGATTGTTAAGATTCTTTTAAATAGTATCAATCGTTACTCCAGATAGTAATAACATTGTACATATATTTACTTCGATTATCTCTTGGCATTTAAATAATATTAAAGTAGAAAATACAGACAATGATATTAGAAAGAGCTTTAGCTATGCAATAGAAGCCACAATAGATTTGTATATGTAGATTAGGGATCAATTGAAGGCAACTCCTAGAAAATCATGGTATATACTTAATATGAGGGACATCAGCAGAGTAGTTTAAGGAATGACTTTGGTTATGAATTCTAAGGAATTAGCATAAGATCATAAAAAAGTATAGAGACTTTGGCTTCATGAAACAACTAGAACATTTTTTGATAGGTTAGAATAGGTTGATCATGAGCAATATTAGTTGATGTTGGCAAATTCAATAAAATTAAAATTGAGAGATGATTTGAAACATATGATTAAACCATATGATGATGTAGCAACAACAAAATATAATTTAAAGAATTATTTTTGGTCTGACATTTTGGCAGAAGAACCTAATGTTTAAGATAGAAAATATACAGAAGTTATGTCATCTATTAGAGTATATGCAAAATTATAGTATTATTTGGATGATCTTAATTCTAATACAAAGAAACCATTAAATTTAGCATTGTTTGATTATTGCGTTGAACACCTTTTAAGGATTCAAAGAGTATTAAACATGACTTAAGGTCATTTATTGCTTATAGGGTTAGGAGGATCTGGAAGATAGAGTTTGACTAGATTAGCATGTTTTATTAGAGAATAAGAATTTTTATAGATTGAAGTAGGAAAAGGATATAATTATGATTAATGGAAAGAAACTATGTAGAAATTAATGATAAATGCTGGAGCAGATAATAAAGAGATTACTTTATGCATTTCTGATTCATAAATAAAGAAACCATTTATATTGGAAGATGTTAATAATTTACTAAATACAGGAGACATTCCAAACTTATTCGGATAAGAGGACTTCATTCCTTAAATAGATAAATTAAGACTGAAAGCTAAGAAGGAAGGTAGATAACAATTATTTGATAATGGAAACAATGCACAATTTTATGATTATTTTATTGAATGTGTAAAGAAGAAGTTGCATGTTGTTTTAGCAATGAGTCCTATAGGTGATACTCTTAGATCAAGAATACGTATGTTCCCAAGTATTGTGAATTGTACAACAATTGATTGCTTCCATTAATGGCCTGAAGATGCTTTAGAAGCTGTAGCTAGAAAGTTCTTAGAAGATATATAAATTAAAGATAGTTAATAAAGATTGTTGGTAGCCCAATGTAAATATATGCATTCATCATTATAAATAATAAGTGATTAATTTAAATCTTAGGAGGGAAGACATAACTACGTAACTCCTAGTAGTTATTTTGAATTATTAAAAACATTTTAAGCTGTTTTACATGTTGAAAAAACGAAGTTGGAAGACACTAGAAATATGTATAAAAATGGAGTAACTAAACTCGATCAGACTTAAGATGAAGTGAAACGAATGGAAGCTGAATTGATTGAGAAATAACCGAAATTAGTTCAAATGAATATTGAAGCCAGTAAATTGGCAGTAATTATCAAATAATAGGCTGATGCTATGGAGCCTAAAAGATTGTAAGTGCAATAAGAAGAAGCTAGAGTATCAGAATGTGTGAAAGAAGCAGAAATAATAAATTAGGAATGTGAAAAAGAATTATCTGTGGCAAAACCTAAATTAAAATAAGCAGAAGAAGCTTTGAATACCTTATCACCTGCAGATATAAATTCAATTAAAGCTATGTTAAAACCACCTATCACTGTTAAATTAGTAATGGAATCTGTTTGTGTTTTGTGTGGAGTCCCACCTATAAGTATGCCTAAACCTGAAAATCCAAAGGAAAGATTTATGGATTATTGGGAAGCAAGTAAAAAGTTTTTAGCAGACAAAGATTTTCTGTAAAGATTGATTGGATATGATAAGAATAATATTAAACCTGAGATCATGTAGAAAGTTAGAACTAATTATGTTTCTAAAAAAGAAGAATTCAATCCAAAGAGAGTTGAAAAAGCTAGTTCTGCTGCTAAAGGATTATGTGAATGGGTTCTAGCTTTGGATGAATATGAAAAGGTACTTACTATAGTTAGACCAAAATAAGAAAAATATATATAATCATAATAGGAAGTGGCAAGGTTGTAAGAATCTTTAAAGATACTTTAATAGGATTTATCTATTTTGACTTCAGAGATAAATAAATTAGAAATTTCTTATTAATAAACTATAGATGACCAATAGTAATTGGAAAGGGACATTAAAGAATGTGAAGTTAAATTGTAAAGAGCTACTAAATTAATGGAAGGTTTGGGAGGAGAACGAGAAAGATGGAGCAAGTCTTCTGCTATTTATGAGCAGAGGTTAAAATAAGTTTTAGGTGATATTATATTATCATCGGGAACTATTGCGTATTTAGGAGTTTTTAGTAATAATTTTAGATAGAGAACTATAAAAATGTGGATGGATCATTTATAAGGTCATATGCCATTTTCGGATAATTTTTCATTATAGAACATTCTTGGATAACCTATTCTAATTAGATAATGGAGAATGAATGGATTACCAAGTGATTAATTCAGCATCGAAAATGGGATTATAATGAATAGATGTTAAAGATTTCCATTAATAATAGATCCACAAGGATAAGGTAATAGATTCATTAGATAAAATGAGAAGGATATAAAATTAGTTAAATTCACAGATAATGATTTCTTAAGAACTTTAGAAAACACTTTGTAATTTGGATAACCTTTACTAATTGAAAATGTTTATGAAGATATCGATTCAACTATTGATTCTGTTTTACTCAAATAAATCTTTAAGAATGCTGGAGTTATGTCAGTTCGTATAGGAGACAACATTATACCTTATAATAAATAATTTAATTTATTTATGACTACTAAATTGAGCAATCCTCATTATACTCCTGAAATTAGTACTAAAGTTACAATAATTAATTTCACTATTACATAAAATGGTTTAGAAGATTAATTACTTGAAATATGTGTAAGTAAAGAGTAACCGAATTTAGAAGAGGAGAAAAATCGATAGATTTTACAATAACACAAAAATAAATAAGAATTATAGAAAATTGAAGATTAAATTCTTAGGGTTTTGAATAAGGCTGAAAATATTCTGAATGATGAAGAAGCAATTCAAATTTTATAGACATCTAAGGAGAAATCAAAGGATATTGAAGAGAAATAAGAGACCTCAGAATACACAGAGAGAAAGATTGATGAAGCGAGAATTTAATATAAACCAATAGCAATTCATGGAGCTTTGTTATTCTTTTCAGTTATATCCCTAGCTTAATTAGATTCTATGTATTAGTATTCATTAACTTGGTTACTAAATTTATATTAGGAAGCATTCATCAAAAGCGAGCCAAGTTAACGTATTCAACAAAGAATAAATAATATTAATAATATGACTTTACATTTAATTTATAATTAAGTATGCAGAGGATTATTTGAAAAGGATAAATTACTTTATAGTTTTATTATTTTGATCAAGATTCTTGAATAAAAGAAATAAATTGATTTCGATGAATTTTCCTTCATCATTAGATAAATTAATATTCCTACTGAAGTACCTGAAAATCCTTATAAAGAATGGTTACCAAATTAAGCATGGGCTAGAGTATAAGTGTTAATAAAAGTGAACAAGAAATTATCATAGATTGTAGATAGTATGCATAATTTCCCTGAAGTTTGGATTGAATTGCTTAATTCTCCAGATGGACATTAAATTAGATTGCCAGAACCTTTTATGATAATTACGCCAATCTAAAGAATGTGTATAATAAAAGCTTTAAGACCTGGAAAACTACCTAAAGTGATATAAGACTTTGTATCTTCTGAATTGGGAGATAAATATACTTAACCACCTCCATTTTCATTAAATTAATCCTTTTAAGGCAGTAATTCTAAATCTCCATTATTATTTGTTTTACCAGGAACTGATCCCATGAATGCTTTACTTAACTTTTCAAAATAAAAAGATATTTAATTAAGATCAGTTTCTTTGGGTTAAGGTCAAGGCGTAATAGCAGAAAAAGAAATTGAAGAAGCAAAATAAGGAGGAACTTGGGTTATATTATAAAATTGTCATCTTTATCCTTCATGGATGCCTAAATTAGAAAAGATTATTGAGGATATATAAACTTCAAAAATACACAATCATTTTAGACTTTGGTTAACAAGTTATCCTAGTGAGGATTTACCTGCTTCAATTGTATAAAGTTCTGTTAAAATGACAAATGAACCTCCAACTGGTATAAAATCTAATCTATAGGTCAGTTATTCTAGTGGTCTTTATTAATAATTAGATTACTCGAATAAAAAGCTTTCTAAATTATTTTATGCATTATCATTTTTCCATGCAATATTATAAGAACGTAGAAATTATGGACCAATCGGTTTTAACATATATTATGATTTTAATTAATCTGATCTATTTATATCAATAAGATAACTTTAATAGATGGCAGCTGATACATCTATACCTTTCCATGCTTTGCATTATTTAATTGGTGAATGTAATTATGGTGGTAGAGTTACTGATGAAAGAGATAGAAGAGTAGTCAGAGCACTTTTAGATGAATATTTGACAAATAAAGTCATTTAGGAGAATTTCTAGATTTAAGATTTTCCAATCATTGAAGGATTATCTTATGAAGAATATGTTAATCAATTAAACAGTTTACCTCTTGTTTAACCCACTCATTTATTCGGATTCCATCCTAATGCTGAAATTATGAAAGATCAACAATACACTGATGAAATTCTAAGAAAATTATAATAAACTTTAGGATCCTCATATACTGATGGCTAATAAAATGACGAATCCAAAAAAGCTGATAATATTCTCAAACTCTTATGTGAAGAGTATCTTGTTAATTTTCCTAGAAAATTTGATATGGAAATTGCAAATGCTAAGTATCCACATGACTATAAAAATTCTTTTAATACAGTTTTCTAATAAGAAATAACTAGATTCAATAAATTAATCTCTATTATTTAATAGTCATTTATTGATACCTTAAATGCTATCAAAGGATTAACAGCAATGTCAGATTAATTAGAAAAAATCACTTAATCATTTCTAATAGGTGCAGTACCTGAATAATGGAAAAAGTTCAGTTATCCATCATTGAAACCACTTGCTTCTTATCTTTAAGATTTCTTCAGAAGAATTAGATATTTCTAGAATTGGTTAGATAAGTAAATTCCATATGTACACTGGATTTCAGGTTTCTTTTTTACTCAATCTTTTCTTACTGCCGTCCTATAAAATCATGCTAGAAAATATTCAATTGCTATTGATAAATTAGATTTTGATTTCCAATTTCTTGAAGAGCCTCAACCTAATTTTGAAGTAAATCAACTACCTCGATAAGTAAATGGTAATATATATTAATAATATTGTAGATGGTACACTTATCTTTGGTCTCTTTTTAGAAGGATGTAGATGGGATTATAGTAGAGAAATGATTGTTGAATCTCATCCAAAAGTACTAACAACTTTAGCTCCTATAATATGGCTCAAACCTATTCAAGGAGAATCAGAAACTAAATAATAATATATTTGCCCTGTTTATAAGACTGCTGAAAGAAGAGGAGTCCTCTCAACCACTGGTCATTCCACTAATTTCATCATGAATATTAATATTCCAACTGATTAATCATAATATCATTGGGTCAAGAGAGGTGTAGCCATGCTATGTTAATTAACAGACTGACTGATAAACTCATTTAATTAGATATTTATCAATAAATTTTTATTTTGTTTCATTTAATGTATCAATCATTTTATACTTTATATATATATATATATATCTAATTTTCATCATAAAATTGAATTCAATTTTAATTATTATAATTATAATCTAGAAATTTAAATTATCATGTCTACTTATTCTTTTAAGCAAAACCAAGCTTAAAACAATCCTCAATAATTACCATAACCATTCTCATATATTCCAGATACTCCAACTATCAAACCAGAAAAAAAAGGAGAATAAGACTTTCTTTAATTAAGCGTTAATAAATAAAGTAGCACTCAATCAGATGGTGAAAATATCGTAAATTCAAATTTAATGACAAATGAAAAAAATACCTTACCACTCATTATTCAAAACAAAGTTCCAATTGTTTCTAATTTCACTATCAATAATCATAATGTTGAAAAGTACGAATATGAAAACCCTATCAAAACTCAATAACCTTCTAAGATATCTTGTAAATTTTGCAATACCAGAAAACCAACACAAGTCATATTTAAAAATGGATCAAATACATATATTCTTGTATGTATTTTAGTTTTTGTTTTTCTCCCATTATTTTGGGTTCCATTAATATCCAAAAAATGCAAAGATTAATTTGAAATTTGTGTTGTTTGTAATCGTTACACAAACTCTATTCCATTTAGATTATTTTGAATATAGATTTTTTATTAATGATTATTCGAATTCATATTTATTATCAAAAGAAAATTTATATTTTAATAATTTTAATCCATTTCCATCAATAATATAATTTGTCATTGAACATTATTAGTTAAAATTCTAATTCAGTAAAGAATTCTTTTTAATATTAATATCATTATTATTTAAGATTTCTTTTGCTAAATTTGTATTTATAATTCTATTAATTATTATCAGTTTCCTCTAAATCACATAAGATTTGATTTATTATTATATATATAAATTAAAATTAAATTAAAATTATAATTAAACATTTATATAGATGAGATAAATAAAATTTTCAGTTATTTTCTTTTTAATCTATTACATTTATGTATGTAGTTCCATATAAATTTATTGTAGTGATTTAAGGATCAACAAGCCTTGATTTTTTATGGATACTTAGATTTGATAAATCCTTTGATAATTCTCTTGAATCATCTTTTGAAATGGAATCTAAATTAATTTTGTTATTACTTAAATTCCTATAAATAGAATGATGTTTTAAAGGAGATCTAACAGGTGATGTTCCAAAAATACTGCTTGCAGGAGATCTTTCTCTTGGAGATAATCTTTATTTGATATGAGAAATGTTTGCAAATCTTGGTCTTTCTTCAGCTGGTTATTATGTTATTGATGCCTTTTTTTTAATTTAAGAATTATTTGTAGATGATGAAAATGAAATAGGATAAGATTGATCTGAATCTCCACTCGTTGTATATTATGATTAATTTTTGGATAGTTTATTAGATTCGATAATAGTTTTTTATTGAGCGATCAATAGATCTTTTGAAACTAATTCTTATTATGATTTTTCTTAATCTGATTTCAAATCTAATATTTATTTTGATAGATCTGCAAATCTTTATTTCCAATAATTAATTGTTTACTATTATTCATCAGTAATCTATAGTAACAAAGATTTAAGTATTTGTTTTTATTATAAATTTGTTTTAAGTGCGTTTTACAATTATTTTTCAATTATTTAATTTTCTTTTTGGGCTGCTAACAATTTAACATAAGTTTCGTCTTCTAATTTTGTTTCTTAAGTTTCTTCGATTTTTATAGAATTTGATTAAATCTATGATTAGATTTCAATAATTGAATTATTAATCTCATAATATTCCTCAACATTTTAGTATATGTCATTATAAATCTTAGTTAAATATATTGATTTTGATGAGGAATCTTCTAATTATTAAGTTTCATTAAGAGGAGATACATCTTCTGATTTTGGAGTCTATTAGATTAATGTCATCTCTTTTTAAACTTATCTTTTAATTTATGTAGCTCTTTAAGAATATGTTAATGTATTTAATATTTCATCATAGGATTACTTATTCTATTATACACAAGCAATCATGATAGTTTTGGTGTTTCCTCCCAAAGAATCCTATAAAAGTCTTGTTAGTTTTGAATTTCTGTATGGAATATGTTAATTTTTCTTTGTCTTATCCGATAACATTGTTAAACAATGACTCAATGCCAATAAAGATTTATTTATATTAGATCCTTCTTACTGATTTTTTGACTTTTATTCTAAATATACTTTTTCAGATCCTGCTAAATCTACTATAAACAATTTTGGGGTTAGAATTTAACTAAATATTATAAATATGTAAATTACTTTTCAATCTTATATGATAAGTTCACCTAAATAACAGCATGAGATCTAGAAGATGATACATTATAAATAGTTTAAGCCAAACTCCTATTTTGATTTCCAAGGTTTAAAACATCTCTCACCTCTTCACCATTTCTACAAACCATATGCTAAACTCCTGATATATATTATCCTTTTTAACTATCCTACATAATTACTAATGATTTTTAATTAGTATTTAATAGATCTCTTATTGTCTCATTATATATCTCAATAAAACTCACTTCTACTAATGCATTTTAATAAGTACTAAAAATTTTTAATTTGTTAAATTTACTTTGTTTTTTCAACTAAATAATTTAAACATTGGAATGCAAGTCCTTAATCTCTCTCATTACCAAAAATTGTATGAGTCTTCCCTGATCCTGTTATACCGTAAGCCAAAATAGTTGTATTATAGCCTTCAAGAAAGTAATTTATGTTATGCTTAGCCACATAGATTATAAAAATGTACCTAAAGAATCTCAGAAAAGATTTTAGCATTATTTTCGTTATTGAATATACGATCAAAATGAAACTCTTTATTATTTCTCCCTTATTTTGTTATCACTATTCTCTTTTCATCTAACTCTTAAATCAGAGTGTCTTGACTAGCAATTCTTAATCTTAAATACCTATTATCTAACAAGGGCTTCACTCTAAGATATACTTAAAAGGGTGTATTATTAGACATTTAATTAGCAGTTAAATATTAAATTTATTTTAATACATAATATAGCATTGATTTAAATTTGTTATATTCATACTCAAACTATATCGTTTCCAAAAAAACACCCAAATACTAAAACTGATCCAGTTTAACATGAAAGAGTTACCTTCCATCATTCAATTTTTTTTTAACTTAAATTGCTTATTCATTATAATATTAATAACATAAATTTAAATTTATCAACAATTATAAAAATTTAAATAGATCTTATATAAAATAAATAATTAAAAAAACTTACATATTGGTAAGTTAATCTATTTATCCTTCTTTTATTTATAAATATGAAATACATAATGAATAATATATATCCATTATTTAAAAAGTGGATTATTTATGTCGTATCTCATTTTCAATCGTTATTATTTCATAGGTTAATCTATACACAAAAAATTAATTTTTCAACTCATTATAATAATTACATTAAATTCAAACCAAATTGCAAATTTGATAAAATGTTAAAATAAATTATTATTAATTATCAGGATAGAATTGAAAAGAAACAAAAATAATTCAATTCTAACTTTTTGATTTGATCCATGTCATCATTTAATTATAAAAACTTCTCTAGATTAAGTAAATTCGTATCATTCAATAAGCTTTTATTCCAACTCAAAAATTAGACAATGAAGAAATATCAATTAAAATAATAAAAGAACAGGTTAGATAAGAAAATGAAACAATAGAATAAATGATTACTATAGCAAAGTATTCCTAAATTAAAATACAAGTTATTAGAACTATTTTCAAAATAAAATCATTTATCTATATTTATCAGGATCAATATAATAAATTTAAACAGAAGATTAAATATTAGATACATTAATTAATTGATAAGTAAATAAAGATGACCGTATGTAAAGTAACTCTTGGATAATACTTTGAGATATTTAGAACTACGGAAATACTAAAAAGATATACACATTTATAAATATTGTATTTTAATTGCAATTATTGATATATCTATTATGTTAGTATTTGCTTAAATTTCTATTAATTTAAAAAGTTATGATTTTATTAGAATAATATAATTTGTTGGATTTTAAATTAGTTAAATGTTTATTAGGTGTAAGTTTAAATTTATAGTTTCATTTATTATTTACATTCTTATAATAAACTTATATGCATGATATAAACTAGTTAAAATTATCAGATAATGTAAATTAGCAACAAATTGTAAGTTGCTTTTTTAATCTGAACTTTAAAATATTTAATTAACTATTTTGTAAAGTCTTCAATGTCTAGGAAAGTAAGACCATACAAAGGAATAACATTTTTTTCTTAAATATTCAAAATTACATTGAAAATTTACCTAAAATAATGATGAAAAATTTATAACAATTTAATAAATACTTGAAAATAATTATTTATTAGAGTGAGTTAAGTTTAGAAGGAAACCATTAATTAATTAATATAAATGAAAAACATTTAATAAACCCATAAAGAAATTTTTGTAAAAATATATTTTCATATTTACATATTTTTATGTTGAGGCAACTGATAACAAGAAGGATAGAAATAAAGTTAACCGAGCCGGTTTAGCTCAGTGGTTAGAGCTTTTGCCTTGTAAGCAAAGGGTCGAGAGTTCAATTCTCTCAATCGGCTGTTATTTTTATTTTTAATTTTTATAAATAAATAAAAATTTTTATTATTTTAGTCATTTTTATGAATAAGTTTATCTAAATAGATCTAACTTTAATTCTTAGAAAAATAAGTTTAAAATAAGTATTTCAATTTTCATACTTTATAATATTCTGTGGATTTAGGTTTAATATTATATGTTTATTACTTAAAAAAACCATTTTTAAATGATTTCTGAAAATTTGTGTAACAGAATAGTTTTAAATTGAAAAAGTTTTAAATTATTATAGTTGTTTGTTATATTCTCAAGAACACTATATTAGATTTTAAAATTAATAGGATTTGGATACTAATTTTCATATATTTTTAAAAGAATTAGGTTTATTTTAAATGAAATAAATTAGTTATAAATTGATATAAACAAATTTCATAATTTATTTTTCATTTTTGAGATAACGTATGGAACTCCATAAATTTAGTAGGTATGAGTTATAGTAGAATTCATAATAATCATCCCAAGTAAAAACAAGAGCCAAGATTTAGGCATTTCGTATCCTTATACTTTGAATGTAAGCTTGGTAATATAAATAAATTATTAATACATTTAGATAATCATCTTCTGTGTCATCTTTATATGTAAACATGAGCAAGTATAATTCAAATACAACAAGAAGAATCAAATAAATAGTAAAAGGCCTATTAGAATAAAATGGTTTTTTGAATCTAGGATCATAGGATAATGAAACTGATAACATAGTATATTAGAAATTAGTAACTAAAAATAATGAGGTAGCTTCAAATGATTACATAAATCCTGCTTCACCATATTCTTCACGAGATAATGTCACAGGATCTTTATACCAGTCTTAATAAATCAATATAAGATATATGAGCATTTAGAATGTCATTTATATGAAGCATTATCCAAAAATAATTGAAAGAACTTCAATACTAACTAAACTTCGTTAAGGAATTTCGGATGTTAATTTTCTTAGATTATCAGTATAACTCATTAAAATACTTAATGGCAGCACAACAAATAAATCTAAAATAAGAAACTAAGAATTAGTCATATATGAATATTAGAAATATAAGATAGTGCAACTTAAAAATTGGACTAATGAGCACATCGTCATATATTCGAATGCTTGAAATGAAGTTGTTAATGCTCCTCTTCCCTCAATCAAAATGATTGGGACTGTACTCAGATCTTCTTATCCTGACGTAAATGGAGCAGCCAATGATAATTTTGTATTAGTCAAACTAATTCCTACATCTGCTGTACGCATAGCTTAGATATCAGCACCGCCATCACCACAGAAAACAATCTACTTTTTTGTTTTTAAGTAATTGATTAATTCTGCTTTATGTTCTCTTCTCATTTTTGCATATACTTTAGTTTTTGAAATTAATTAATCTATATATTTAAAATCTTTATTTTCTTTTGCTTATGACATTAAATAAGTAAATAATTTTCCAGTAATTGCTAAAGTTGCAGATTTTTGTAACTATTCTTAGACATCATTATTAATCATAATATTCATATTATTGTTATCTAAATTCTCACATGATTTGGCATCAAAATTAAATTTACTAATAGAATTAGGTAATTTTTATTGTAACATTTCAGCACACAATACTCTTGTGTCATCATTCATTTGATTTTCTATTTCTTTAAATTATTATTCCATATCTTTCCAATCTATTTATAATTCGTTATTATTTTCAACAAGTTCTCCATAAACTAATTACTCAAATTCCTCTACTACTCTTGTTTATTTGGCAACTCTCATTGATGTTAATACATTATCTCCAGTTACTAAAATGATGTCTATTTTAGCACTTTTTAATTATGAAACAACTTATTCTGCATTGTCTTTGACTCTATTTTCAAGTATAAAAAAACATAAAAAACTTAATTTAGATTCTGAATACTCTCTGGTAGGTATTACATCTTCTTATAATAATTATTTATATGCACAAGCTATTACTTTGAATCCATGATGACTATAATATTTAAACACTGAAGTGTAATCATCTGGAATATTCTCACACATTAATTTAATCTTCTCAGGAGATCCTTTTACCAATGAATATTTATTATGATTCTATTAATTGTGAACTATACAACAAATTCTCTATAACTCTTATGAAAATTCAAAAGTTTTTACTATGTCATAATTTATTCCTTCTAACATAACAGTCCTATAAAATATCTTAGCAGAACTGTTCTTAAACAATGCCAAATCTAAATGATCTCCATAAATTATATCCTCTTCATTTACTATATTATTGCAACAAGCCATAACCAATCTTATCATCTTATTTATATTACTAAAATTCTTTATCAAAGGATTCAACTATTTTTGATTAGTTGTTTCGATTACTCCATATAATCTTTATTCTTCTTCTGTAAGTGTTCCTGTTTTGTCAAAACACACTTAACTTACCACTCCTGCTAGATTTATCTTATTTGGATTGAAACAATATATTTTTTTCTTCTTAAATCTCTTCAGCGCTAAACTTAATCCTATTTGTAAAGTTGTTGGCAAAGTGGGTGGCACACAAACTGCCAATAAATCCAATATATCCGTGATTAAATCAGTAGCCTCTATAAATGGATAAGTAATCAAAAAATATATCTTAAATGGTAAGGCAATTAAATACCCTACAATTGCCACAATACTTAAATATTTTAAATATCTCATGCTGTCTTCATAAAAATCAAATGAATAATCAGGTGTGAACATTACCTCTCTAATTAATTCACCTTTCTTTGTATTGAAACCTGTCGAAACAACAAATGCTAAACAATTTTCATCTGCTCTTAAACAGAATGTTGACATATACAACATATTTACATCTTTTTAAATAAATTCTTAACCATTGTTTTACAAATTGCTTTTCGTTATTGGAGTCTATTCACCATTTAAAATTTACTCCTAAACTATACAAGTTCCTTAGATTAGTACACAATCACATGCTATCACTTAAAATGGTTCAACTAATATAATATCTCCTGGTACTAACTCTCTTGAATGAATTTTTATTTTTTATCCCAATCTGATAATGTTAACCTCATGTTCTAATTTAGAGTTTAATCTAATTTCACGATAACTTTCTCTATATTCAAATAAAGTATCTATCATTGAAATTATTGATGTCAACAGTAATATTATCGCATAACTTGTATACTCTTCATAAATCCATAATAATATTTAAAGAAGCTACACAACAAATAATGGATGCATCAATTCATCTATAAGAATAGATAAAATTGGTTTCCTTGGAATCTCAGTTGAATTAATCCCATAAAGATTTTAATAATCTTTTAACTATTCAGTCGACTTTAAATGATCTTTTTGATGAGCTTCACTATTATGCTAAACTTAAAAGATAATTTTTTGAAATCTTCCCTCTTTATAAATAAATCTTTAATATCTGTATATAAATCCCTAAATTTAAACACAAATCATACAATGTAATCTAATCCTTTTTAAACATAGTGATGACTTGGTACAATTTCTTATGTACCATCTTTTGAGTCTATTCGAAAATATTCTGCTGCAAATATTTCACACTTCGACATTCTCAATATTGCCCAGATTTTATAATGCCAGGTTGCTACCACATAGACTAAACCTAAAGATAAAATGCAAAGAATATAAAATAATATTGCTTTAGCTATATTTTATCGATAGGGTACCACTAACTAAATTTCTTACATTTAATATTAATATATAATAACTTTCACTATTTAATTAAAAAAATAGATATGATTGGGCACATTTTCAATTAGAATCATATTTTTGTTCAAGCCATATAAATTATAAATTGAATAGATATGAAAAATTTTAATTAGTTTATTACATTTATCTTAAAATCTTAATAATTTATGATTTTTAAAATGTATCTATCAATTCATTAAATAATAAATGTTCAAACTATTTCATTCTCTTTTTTCAAATAATAAACAATTATCTGGTTCCACACATTATAAAAATTTAATGCTAAATTAAATTTATTTAACAGCTGGATTCAATAATATTTAATACTTTCGAATAATCAAAGCTATAATGACTTTTGCTTCCATCATTGCCATATGTTATCCTATACAATTCCTTGGACCTGCCGAAAATGGAATATGAATAAATCCATTATCATTTTTAATAGTATTTTCTTTTTTAAACCATCTTTTATAATTAAAATCTTATGGATTATCAAAATACTAATCTTAAATACTACTAGCATTTAACATTTATACTAATGTCCATCCTTTCTTAAGTTATACATCCAATATTTGAGTATCACGTTTGACTGTTCTAAAAAGTGTGGTAAAGGCTGGATTTCTTAATCTTAATACTTCTTAAATTAAAGCATTAATTTTAACAAATTTATTTAAATGTTCTTCCTTGATTTGAGTTGATCCAATAATTTCTTAGACTTCTTATAATATTTCATTTTACATTTCTGGATATTTAGCTAAATAATATAAACAAGTTCCACAAGTTGTAGCTGTCGTATCAGTACCAGCAAAGAATAATGTGATAAATTAATGTAATATCTCTTCAACATCTATCTATTATTCTTTTTATGTTTATTATTTTAAATATTCAGTAACATATAAATCTAAGAATACCATTTTATCTTAATCTTTTATAGGTTTTTCTTTTAGTTATTCAATTCTTTTTAAAATCATATCTTTCACTTATTTTACAACATTATCTACTCTTCTTAAAATATCTTTTTCTTTTTTGCTTGGAAAAACCTTCCACATTTTTTCTTTCAATACCAAAGACTTGATTAATACGATTGGATTTTCAAATTATATTAAACAAATATCAGCTGTCAATTAAATTAAAGCTACTTAAGCCTCTTTTCCTTCCAATTAAAAACCTTCTGCTAATTCACCAAAAAAGCTTTTTATAACTATTTGTCCAGTTATTTTCGTCATAAACTCATTCAAATTTTCTTTAGAGTCTTTAAGTGCAATATCTTCTACTACCTAATTCATCATTTGCAACCTTGAAATTAACTTTTCGAATGTAAAGGCTGAGCCTAAAAGTTTTCTTTCTCTCTTCCATCTTTCCCCTTCACTATAGACTAATCCTTTTTACATGAAAGAATCCAACATAAATGGGTTCATTTTTTCAAAATTATGATGCTCTAGAAATGTTTCCTTTATATATTCTGATCCTGTAAGCATAATACAAGGCTTATATAAGAAATTTGATAGTATAATTTTTGCTTTAGGATTCTTTCTAAGAGCATCATTAACTATTCCCATAACATCCTGTTTTTTTTTAATTGAACTCATAAAAATTCCAATGAAACCAAATAGTGGATAAAACATTAAAACTGCCTTATCTCCATACTTAATCTTCAATAATATCAAGGAAATTAAAGGTCTGACAATCAAGAAAAAGGTTGCTATTGCAGCCAAACAAAGTGTGATTAAAGCAACAATATGCATTTAATAATATAATGACTATGTAATTTAAGATATTAAGTTTTGAATGACGAAAATTCCAAATTAGAAAAATAAAAATTCTTAATTTACATCAGTTTTAATCAAAAAAATATTTAAATAACTATTATTCTGATTTTTTATAACTTAATAATTATTTATTACTAAATTCAATTCTTCAATTTAGCAGAGTTGATTCAGAATCTTATTAATTAAGTAATAGAATCGTATATTCTTAATTCAATAATTTTATAATTATTTATATAAAATATGATTTATTTAATATGCAAACTATGCAACTTTGAGAACCATAAGGAGGTAATTTCATTTTTTTTGCTCTAATTTTAATACGAATATTGTTGAGAACATCCACAAGATTTAAAAGATGTAGATGAACTTAACAACTCTATATAAGGTTTAAATAATACTTATAAGAGACTATCCTAATTTTTAGATGACATTATATAATTTGTTAATTTTATTAATGATTTCTTTCAAAAATTGAAAACCATCTGAGAATGAAAAATCAGTTAAAAAAAATTAAAGTCACTAACCTAGAAATTAATACAATTAATTCTTTTAGAAAAGTTTGGATTAATAACAAATTCATAAAAAGCAAGTGAGAATTTAAATTAAATACCAAAATAGATATTATGAATTTTGAAGCTACAAAAAGTTTGGAAGAAAATGTTTCTAATTATAAATATGTAAAAAAGAAAGTGAATAAATAAGTAATTTTTAATAATTTAGAATTGGAATACTTAGTGTAACATATAATTTAATCTGAGTAAATTGAAATAAGATGATAGTAATTATACAATTAGATTTTCGTTGTAATACAAATCTGATAATATTGCTTGAAAATGAAAATACAATAGCAACGGATACTGAAGGAAAATTAATTTAGTTGTTTGTGAACCTAGAATTCTAAATTTTCAGGAATAAAAGTAATTTGAGTTTAAAATTTTTAAAGATGATTGTTTAGTAAATGGAATTTACTAAACAATTCAAATTTCTAATTAAAAAAAGATTTTAATTTATGAGAGAATAATCTTCATGAGTATAATATAATTAAATACTTAAGATTTTACTTTATAGATAAATTTGGAAAAGTCTTTTTCAAAATTCAATAAAAATCTCTTAGAATTTGCTCTGAAAGTTGATGATATTATACTTAAAATTTTTGATTCTCGATACCATGGGTTTGAGGATAAAAATTACTTTTACATTATCTACATATTCAATAATGTTATTGGTTATTAAATTGAAAAAATTCATATCACTTATTTTCAAAATATAATTTGTTTTTTTATTATTCTAAACTTGATTTTGGGCTTTATATCTTTTGACTAATTATTTATATTTTTATTTTTTCATTTCATTAAATGTTGCAAGCATGTATGAACAAATTTAATATCTTAATTCAAGGATTTTCTTTGATAGCTATGTTATAATGATTAGTTTTTTGATTTTGAAATAATTTGAGTATGGATATGGGAGATAAAGTAAAAATAATTGCTTTTTTAATCTACTTTATAAATAGTAAAATTTAGATCATAAAGAATTGATTATTAAATATTGTATAATTGAATTGTAATAATAATTGTGTAAGCATCATTTCTTAAATATTATATATATATTTTAGTCGGATAGATTTTTGAAAATAAACTTCAACATAGAAGGTTAAAGAAATACCTTATAAACTTTAAATAAGTTTAAGTTTTTGAATGTCTTAATACAATATTATTTAATTATTCCTTTGCTTCTTTGAAAAATAGATTGAACAGAAGCCATGAAAAAAATCAATTGATGTATATTCAAATTAGAACTCTTAATTATTTTTGAATTTCTTTGCACAAGGAAAGCAAATAATTAAAATTTCAATTATTTATTGGTAATTATTTAAAAAGTTAAGAATGTTATACATTATTTATTTAATTCGAAAAAGAAATTCAAATATTAGGAGAACTCTGAGAATAATACATAAAGTTTTTAATATAATGAGTTCTTGAAGAGTTGCCATAATTTGAGAATTTGATCGTTTTTATATTTAATAAATTTATCAAATTGATATCTTCTAGATTAGACTTGGAAAGTCATTATAATTTCTGTTGAATACTTAGATA
The DNA here is from genome assembly GCA_000733375.1 of Paramecium sexaurelia. NCBI lineage: Eukaryota > Ciliophora > Oligohymenophorea > Peniculida > Parameciidae > Paramecium > Paramecium sexaurelia. Next base: position 344,392 of record JPFM01000058.1, read on the forward strand.
ACTTCTGTTAAGATATCACTTTATTAGGTTCTAAGAAATATTTTTCTATTAATACCTTAATTTAGTAGCTTCTACATATCCATTGTGATAATCAACACAAGTTCTCTCCCAATCATTTTTTTAGTTTTTCAATAATTTTGATTTCTTTTATATATAATATTTAATTACTTCAGTGTTAAATCTTATGTCATTATTCAATTCTAATATTGTCTAACTGATAATTAAGACTCTAGCTCTAAATGTAGCAATAGTTGCTTCTAATCTTCTATTTTGTATTACTATTCTTTCTTTTTAATTTTAATAATCTTATTCTCTTGCATTATCTGTTAGTAATTCTTATTTTAACAAATCGAAAACACTTTCAATTAGTTCATCAATAATTTCTTAAATTTTAGCAACTCCTTATTAATTAGCTTGGATTCCTGGATCTCTAATAAGATAGATATAAGATTTTTACTAAGAAGTTTCTAAAAGTAATTCGTAAAGTAATCCAATTCCATTTGATTATTTTTTCAATAGCTTTTGATGTCTTTCAAGTTCATTGAACATAAATTAAGAGAACTCAAGGAAAGAGTATGTTCCAGCCAAAGGATCCCATTTTTTGGTACTTAATTTGCTTATGATTCTTTTTCCTTCTTGAAGTGCTCCGACCATGTTTGTTAATTCATCTCTTCTTGTTTCATATTATTACTAATTTAATAATATAAAAATACTCTAGTTGTGTCTCTTTCTTATGTTAATTCAGCAATACGTTAATTATTTCTATCTTCAATTTCTTATTTATCTAATAATTGTCTTTATTTATTTTTTTGTTCTTATAGGAATAATGGTAATTTTTATTAATCTTTTGCCAATTAATATTCAGATGAATCAATAACAAATAATATTTCATCATATTTATCATCACAAAATTAAGTGTGATCTCTTGATTTTTATCTTTCAATATCCTATTCACCATTGATTCTATCCTTCATTTGAGTAAGAAGCTCAATAATTTTATCAACACTGCTATTTCCTTGTAATTCAATTTGAATAGTTTAAATAATAGTTTTTCCAAATTCAGTGCTTTGCAAAGATTGTAACAGTGTCTCTCCTTCGCTCATGCTACAAGCAAATAGAACAAGTGAACACAATAATAACACTTTATACATTATAATTAATAATTAAAACGGATTTGTGATCATTATATATTTTATTCTTTTATTTTATAAATTCAATGATGATGATGTCCTCCACTTACATCTTGTAATTTTAGTGTTCCTGTTTTGCCTACAACAACTTGCACATTTCCAAATTATCTTCCAACAATAGGAATTCCTTCAGCCATCTCTTCATTAATTTCATCAATAATTTCTCTCAAATAACCTCTATATGATGATTAGAAAAAGTAGGGCACTGCAAAAAATAACAAAAAGAAATTTCTAACCCATCTATAAAATGCTCTATAATCATTAAACTTAAAATAATTAAATTTATATACTTTTAAGTATTCGTAGTCAACTTCAGCATTTTAATGCAAATATGACCATTCTTTAAATGTCCTCTCTTCAGTCGACCAAACTCTAAAATATTCAGCATCTTCAGATGTAATACGATGCTCTGTTTCAAATGGGTTTTATTTCATATTATGATATAATGGTCTATGATATTAACCAACACCCATAAGAGCACTTCCTCTAACATAACCTTTATTTGGTCTTGGAACACCTTTATGATTAATTCATTATTTTTTACCTCCTTTGTATCTGCCGAATTCATCAACATTAAATACTTATCTCTCTTTTCTCAAATACTCTTATTTCTCTTTAGCATAATCCGAAGCCACTTATCCTGGTCTCTTGTATGTACCATCATCATTTCTTTAAAATGATTATTAGTATCTTTCTTATTCTGCACCATACAATAAATCTGGCTATTCTTTATTCAAAAGATCGTAAGCATTTCTGCTTTGAATTTGAGATAATACTGCAAAAGCTTCAGCAACATCTTAAAATTCTTATTAAGCTGAAGCATCATTTATTGCCACTGAAGTAGTGACATTTGGATAGAGTCTAATATGTTTTCTATATCATATACTTCTGTGCTTTCTTTGTATAAGCATCCTTTATTTATTCTTCAGTAGCATTCTTTTAGATTCCCAAAATTGCATAATAATCCTTTCTTCTCCCAAATTATTAAACTTGTTTTAATGGAAACTTGAATAAGCCTCTTGATAATATCATTATTATATATATATATATTATTTATATATATTTTATTTCTTATTTCATCATTGCTACTATTATTATTGAAGATTTGCAATTAAATTATCCTTCTCCTCCAATTAACTTCTCAATCCTTCACATTCAGTAAATTATATTGTCAAAATCATCATACAATCTTATACTCTTAAATTAATACAAAAATCTTACTTTTTATTTAACTCATCTACAGTCTTTAATTATTCTTAATATTTAGTAATATCCTCTTTCTATCTTTCAACTATTTCTTAAGATTCTTAATATTTTGGTGATATCACTTAAAACTAACATCAACTATATTTTTTAATTACTTTCTCTTCAAAAGGAGTTAAATAGGCAATTCTCTCTTCCAATTTTTACATTAATTAACGCAAATCTTCCAATTCCTTCTATCTTTAATTTACTATTGCGTTTAATCTATCAAGATCAGCTATAAATTATTTATTTAAATTATCCAATTAATCTGTTTAAGTCTTTAGAACCTCATGTTCTCTCTTAACTTATTCTAATTCAGCAATTCTAAAATTAAATTACATCCTATACCTTTTATTCAATTCATCTATAGTTTGGTTTGCTTGCTATAATTATAGATCCAAAGCTCCAAACTATGAGTTTAATTCATCAAACTATTGAGTCTTGTCTCTCAATTACTCAGTCAATCTCTCAATATCTTTTAATTATTAATTGAATTTATTTTCAATATCTTTGTATCTAGCTTCATTTTATTTGAATTCTTAAATTTATCTTTCTAATTCTTAAAGATCTTGTCTCATATCATTATTCTCACTCTACAATGTTTCAATATCCTTTATAGCATTATTCAAATCACTTTGCAAATTATTAATTTATGTATTGGCTTATGCCAATTTATCCAAATTTTATTAATGTTGAGCTAATAATTATTCATAATCTTGAGTTTTTTTTCTTTCTTCCTCGTAATCATGAATTAAATTGTTCATTCTTTCATTTAAAGCCTCTAAAGCATCATCTTTCACTTTCATAGTCATATCTTGTTGATTAATATTCCATTTATGAGTATCAATATCGATTTAATTTTATTGAATCACTTTATTTAATTTTTCAATATCATTTTAAAGTTATTATACTCTTTATTCCGCTTACTTATATCTCTCTTCCAAAATTCTATACTAATCTTCTAAAGGCTATAATTATTAATATTTCGATTTCCAATCATTCAAATCTTAAGTTCTGGAATCAAGTAATTATCTTAATTTACTTAGTTCATCTTAAGAATTCTATAATTATTTTTCTAAATCTTAAACATAACCTTCAAGTGATCTTAACTTATTCACCTCATTTTCTAATTATAAAATTTATTACTATAATTGATCATTCTCTTTCAATAATGATGTAATTTAATCATTTTATCTTTAAATCTCTTTAGATTAATTTTAAAGAAGATTCTCTTAGTCTAACAACCTTTTCTCATTTGCTTATGCTTACAATAATAGTAAATCTTATTAAGCAACTCTTCTCTTTAAATCATCAATTAATTTTTAATATTCATTAATTTTATCTTCCAATAACTTACATTTTAATTCCAACCCCCTCAACTCACTTATAGTATATTCTAACTCTGTACATTTCTTTTATAAATCCATCAATTGCTATAATCTTTATTTGTTTTATGCATTCAATCTACTTATATCATCATTCTTTTATTAAAGAGCATTCCTTAAATCATTTATTTAATCCTCCATAATCTATTTCTCAGTTAATAATTAATCCAATTATTCTTAAATTTATTTAATTGTTAGTTCTTTCTCTTCTCTTTCTGAATTAGCCGCGTGTAAATCCCCTTGCTGTTATCCAGCTTTATCATTTAATTCATTGACTCTTTTGTTCAACTATTCATTTTGACTCTAAAGATTCATTATTTCATCTCTACTACTCATTATATCATCATTCAATTTACTAATTTAATCTTCAAGGTTTCGAATATTATCATTACATTTTTAAAGTTACTAATTTAAATAATTGATCTCATTAATTCTTCCATTTAAATCTCCTTATAATTATTCAATATCTCGATTTAATTTCTTAATCATTGAATTCAATTAATTAATCTAATCCAATAAGTTTTTATTCTCCTACTCTGCCCGTGCCAATTTATCTTAAAGAGATTTATTCTAAGCATCTTTATCCCTTAATAATCCATTTAATCTATCTATTTCCCTCACTTGCTATTGTTATAATTAGGTTAATTAATTTATTTTCTATTCAAATCCATTTGATTGACCTCCTAAATTATTGTACTTACTTTCAAGTGATGAATATTTATTTTTCCAATCACTTAAATCTCTATCCCTTTATTGTAATTGATTTTTTAGATCTGTAATGTTACTTTCATACTAAGATTTCATAGAAGTAAATTATTATTATAGAGTATTATATTTATTTTTCCAGTCATCACATTCAATTAATTTATTCTTTAAATCATTCTTTAATTTATCATTTTCAGTATTTCTTTCATTTAATAATTTAGTCAATCTATCTATTTCTGACTAAAATTAATTAAATTTGTTTTCATAGTCTCTAATTCTTACTTCATAATCTCTAATTTATTTCTATAAACCTTCTAAATTTCTTCCTTAATTATTTTTAAAATCATCCAATTCCCTTTATCTTTAAGTAAGCAAATCTTATAATCTTTTCATTTCTGAATCCCATGAGGATTTATCTGTTGAATATTTACTCTTCCATTAATTTATATCTTTTTCATAATCTGAGATTTTACGTTCAGCATCTTTTAATCTCTAAGCTAATGAATTATCAACCTAACCTAATCTTGATTTATAATCTGCAATCTCCGATTCCAACTACTTAATTCTTGCTAAATGCTTATCAATCTCTGATTTATATTGATTTATATCTCTATTTGCTTATTCAAGTTTTGCTTATAATTCTCTGACTCTAACATCTCCGCCTTCACTCTAACTTTCTAACTCCTTTATTCTCTTTATTAAAGCATCATTCTCTCTCATTATTCTATCATTCTCCATAGCCAAAAGAAAACAAACAACTTCTGGGTATTTTCCTAGCCATTTTCTCTCCCCTGAAGGTGGGGTCATTTGAACACTTCATATAAATAACTATTTACGCTATTGCTGGTGGTGCTTTAATTGTACTAGATCTCCTCCCTTCTGATCTCTCAAAAGTACTTGTAGTGGATGTCTATGGTACTGACAAATTAGATGATGTTGTTGTTGATGTGACTGTTGTTCTATAGCTAGATTAAGTAGTAGCTGCTTGATTTTAGCCTATTCCACTTGATCCAAGTGTAGATGGTCTATATCTACTTGTGTAGGAAGACATTTATTTTATTAAATAAAAAAAAATAAAATTCAATCAATCAAAGATTTCACTATATTAAATAATATCCATTTATCCAAATTTTAGCATATTCTCCTTCTTACTCTACAAAATTCATTTCACTCTATAAATATCTTTAAATATCCATTTTTACATCATCTATATATTACTTCTATTCCTCATTATCATTATTAGATTTGTTAATCACATCTAATTTTACTTACTTATATTAACCAATAAATATACAAGAAAATTATTTAAATAACACATTTTTACTGACGATATCATTAATTTTATATAAAAATTAGATTTATTATCCTAAATGGTTTTTCGAGTCTAATCTTTAAGTTTTTCCTATCCTTTCAGTTGAGAATAATCCAAATTATTATGTAAAATTTGGTCACTCCATAATATTAAAATTAAAACTTCTATTTTATTTTAGGCATATTTAATTGAGAATTCTTAAAATAATATTATTACTCCAGGTCTAAAATTCTATCTTCCAATTTAAAAAGAAGTGCTAATTTCAAACACATTATTCATTTATATATTTTAATCTTAAAAGTTTTTTAGCCTATTGCGAAAATTAGATTAAAACGGACTAATTTCACATTTATTAAGGAATTAATCTTCGTTATTTACATCTTTTGCAGGATTAAAAATGGTAATCTATTGGAAATTTTCAAACTACAAAAGGATTATAAAAAAATAACATTAGAATAAAAAATAAAATTATTATATTAGTGACTATATTAATGACTTTGTTAAATATAATTAAAATTGATTAAATAAAGTCTTTTACAAGCATTTTTTTTCTCTAAGTGTAGATATCATAATATAAGGTGTTCTACTGAATATGATATCGACGCAAAAAAAATAAATGGATTTATGAATATTTTTTACAAATATCATTTAAATGATAATATGATGAATAAAATTAATATTCACAGATTTTGATATTAAGAGGTTATGAATAAAAAAAATAAGAATGCTAAAAAGGAATACAATTTGCAGACTCAAGATCAATAACTTCAAGCTAACTGCTTATCTTAGAGTGGAATTTCTTAAAAAATAATTTTCTTAAAAAAAATATTATGGAGATGGTTTCTATGGCAAGTTGTTATTGTTTTAAGTTGCTTTGTTATTTATATTAAACCTCCTTTCTTTACCATCTTATTTAGATTGTTTGAGTCAGATTTACTACTAATATTTATTCTAAGTTTAACTATAATCTTATTGTATTTTGGATCGAGCAACATCAAATAATAATAAGTATACCTTAGAATAATATATTTTAGCAAAAGATAACTTAAATATATTTGATATCGATTATATTTACTTAGGCCTTACTTTATTCATAGATTACAAGTAAATTAGATTAAAGTATAGAATTAATATTAAGTAGCATACTCAATAAATTTTCTGTTAATTCACTGTATGTAGCTGATTGTTATAGGAAATCTAATTCTTTATTTTAGAAATGATAGGGAAATTAATCACTTGATTTATTTCAAATAAATGATCTAATATTGTGTTATATTGTTAGCAGCAGAATACTTTTTTACAAAATCTACCTCAATAAATACATTATCAGGAGCTATTGTAATAGTCAGCATTTTAGGATTTGGAACATTCACTTTAAGATCAATTGAATCATTGACTGATGGCAAGGTAACAACAGATTTAATTCATTAAGTTTAATTTAAAAGAAGAGCAAATATCTTTAGGATCTATCTTGGCTTATACAAATTTATTGTTACCCAGTAGAAAATTAGAGTGATTTATTGTAAATAGAACATTAATTAAAATTCAAAAATTGAACATAATCGCAAAAATCATACTATAAAGCAAATTAATATATTTTAATTAAACATTAATTAAATAATGTAATAATAAAAAAATCTTAATTTTTGTGAAAAAATTAGTCAGCTTGCAAACAGACCTAAAAGAAGCGACCAAGTTAACAAAATATGTAGACCCGTAAAGGTTTTGAGTAATCACTTTCCAGTATAGAATAAATTTTAACAAATTAGTTTGAATTTAAGAATAAACAATCTGGTCTTAATATCTATGCCGTAAGTTTCTCAGAAGATGTAGCATAAGACAGCAGAGAAGTTATAAGTGAATTAATTAACCTTTCAAGGGATTAATTTAAAAAGGCAGGACTTGAAAGATTCACAGTATAATTTTTATAATAACATAATTAGATTAGAGGCCTTAATATATGGAGTCCCCAAAGGGTTGAAGAAAGAATAATAGCAGAAGTAACTAGAGATGGAAAAAAACAATGTGTCTATTTGAATTATGTTAAGACTATTAATTTTTAATATCTTGAAGGGTATTATTTCAACTAATCTTTAGGGAAAACTAAGATCCTGCTTTAATGTAGCCATTACAATAAGCAGTTAATGTTCAAGTAAAAAAAGCATTGAAAGATTTGGGATTAAGAGAACTTAATAGATTATCCCAATTCTTTGATCCAAAATCTATAGATGCTAATCAAGTTCAAGGTTTTCCACTCAAGGTTTGGCTTGGATACAAAACATCCCTTAAATTAACTTCATCAAAGCCATAATTATTAATTGATTATGCTTCAAGAGTTTTGAGTACAGAAACAGCCTTAGAATTTTTAAAAAGTTTTAAACAAAACTTTGGTGCAATTAAAGAAGAGTTTGAAGGAAAGTCCGTTCTTGCAACCTATGGAAATTATAGGTTGTACAAAATTTCTGATGTTGATTTTAAAAAAACTCCTAATTCAACTTTTAAATTAGATGATGGACGAGAGATATCTTATGCTCAATATTATTAGGAAAGATATAAAATAAAAGTTCAAGATCTCAAATAACCTCTCCTTTTAAGTTTAGACAAGAGAAATCCAGATAAAAAATTTTATTTAATTCCAGAACTAGTGTATATGACTGGATTAAGGGATGATCAAAAATCAGATTTCGGATTAATGAAGGAATTGGCTTATTTTACAAAAAAAGAACCAGGAGAGAGATTAACAATTATTTAATCAATTTTATCTAAATTGTAAAAACAATTGAATGCCCAATAAATAGTGATAAATCCTGACTCATCCACTCATGCTTACATCTGCTAATAGCCACAACTAACCTTTGCAAACTAAAGAAGATTAGATGCAGATCCAACTGGATTTTTTATCTTAAAAGATCCAGTTTATCAAAGCTCTTATATTAAAGATTGGGTTTTAATTTATCAATCAAAAGGAAGATAGGATGATGATTTAGCTGATGATCTTGTAGCAGATCTTTCTTAACAAGGAGGAAGATTAGGAATTAAATTTGATAAACCATATTTCATAAATATGAAAGGCAATAAACCTTAAGATTGGATTAAAGAATTATAAGCTGAATTTAAGAATGGTCTACCTTAAGTAGTTGTTTCTCTTACTGATAAAAATAGAGATTCATAACTTTATGTAGCTTTAAAAGATTTCTTACTCTCTTAAGGAGGTGCAGGAGTAATTCACTAAAATATTACAACAAAAGCTTGTAAAAATAAAAACAAGCAAAGTATAGCTTCCAAAATAGCCTAATAAATTAGTGTCAAGTTAGGAAATCCTCTCTGGGTTATTCCAAAAGTCAAAGGAATTTCTGAAAAAATCATGATTATTGGCATGGATATCTATCACAAATTAGTTTCAGGCAAATAGTCTTGTATGGGCTTTGTTGCTCATTTTGACTTGGAATGTAAAACAAGCTTCTCTAAATCTATAATCATGAGACCTGGCTAAGAATTCAATTAGGCTGTTGGATAAACTTTTAAAGAGGCTCTTTAAGCTTACTTTTTGCATTATAATAAAAAATAATTACCTGATACTATTTTAGTTTACAGAGATGGTGTAGGAGATTCATAAATTTAAGCATTAATCTAAACAGAATTAAACTAATTTAAAAATGTTATTTCAACATATACAGCTGGATATAATCCTTAATTTGCTTACATTACCATTAACAAAAAGATATCAGACAGATTCTTTTTGAAAGTTGAAGATGCTCCTCCTTAAGCTAGAAAAAATACAAAGAGTCCCTATATAAATCCAGTCTCAGGTTTAGTTGTTGCTGATAGAGTGACATCAAAATATTTTGACTTTTTCTTAGCAGCTTAATATGTTACCTAGGGAACATGTACTCCAACTCATTACACAGTATTGGAGAACACAACTCAATTCACAGAAGAAATGTTTTGGTAAATAACTTACTATTAATGTTTCAATTATTGGAATTGGACAGGAGCAGTAAAGGTACCTGCTTGTGTTCAATATGCCCATAAATTGGCTTTTCTAGTAGGGGATACCTTCTAAAAAACTATCCATCAAAACCTCTAATTGTAGCATTTCTATTTGTGAGATTTCTTTAATTTCTTTTTTATATATATATATATAAACATCAATTTAATAATATTAATCATTCTTAAAATTGATCTTAAATATTTATGTTTAAAACCCTTGTCATGATTTCTAGTGCACCTCGCAATTATGGATCTTTAGTAGGGTCTTTCAATTTTTCTAATGCTAACCTCTTCCTATTATCAACTAGATTATGTTTTATTTTAGATGCTTTTTGACTGCTTTCTAAAAGTAATACCTTTTCTTATTCTAACTTACTAAAACATGTTAATTCATTTAATACTCTTAATTCAATATCAATTTGGATTCTCTAGTAACTATTGAGCTTTTATTAAAGTTGAATTTCTATTATAACAATTCATTTAATCTTTATGCACGTTTTTTCTCTTAATAAATTATTAAAAATATACCTAAACTTCAGATTCAGCCTAGTCATCCATATTTGATAATGTTTTTCCAATAAAATTTTTCTCTATATATTCAATTTTTTTTCTCTTCTCTTCTAATTTCTTATCTTCAATCTTTTACTCCTCACTTTTCTTTTCAGGAGATAATTTTTCAGCTCTTTTATCTTTGACTGTTTCAAATTTTTAAAGTGTCAACTTAATTAATTTTAAATTCTCATCAGAATTAGCATCTAAAACTCTAATGTCTTCACTTAACTGCAATAAGTTGTATCGTAAAGCAGTTACATCTTTTAGAAAACTCATACATTGTTAATCATCCAAAATTTTATGACCAGCCTACCTCATCATTAACATATACAATTCTATTCTATCTCTTAGATATTAGAGCATCTCATTAAATAAATCTACATTCTTATCGTATATTTTTTCTTCTTAATGAGGATCAACATACTCTGGATTCTATTCTTATAAATGTTTTATAGGAGACTATTTCAATCCAATCTATTCAGGGTTCTTTTTGAATTCCTGTAAGATTATTTAGCCTATCTAATCAATCAGTACAATAGTGTCTTCCAATCTCTAATTAAACATTCCCTTTTTTTTAGGTTATTCCATTAAATCCATTAATAAAAAGATCTTCTTGAGTCTAAACTTATCAAGTAGTAAATTTTTTAATTAGTTGCATTTTTCCATTATTATTTTTAACAAATCTCTAATAACTACATGTTGCATTGTCCTATCTACAATAAAATTATTCTTACCTCTTCTAATGAAAGCATCAAATTGAACATAAGGCAATCCTTCAAATAGATTGGCTCTCTCTATTTCTGTATGTTTAAAAAGTCTATATCTTCCCAAAGAGCCATTTGATCTTCTCAATTATTAATTACTTGTATATTTTTTCATTATAAATTTACTATTGATTAATTAAATGAATTTTTTCGCTACTTAGAAAGATTTTATCTTTTTATTCGATATCTTTGATCAAATTAATAACTCTTAATAAACTAAGAAAAATGCAATAAATTTAAATATTGAAAGATTAACTAAAATCATATTTCAATTTTCTATTAAAATAGTTTTTCAAATACACAAGCCGGACCCTAGGAATCAAAAAATTAATTTAATCTTAAATTCTATCTAATAATTATATTATTTATTAATTACCTATTGTATTCTCTTACATCAGAAACACCAATCATTCCTTATAAATAATTCTATAAGCCCCATAATTCTCTATCATCTTTATTGTCGTAGAATGGAACTATAGGCACTCCATTATCCAATTACCAGGCATAACTATACGCAGCATTATCTATAAGAACAATTTGGCTCAATTGCCGATCGAAAATTCTTAAGTCCTTTGTATACATTCCTCCAGTTGTCATAATACAATTGTCTCTAAAAAGACGGTGTGAAATTAATTTATTTTCCGGATCTAAATAATCTAAAACTTATTGAGCATAACATGAGTGGGATGCTGTAAAAATGATTATTTCAAAATCATCAACTAATGATTATAACAGTTCTATTGCCCCTGGACGAATATTAACTCCTGCTTTAACTAATTCATTAGGTCCAACCTAAATATTTAACACAATATCAGATTTTTATATTAATGTTTCATTACAATGCACCAATGTTTCATCCAAATCGAAAATTAAAGAAATTTTATCTATTTTTTAATATATCTACTAATACTTTTATATTTATCTTTTTATTTCAATTAAACTGTCTTTTTTTTTAAATCATTGGGATCAACTGGTCTTAGATAAGAAGCAACAAAAATTCCTTAATAAGTTTGGAAAAAATGTTCTCTATAAATACAACTAAAGTAATCATCTCTTAAAGGTCGAGTGAAGACTTATCTAATCCTCCCCAAATAATATTGAAATTAGCCATTCTCCTTGTTTTCCTTATTAAATTTAATACTTTCAAAATATTTTGATTCTCTGTTAGACAATTATTAAGATTGCTGCAAAGATAATTGTCTTGAATGTTAGGGAGTTATTTAGTGTGATTGAGCTTTATTAGGTTTTTACAACATTGCGTTGTATAATTTTTTATAATTTTGATCTTTGGAACCTATCGATTGTTATCTTTTGTGTTGAACAGAAGTCTTTGATTTCAAATCAGAAGTTTATGGTCTTAAATCTGCACCAATAGGGGATCTTTATGACTATTTGATCATATTCAGTTCTAAGTTTGGAGTTACTTTAGTGACAAGTTGATTTAACAGCGATTAACTTTTTGAATAATTTCTAATAGGTGTATCCCGTTTTTGTTAAAGCAATTAATTATACTTTTACATTGCTGCTACTAACTCTAAATTAGACATCTGTTTCTTCTTTTGCTAATTTTCTTTACAAAATTATTGTTTTAAGAATTCTTTCCCAAATACATTGCTATTGGTATTTGATTTAGTGGACATGTTTCTTACTGAATTAATTAGGTCTAGTTTATGTGATTTTAAATTCTAGCTAGCTTTCTGCAATATATCGAACATATTATTAGTCTCAATTTATGGTTTCGCCTTCATTATATTTTATTATTAATATTTGTATAATTTATATTATCAATAAATATTTATTAACACTATGGAATATTTTCAAAACTGATTATCAATATTTGTTAAATCATGAATTAAACTAAGTTTATATTATTTAAAGATGAGTTGAGAAATTATTTAATTCAACTCGTTTAATTTTTGGTTTTAACTAAAACTTCTGTTTTTAAGAATTTAATTGAGTTCATTTTGATAATATATACTTTATCTCATTAAAATATTAGAATATTTATTTTATATAAAAAAATCAAACATTTCAACAGACAAAAATTATTATGAAAATGATTATTACTCTATATTTTGAAATTATTCTAAGGTTTAACAAACCTAGACATTATAAGTACTTTGAATTCAAAGAGTATTAAAAATTCAATAATATAAAAAATTAATTTTTGAAAACTATTGTGATGTAACATATATCAAATTTTAAATCTATCTTTTATAATTTCAATTAAAGTATTTAAATCTGATTTTAGAAATTTATTTAAGCTCTTGCAGTCTTCCATTTATGTTAATAGTATTCCTTTATTTGACTCATCCTATAATTTCATATTCTTTATTTCTTCTAATAGCGTAACAGTGTATTCCTCATATTATAATTAAAAGTAATTGGTAATTGAATATTCTTGAATATTTAAGTTGATAAATTCAAGAATATTAACATCTTTATTATTAAGAGCAACTTCATATAAATTTGCAAAAAATATTAAAAGTTCTTATTGATAGTTAAAATATTTAAAATTTTCTGGTAATTTTATTGATGCCTTTTAATTTGAATAAATAATGTTTAATTGTATAGATGAAAAAGCCTGATTCAAAACGTTTCTAAAGTTAATGCAAGTTTAAGTTAATCCTGTATACTTATTCTCGATTGATTAGATCAATCGTATAATTGAGAGAAGTTGATTTGTTTGTTATTAGAGAGTAAAAGATAAATTTTTAAGAAAATTTTGGTGTTAAGGTACATAGGTTGTTATAATAGATTTTCTAATGTCAATTTGCTCTGTATTACACCAAGGGTGTGCAAAGATATCTTCAAAGGATGTCCTGTTTTTAGGATTTTCAACTAGCATTTTGCGTATTAAATCTTTACATTATGATGAGACAACAACTTATTATGGAAAAGTAATCTACTGTTATAATTAATTATTACATTCTATTTTTCAATTTCTTATATGAGATCAATAACTGTTCCTTTTTTTGGTACAAATGGTGGTTATCCATAGAGGATTTGATAAATCATAACGCCTAAAGACCAAATATCACATTTATGATCATAATTATCATTTTTCCTACAGAATTATAATAGAATTATTACTTAAGTATTTCTGGTGCCATTGTAATTGGTGTTCCACAATACGATTCCATTAAATCACTTCCTGCCGATTTTGCAAATCCAAAATCTCCAAGTTTGATTTACATTTATTCATTTATGAGAATATTTGCTAATTTGAGATCACGATGAACAACATTATTTAAACGTAACATTTTCATTGCATCCAATAATTAAAGGATCAATGGTTTTGCTTCCTTTTCATCTAATCTATTTTTTGCAGAATTCTTTTTGATGTACTTTTCTAAATCGCCAAGTCCACAATACTCCAGTATCATATTAATGGAATCAGGAGAATATTGTACTTCTTTCAGTTCTATAATGTTTTAGTGTTTAATGGCCTTCATAATTTAAATTTCTTAGTTAAACAACTCTAACATTTTTTGCTTATGAGGACCATCTTGCATATCAGTGCTTATTTGTTTTATAGCGACTATCTCTTTAGTTTTCACATGTTGAGCTTGATAAACTATTGCGAATGCTCCCTAATATAGAATTTAAAAGCTCTAAATACCTTGCCTATGACCTTTAAAATTTAGTAATTCTATATCGGGTGTTTACTCATTATTTAAAATAATTAAGTGGTTAATCCACTATTTTAAATACCAATTGTAATTATTAATTCTATTGTTGATTGGGATTTTTAGATTAATATAAAGAATGACTTAAAACATATCAGCTATCCAAATGATTTTATATTTCTTTTATGAACACTAAAAGTTATAGATTAAACAAGAATTATATTAAAACAATTATATAAAATTAATATTATGATGAATCATTTAAGAAATTATGGAAAATTTTCAACTCTAGTCTTCGCTGACCATTCTAGTGGTAAATTATCCAAGTCCACATTTAAAATTTTAAATGCAGCCAAACAATTGAATTAATAGATATCTTTGTTAGTAGCTAGCAATGATGCTAATTCTGTGGTTGATTAAATAAAATCATAAATTCCCAGCAATATTGTACACTAAGTACTAGTAGCACAACATGATTCATTTAAAGCACCATAAGCAGATTTATTAGGGAATTTGGTTAAATAGTTGATTGATTAACATGGATTTACTAATTTTGTTACAAGCACCTCCACTTTAGCTAAAGACTTTTTACCTAGAGTTGCTGTAAAATATGCAGCTCAACCAATAACAGATGTCATAGCTATAAATAATGATGTATTTTTAAGACCTGTATATGCAGGTAATGCCATAGCTTAAGTTAAATCTAATGATAAAGTGAAATTTATTTCATTTAGACCTACAAATTTCGAAGAAGTATCTTATTATATATAATCAGATTCAATAAGTTGGCGAAAAAGTTTCAAATATTGTTTAAGTCAAAGTGGACAACGTTAAATAATTGATTGAGCATGTTTCTGACGAATTAGTGTAGAGTGATAAACCAGAATTAACTACAGCTAAATTTGTAATTTTTAATTTCATAATAGATTGTTTCTGGAGGTAGAGGTTTAGGAAGCAAAGAAAATTTCAAAATTCTAGATGATTTAGCTAATGCTTTTGGGAACACAGCTATTGGAGCTTCAAGAGCTGCTGTTGATGCGGGATATGCAGCAAACGATCAATAAGTTGGGTAGACAGGAAAAGTAGTTGCCCCAGAATTATATATAGCTGTAGGAATTTCAGGAGCAATTCAACATTTAGCTGGAATGAAAGATTCTAAAGTCATTGTGGCTATCAATAAAGGTATTCTAAATAGCAATTTATTACTATAGACCCAGAGGCTCCTATTGTAAGCGTGGCTGATTACACAATAGTAGATGATTTATTTAAAGTAGTACCAGAGTTAACAAAGAAAGTAAAAGAAATTAAATCCTGAAATAAATGACGTAATTATATAAATATTAATAATGAATAAGTACATAATATTGTTGTTACTTTTTGGTATTTGCTTAAGTTCTAGTTTATCAAACTAAGAAAAATTCTTTTGTAAATAATGTCATAAGTTTGTACATACAATTTAGAAGGTTGAACATTTTTGGGATAAGTCAATTGTTTGGTTTCTGGAACTAGTTGCCCAAGGATATTGTGCTTATTCTAAAATTGAAAAATTTTCAGTTTGCAAAGGTGCTATTCATGAAATGACTCCGGTAATTTTCGAAGGAATTTAAACAAGATTTTTAGATGAAGATTTCATATGTCCATTAATTAAATGGTGTCCTAAAGTTTATGAAGAATTGAAACTAGAGGATTATATTTCCAATGTTTTAAAAGATAAACCTGAAAATACAAAATGGCCAGAAATAGATGGAACAGATACAATTGAAATTATTCATGTTAGTGATATTCATACAGATTTACTTTATTAAGAAGGAACTGCTAATACTTGTGATGAACCTTTGTGCTGTAGAGAAGAGTTTAAAGCAAAAGATGATAACTAAAAGGCAGGATATTGGGGAAGTGCTGCAGTTTGTGATTTGCCAGAGAGAACTTTTGAATAATATGTTAATTTCTTAAAAACAGATGTTATTAATCCTAATAAGAAAACTTTTCTTTTTTGGACAGGAGATAGTGTACAGCACGACGTTTGGAAATAAGGTAGAGAATATAACATTAAAAATTCAAGAAGAATTACAGAAATATTTACTAAAGCTGATTTAGGAATAACGTTCATTCCATAAATTGGAAATCATGAGGCTTTCCCAGTAAATTAATATGATTACATGACTGATAAAGATAGTAATTTAAGGGTTGAGTTCTCTAATATGTGGAGAGAATGGCTTGGAGATGAGACAGCAGAATTTTTCAAATAAAATGGATTCTATGCAAAAGAGTATGATAATTTTAAAGTTATTGCATTTGATTCTTAAGTTTGTAATCCTGATAACTGGTATCTTCTAAAAGATCCAACTGATCCTACAGGATTTTTGGAATGGGCTGAATAAGAATTAAAAGAATCAGAATTAAAAGATCAAGCTGTTTACTTTACCGCTCATATTTATACATCAAGTTGTCTTGTTCCTTGGGCTAGAAGATTCAATGCTTTAGTCGAAAGATATGCTTATATTGTTAGAGGATAAATATATGGCCATGCACATGGAGAATTCTTTAATCTTTATAAAGATTAAAATGGAGAACCAATGAATATTGCATATATTAGTTCTTCTTTAACTACCTATACATATAAATTGCCCAGCTTTAGAAAATTTATAGTTGATGCAAAAACAATGATACCTCTAAATTATTTTGAGTATCGTCTAGACTTAAATAAATATAATTCTATTGGAAAAGATGCTATCCTGAAATGGGATATTGCATTTGATTTTCTCTCGGAATATGGAACTACAAAAATGTATCCAGCAGACTTATTTGCTATTACAGAACGATTATTCAAAGAACCAGAGTTAGTGAAAAAATTTGATTTCAATTCTAATTCTGGCACAGGCATACGCGGAGACTCCGTAATATTTTTAATAATTTTTAGGCAAAATATATATATTGTAAGCTTAACCATAGCATAAATGATGATTTGCATTTATGTTTAGGAGAAACACTTAAAAAAGATTGGACTGAATACATTTCTCCTGGATGGAGAAAAAGAAAAGTTTAAAACTTTTAGAAAAAGTAGAAGAAATCAAAAAAATATAAGAAATAGAAACAATGATAAAAAATAAATAATTTAATAAATTAAATATTTTCTAAAATATTGTGTTTTTAAAATACATTTATATTAAAATACAATTCAAATCAAAGATACAGATTATGATAGGTACTAACTCTGTAAATGATTTAGTCATGCACTCAAAACTTAAAATCATAATTTACTAATGGAAACCAGCCGAATCCTAAATTTTCAAATATCCTAAGTAATGATTCTATTCCTATGATTTAATGTTAACAATTACAAATGAACCTAATTATTTATATAATTTATAGCAATTATGGTAAGAATTTATAAAGGAGGTGTTTCTAGAGTTCTAATTTTATTGATAAAAGTTGTTCATTTAAAACAATAAAGCTAATTATATTATAGATTTGGAAAATACAATTATTATTAATTCTTGTACCTTATATATTAATATTGTCAATAAATTTCTCCAGAACACCTATAAAATAGAAAATAAATAAAAAAATAATTAATTTAAATAAGAAAATACCCTTTCTTATGTTCAATTACAATTTTATAAATTTAGTAAAATTTGTAGATAGAAGCTTCATATTTTATAATGCTGATATAATGATTTAAATTCAAAAAGACTTATTATTGATTCGATTCCTAAATTAATTCTAAATTATCTGATTGTAAGAGTATTAACTGTTGTATATGTCAATGTCACTAAAATTCTTTATAAGTAACTTAATCCTTATTTCATGTTTGATTAATTAAACGTTTTAAATATTGTAACTATTGTATAAAATAGATACTTTAATATTATATCGATAGAGAATAATAGACTTGTTAAGGCTTTTTTTACTTCTTAGATTTTTATTTTTATTTCGTCCTCTTTAAATATTTTATATTTATTTGATAATATAATAATTAGATAATTTTAGGAATTTTATTTTAAGTTATAGGATGAATAAATCTAAATTCGAGCGATTCACCGAAAAAAATAATTTGCATTTTTACACTTTTCCATTATTTATTTATTAACAATTATTATTTCTGTGCTAATAATTTAATATAGAATAACAATTAAATCATGAACAATTAATTTCTTATAAATTCTACTTTACTATAATTTATTTTATCTAGTAAGTAAGGTAATCTATGATTATTATTTCTTTTTCGAAATTCAGTTATGATATGTCATAAGATTTAGTATGACGTGATATTAATTAAATTAATGAATAAGTACATAATATTGTTGTTACTTTTTGGTATTTGCTTAAGTTCTAGTTAATCAAACCAAGAAAAATTCTTTTGTAAATAATGTCATAAGTTTGTACATACAATTTAGAAGGTTGAACATTTTTGGGATAAGTCAATTGTTTGGTTTCTGGAACTTGTTGCAGAAGGATATTGTGCATATGCCAAAATTGAAAAACATTCAGTTTGTAAGGGCGCTATTCATGAAATGACTCCTGTAATTTTCGAAGGAATTTAAACAAGATTTTTAGATGAAGATTTCATATGTCCATTAATTAAATGGTGTCCTAAAGTTTATGAAGAATTGAAACTAGAAGATTATATTTCCAATGTTTTAAAAGATAAACCTGAAAATACAAAATGGCCAGAAATAGATGGAACAGATACAATTGAAATTATTCATGTTAGTGATATTCATACAGACTTATTTTATAAAGAAGGAACTGCTCAAAATTGTGATGAACCATTATGTTGTAGGGAAGGACTTACATACAAAGGATATAATCCAAAAAGAGCAGGGTATTGGGGAAGTGCTGCAGTATGTGATTTACCAGAGAGAACATTTGAATAATTTGTTAATTTCTTAAAAACAGATGTTATTAATCCAAATAAAAAAACTTTCCTTCTTTGGACAGGAGATAATGCTCCGCATGATGTTTGGAAATAAGGTAGAGAATATAACATTCAAAATTCAAAAAGAATTACTGAAATTTTCAAAAAAGCTAACTTAGGAATAACAATAATACCTTAAGTTGGTAATCATGAAATGTTTCCTGTAGATCAATATGATTACATGACTGATAAAGATAGTAATTTAAGGGTTGAGTTCTCTAATATGTGGAGAGAATGGCTTGGAGATGAGACAGCAGAATTTTTCAAATAAAATGGATTCTATGCAAAAGAGTATGATAATTTTAAAGTTATTGCATTTGATTCTTAAGTTTGTAATCCTGATAACTGGTATCTTCTAAAAGATCCAACTGATCCTACAGGATTTTTGGAATGGGCTGAATAAGAATTAAAAGAATCAGAATTAAAAGATCAAGCTGTTTACTTTACCGCTCATATTTATACTTAAGAATGTTTGGTTCCATGGGCTAGAAGGTTTAATGCTTTAGTAGAAAGATATGCTTATAATGTAAGGGGATAAATATATGGCCATGCACATGGAGAATTTTTCAATCTTTATAAAGATTAAAAAGGAAAACCTATGAACATTGCATATATCAGTTCTTCACTAACTACATATAATAACAAATTGCCAAGTTTTAGAAAGTTCATTGTAGATGCAAAAACAATGATACCTTTAAATTATTATCAATATCGTTTAAATTTAGATAAATATAATTACATTGGAAAAGACGCAGTTTTGAAATGGGATATAGCATTTGATTTTCTTTCAGAATATGGAGTTACAAAAATGTATCCAGAAGATTTGTATGGAATCACAGAAAGATTATTTAATGAACCTGAATTAGTTAAGAAACTAGATTTCAATTAAAATTCTGGTACTGGAATTTACTTTGATGATGTAATAGTAACAATTATATGTAGGCTGCCTTCTTTTATTGTTATTTAAATAATTGTATTAAAGATGATTTCAAGACTTGCAAAGGCGAAACTCTGACAAAAGATTGGACTTAATATATATCCCCAGGTTGGAGAAAAAGAATTGATAATTCAGAAAAGAATCATGAAAAGAAATCGAAGAAAAAAAAGAAAGAGAAAAAATGATTTATAAAATAAAATATAATTTAAAATTATCTTTGGAAAGAATGATTTGGTTTGTTAAAATAAGATAACAAAAGAGGATTTAAACAATGAATATATTTGATGAAACTTATTATCGACTCAAGAATCATAAAATTTTAATTGTTTTGGCAAGATGAAAAACCTTTTGAATAACTTTAGCCATTTAATTGTTGTTATTTAAAAAAATTTAGAAAAAGAAAAGATATCAATATACCAAAACAACATCTAGTTCAAAAAAAGCATTATTTTTACAGGGCTTAACTTTTAGAACCTCAACAAGACCATAATAATAATTATTGCAATTTGAATGAAAAAAATAAAATGGATGAAGTAGTGTTAGAAATTAAATGCAATTGAGGAGGTTAGTTTAAGAAATATGTAAAATTAAAAGAAAGCAAAAGAAGAGATGGAATAACAAAAGAGATTCACTATTTAAGAGAAGTATTAGTAATACATCAAAAAGAAAATTAATTTAAAATATTAGAGAAATAATACATTATTTATTAATAATATCGATTAGAATAAAAAAAATAAGAAATGTTTGATTACATAAAATCGAACTTATGAAAGGTTAATATTTTACATGAATAAAATTATAAGCGAATTTTACAAATATTCTTTGAAGTTTCTAAAAAGAGCAATACCCTTTAATCAAAAAATTAGGGATAGATTCAAAGATGCAAAAATGACTTTAAGTGTAATTGAATTTTAAATTATTGTTAAGTAACTAGAAAAGATTGTCTTAGAATTATCAGAGTATAAATTGAAATTTTCGTGAAGTCCAATTAAGATTACTTGAATGCAGGAAAAAAATAAATCAAAAAATGTAATAGTTAACTTATATTATAAGAGAATAAAGCAGAGAAATCAGAAAGATGAAGAAGATAAAAAGGATATAGTTGGGAGAAAAAGAAGAAAGGAAGAACAGGTGGCTAACCTCTTAAGAGGAAGAATAGATATTCGTAGTAACTATCAAGGATAAAAGTTATGATGAAATATTCTTATAAGAGAGTTATGAATTTGTCTATGAACCTGAATAAAAAATTGATAATATTTCATAATCATATTTATTATAATAATAATAATGACATAATGTTTAGACTTGTTCGATTTAGAAAAAATTAACAAAGCCTTTTCAAAAGATCATAACATTCAAAATAAAATACCAATCATTTCAGATTCAAAAATGGCTGTTCGAAATTTTTCTTAATCAAATTTGAATTCTGATTAGAGTAGGCAAATTACTATTTCTAGTCGCTAAAATTCTCAAACGGTCAAAAAGTAACCAACTCAAAATAATGGTTACCATCGAATAGCCTATTAACAATAAATTAAGAAAAATCAAACAATTTTAAAAAGAAAAAGTTCCGTTTCATCAATTTCAAGTACATCTTCGATGTAATAGTCTTTCATTAAAATGGAAGAAAAAATGAAGAAATACAAAATGAATAACCCAGAAATTATAGATCAAAAATATATGATTTCTGGATTCCTAGAACTAAGCAAAGATTATAAGACCTTAGTCTTTACTATTATAAAATATGGACAAGATTTAGATGCAATATTAAAATTTGGATTAAATGAATTAAAGGAGGATAATATAAACAAGATTGATTAATTCTTTGAAAAGCATTCAGATTTGTTGTCAACCAAAGTAGACGATTATTTCAAAATTAAGGAATGTTGTTATAGATTTTTGAGAATGAGAATCTAAGTATATTGAATTATAATTTTAGGAACCTTATTATTAAAGAGTTAAAAAGAAAATTCATCTTATTGAGAAGCAAAACAAAATCTTTTCAGCATTTAGAATATATTTAGATGCATTTAAATTTATAAACAAAGATGGGTTCACTTATTTCAAAGATGATTTAGAAATAATTAAAAATTGCAATAAACCTCCAACATATGAATCTATTGGGGAACTTTTTAATGAGAAAATTGAAAAACTTAGAGAATAAATATAGCTAACATAGGAATTAAAAGAAGGCTAAGTATTAAGTTAAATCTTTGATCACAAAATAGAATAGATTTAAGCATGGAAATAAATGATTGTTAAATTAGCATATTTTTAGTATACTTTCAACATAAAGTATTTATTGAATACAAGTTCAAAAACTAAGAAAATAATCAAAAGTAAAAAACTTTATGATTAATTATTTTAACTACTAGAAGAAGCTGACAAATTTCTGATAGATAATTTTTCAATCAGTTAACCTTATTAAGAATAGATTTCTGAATTTAAAATAAATTTCAATGAAATAAAAGTTCAAATTATTGAATGGAACATAAAGTTAAGAGAAAATGAGTTTTATAAATAAATTCTGACACTAGTAAAATAAAACATTTCACTTAAGCGTATAAACTAACACTTAGATGCCATATTATATGTATCAAATTTTATAATATACAGGTAAGAAAATAAGAAGATTACGATCAAAGATATGAAGCTAAGGCAACTGATATGATAGTAAAGGCAAAGTTATAATTACAGAGCAATGCTCCTATAATATAACATATAAAATAAAGTGATTAGATAAAAAGTGATGAATTCATCCAAATGTAATTTAATAAATTTTCGATTTTAAAGGTTTAATTTTAGTATTTAAAGAACGAGTTTGAAATCTGAATTTATTATTTAATATAATTTTTATTTAATAAATGATGTCTATTGGGTAATTATGATATTCCCTTGATTAATAAACACTATTATCTCTGATAATTATTTATATACATATATTCAAGAATTTATTTTTATTATAAGGTCTTGCACATTTTCCTTTGACTAGATTGGTCGAAAATTATTTTGTAGATGTTAGGTATTTAATATTATTGAAATTCCAAATTAAAGCATCTCAAAATAACAATATAAATGATTATTTAACTATGTGTTGAGTATAATCATCTAAGATATCCTATTTTAATTCCCAATCAAGACATAGCTGTTTTAGACAAGTTTAAACAACTTTTACACCTTTAATTAAATTATATTTCATTTTTTTATTTATAAAATTATTAACTACGTTTTTACATTCAATAAACCAGATAACCATTCATCTATTTGCAAGTAGAATAGAAATTAATTAGAACTTCTGAATTCGATTTGCTTTATTTAGAAATTTAAAATTTTTCTTCAACTATAACATTATAGAAGGCTATTCGAATATTTGGATCTAATTAAAATTGGGTTCACTATATGCTAATTCCTATTAAATGAAATGATTAAATTTTTTAACAACTAAAATGACAGAAGTGTATCGATACTATTAAATTCAATTCCATTTAATATTCAATAATTGGCTTCATTTTTTTGATACATATACTAAAACGAAAATTTGAATTTATATCTTCATTTCATAAGTGAATATTATTGTATTTCAATAATTTTCATAAGTTAACTTTCTAAAAATGGTATGCATCATTTTTTAATATGTGAAAATTCGCGATAAACTATAAAATTTAAGTATTTGATAATTAGAAAAACTGTTCTTTGAGACAATAATGCAATAATTAAGCTTAAATTAAAACTTCCAAAAGTATTGTATGGAATGTAAATCATAATTATGTTTTATAAATATTCAAACCATAGACATCTATGCAGAATCCTTTACATTAAGTAAATATTATTTTTATATCGATTGAATTCTTTTCCATTCGACTTATTAGTATTCATCATTCAATTATTCATTCCGCTAGCTTTAATTGTATAAATAGTGGATTTTTTATTCAAAGCAATATATTTAAAAGATAAAAGCTTTTGATTTCTTGACTACTCAACATATATTATAATTATAATACAAAAAAAATGAAAATCAAAAAGAAAACTATTTTAAGTAGTTATTTACATTATTATTTTTCTTAGAGAATCTCAAATTTTTAAATTTAGCAATTATAACTTTGGCATCATACCAAACATTTAGAATTAATTTTGTAAACTAATTCTAATTATTAAAACTAAACTCATCTATTTCATTCTTATTCTTAAGTGTTATTATATCTATCATGTGGGATTGAATTAGGAATACATTTTTATGGAGAATACACATTATAACTAGTAAATCAGCATTGATATTTATAAATAAATTTCTTGTAGTGTTATCTACAAAAACTATTATAAATTTAAAATTGATCGTTATGAACTTTTAATTAAACTTAATTATATTTATTATTAGAATATGTACTTATATATTGTATACAACAAAATGAGATAATACAAAATCTTTAATCAATATATGAATTATTGATAATAATTATTATATATATATTTTATGCTTATTCTAATTTTCTTAAATTGTATTATAGGCATCTTGTGTGTGAATAGAAATGAAAACAAAGTTATATTGTCTGATTTGTAACATTTATGATTGAGTGATAGTTATGACTAAAATTCGCCAGTTATTGTGATAGCTCCTTATTATGAATCCTACACTATTGATTTATTTGATTCGAAAGATGTATTAGAAAACACAAGCTTTAGTAATGTAAATTCCACAAACTAAAACTTGACCTTCTAAATCACTCCCTTTATATAAAATACTTCAGAATCAATAGAGTAAGATGTTGATACATCTTAGGTCAGCATTTTGTCCAATTGATGAATGGGGACCTTTATACTAACCAGCTCGCTTTTACCTTAGTCTAACAGCATTAGATCTTTTATTTTATGATTAAACAGATGATAAAATAGTTTAAGTAAAAAACAAATTACATAAAGACTTGCAAGATTTAGATCCAAAATTTTAAAATATTTCTTGCTATTCTATATTTTAATTAAAGAAGGATACTCAATTTGGGTTAGATTGCAATGTTAATAATAATGCTACTTTTCTTATTTTTGACTTAGTATATGATGAGTAAACTCTGATTATAGTTAATTTTACTTACAAAACATATTATCATTATTTTTATGAAGATGAAGAAAACTAGAACTTTTTGGAAAAATGTGAATTTAGAAAAACTATCAATGTGAACATACTTGATTCTGTTAATGAATTAAAATTTGAATTCATTTAGTATTGTCCAAGTCTATTTAATTAAAAGGCAATAACAAATGAATTTTTAATAATTTATAATGAAAAAGAAAATAGATTTAAACAAACTTGGGAATTATAAGCCTCCAAATCTAATACAAATGATTTATACTCTTGTAATATTGATGAGGATTCCATGATTGAATAGATTTTTATAAATTCTATGATTAATGGGTACGATAATTCTACCTGGAATGTTGGATTTTTATTTTAATCATCTCCCACGATATGTAAATGTAGTATCAAAGAGACAAATGAATCTATATATAGTATAAATTGTAATAATACAATAATTGAACGTATCATATATCTTATTTTATAGTTTATTAGCCAAACTAAATTAGATTGGTTCAAAATTTGAATGATGAAGTAGTTTTGATTACTGGCACCAACATAGCTATCCTTGTAATCTATTTAGAAAGATCATATTAATCTCAAAACTACTTCACTATTAGTTATAAATAGATTTTCGAACCAGGATATTTATTAGTAGATGTGTCCATCACAAGTTAATATTTAGCTGTAATCATGACTGATTCTCCTTTTGTTTAATAATTGTCTCCTTATTTTTAAAAACCTAATTTGTATTGTACCAGATAGGCATCAATGGAATCCAAAAATATTTTGAAAATATTCTATCTAAATGCTGAATACAAAACAATTTATTATCAAACCAATACATTCAATTAATTTTAAAGTTTCTTTTAGAGTTTGGATTAAATAGACTTTGGAAACTTCTTTTTATTATATGACTTCTTTAGTCAGAAACTTAATGTTATAACATTATTTCAAAAGTAAAATCATAATATATGTATTTAGACAAATGAGTGTTTCTTATCTATTGGAATAATAAAATGTTACTTAAAATTATAATTAATAAATCGCTCCAATTACTGTAATTATAAAAATATAATAAATTTTTAGATTTCTTTGGATATTTCAGGAGGATATTTTTCATATAATTAATTAAATAACGCATACGAATACAATGTCATAACGTTCTCCAGATATATAATTTTATGCTTTATTAAATTAGAAGATAGTAGTTTTTAATTGATTGCATAAATACACAAACTTAGCCCAAACGAATAATATTAGTTATCATAATGTCCAATTAGTAATGATATATTTGTATTCCAAGAAATCATAAATTCTATAGATTTATTTGAAGGAGTATTAAAATTTATAAAATATAATTTAGATTATGGGTCCATTTTTAAATTTTAATTATGTTCCTAATTATAATCTTAGTAGATTTTACCCATATTATTAAAACCATAAAGCTATTATTAAGTAAAATCAATATCGAAACAATCATACTTTTGTAAAATAAAAATATATATCTAATGTATTGAGTGCAGTAAATAAAAATGTATTTATTACATCAAATATTTTTGGGATTGTCGAGATTTTACTGACTTACTTTAATAATACTGATTTATAAACTCTAAAAAATTATGAAATTAATTCGGCAGTTATTATTAACAAAACATGCATAATTAATGCAAAAGAATATGTAATTATTATTTGGTCATTTTTTAGCCAACTTTTTAAAAATAGTTTCCAATCGATATTGAAATTCAGTAATGTAATGAAGATATTTATAGAGATTTAAATGTCTTTTTATCACAAGTTGATTATTATAAATAATTTGAATATTATGACATAGCTGTGCAATATTAGAATTCAATGTAAGCAATAATAGTATAAATCATCTTAGTATAGTGATTTGCCAAAAGTAGATCAAATCTAATGATAATCATATATGTCAGAATGTCACTAATATGTATCAACCAGATGATTAGATTCTCTAAATATGTATTCTTTAAGGACCGATAAAAAATAATAAAACATCATACTTTTTTACTATCCTTTATAATTCAAATTAAAAACAGTTATTATTTTATGAGTTAGAAGTTTTTGTAAATGTTATTTACTTAATTTAAGTTAAATGAAAAAGATCCAGATATTTTACAACACAATGCTAATTGTTACAATTAACTAAATACAACTAATCAAATAATATCTTTTAGATATACTTATGTTAATTAATAAACTTTATTCATTTTGTTTTCAAACTCAAAAATTGTAGTTTATACTCCTGGACCTAGTAACTCAAAAAAAGAGGTTAAACTTTATAATTTTACATCTTCTTTAGAAAATATTGTTCTTGATATAAAATAATGCTAGAATAATAATTTCATAGGATTTGAAATTACTAATTATTTTTAATCAAAATTAGCTAAGCAATATTTAATTGTTTGGTGTTAAGAAAATTAAAATGGAAACTTCATACCAGTCATATTATAATATGTAATTACAAATATTAATTAAATTAATTTTTGGAGAAGATTACCTCAATATGATACTATTTTAAGTAATTAGTCAAAAATATTGATATCTGGATTAATCTTATATGTACCAGTAATGGGAAAAAGTGTTTATAATGATTATTTTTAAAATTATTACATTTATAATTTGGAAGACTATACATCAAGATCATTAGTGGAAATGATTGAAATTGAAAAAACAAAGAGTGAATTAATAGTATAAACTATTTAACTTATATTAGATAGCATATCCAATAATGAACTTAATGGATTCATTAATTGCTGGATCATCTATAAGTTTGACTCTGATTATTACAGAAAAGAAATTTGAAATATATTATTTAAATTAGAAAGCTGAATTCATATTTCATCTTTAATAGTAATTTATATCATTTTACAATAATCAGCCATTTGTGTTAGTTATTGCAGTGTTTTAACCTTAAAAGAGGAAAACTTTGTTTAGGTAATAATAAAATAAATAACGTTAGAAATTACACTTTAGCCTACAATTTTTCAAGTACTTAAATTTCCTTTGCATATGATAATTCAAATGCTTATAAAATTGTAATCGACTCGAGTTAGTGGAACCTAACTGGAGGATATTATGAGTACTTATTTTTAGTGAATGTAAAAATTAAGAATAAAATTATATAGCAATCCTATTTTAATGGACCTATTGAAAATTATAATTATTCTTACGAAAAAAATTTGTCAATCATTCCATCTCCATATTTACAAATGAATAAATATTTAGGAAATTATATGGATGAAGTTTCATTTTATGGATAGGCCACATAAATAATAGATGTAGGAGATGAAATTTATATAGGTCTGTTTAATCAATAAATAGATAATAGTAAAATATATTAATAATTTCTAGTTACATAATACAAGGATTTGATAATTGTATTGACAGATTTTTATGTATTGTTTTATTAAAAATAAGCTGTTCCAGACACTAATAGATCATGTTTTTAAATTAATTATACTTAAGAACTAAAAAATTCATCTGCACTCTGTTCAATTAGAAAAATCTAATATTTCTAATTCAAACCATTCAATTCAAATTTATATTGTTAAATGCAATTAAATGGGGTTAATGTATTAATAATAGTATGCTAATTGAAATACTTTCATAAGTTTACAGAAAATATTTCCTTTTAAGATAGAGAAAACATTCAATAATATATGTACATTGAATATTCATATGTTAAAATTAATAATTCAATTAGTTTTATAATGACGATTGAAAGTAATAGATAATTCTGCTACTGTTTTTATAATGATTTATAACCTTTTTTTTATAACAACTAGATTTACTAAGTGGTGAAGACTGGGTATTAAAAGTTGAATACTTATTTTGGAATTTTTTAGATAGTAGTAACAGCTGACAAAACTATTTAATTTGTTCAGTTGAGTTCTTATCCAAACTAAAATAACTCATAACCTTATTAATTTGCAGAAGATTATACATTGTCAATAATTGAATATCAGAATATCCAATATTTATATTTGATAATCTTATAGCCAAGTAATATTTTGGTTTAGGTAATTAATTTGGAATAGGGTTTTCCTGTAAATGGGCCTGGGTAAAATTTATAATTTTCAGAGGCTGAAGAATATGTAAGATTTGAGAAAGCTGTGTTTATCCAGGCTTTAAATCATAATCAACCTCATATTGTTAATTAATCTTAAATGGAATAGAGTTTATTAGTTGGTAATAACAATTAAATTTATGAGATTACTTTTAATATTTTAACATTCGAAGCTTTTCTATAATATACGTTTTATTAATATTTGTTATGCCATCATAACTTTATATCTCGTCCTCAAGTAGCACTTTCATACTAAAATGATTCAATATTTTATTTGGTAAGTTAATGCTTATCTAATTAATTTGAATATCAATCTGTTCAAGTGGAAATGACTTATTTACTTAATTAATTAAATACTAATATAGTATATACATCTTTATTTATAAGTAATATTTAATTTTAAGTAATTATATTAGGAAATTACAGTAGAAACTATTCGAGACCTGTGGAAATCTTGGAGCCTTACTTAGTCAATCCGTAAGAATTACATTTTTAGAAAATTCAATTATATGAATTATTTGATTCTGAACCAAATACATCAAAGTCACACCTACTAATAACTAATAACACATATTTTTTAATTGATCTAATATTGTATACTGAAAATGGATATTATTTGTATTATCCAGTTGAATCAGCTAATGAAGATAGAGTATTAAAATAATATTGATTAATTTTAGAGTCATTCAGTATTTTTGAATATTACTGCTTATAACTCTTATTCAAATTGTTTGGCAGAATTCTAAATTAATTGGATATAACAAGACAGTGAAATGAATAATATGGCATGGTTTTATGCAATACTATCACTATTATTGTTATTGATTTTAATAGTCCTTGTAGTAGTCCTGTATGGTTTTTGTTAGAAAAAGAGTCAAATAAACAAACAAGTTCAAAATCTACCTTTAGAAAGAATAGGAGATGATTAAAGTGAATATGGTGTAGAATTGTAAGGTGCCGCATACAATTAATTGATGTTAGGCGATGTATTTAAAGATCTTTTAAGAAATAACAAACAAAAAAAATAGACAATGTCATATGCTGATGAATTATCAGATTGAATTTATTGATATATTAAATATATATTAAATATATATATGGGTTGTGGATTAAAGAAGGAAAAGTAAGAAAATAAAAATGAAATTGCTTCATTGAAACCATTGATAAAATTCAAGATAATTTTTTCAAATATCAAAATTAAAAACATTCCACTTTAAAAAGCAAAAGTTCATTTTTAGATTGCAAATTAAGAATGCTTCTATACATAAATTTCATAAAATAACCCTAATCCACATTGGAGATAAACATTTAGATCATTTCATGAAAGCGATTTAGAAACATTAAAGTCAGAATTCTTCAAAATTGTATTCTACTCTTATTTATTCAGAGTGTGTATTGTGCTGAAAAAAATAAATGTTTTGCTTTTGTTGTTTAAAATATGTGGGAAGTTGCTAATGGTCCTATTCATTATGATTTGTTTCTTGAATCCACTAAAGCTAAATCATCTAGGATTACTTTTGATTTAAGAATGGTGTAAATGACAACATTAAAAATTCAAAGCAAATAAGTTATGTGTGAACTCAAAGACTAATTAATGGAACAAGTCTATAATTTCTAATTAAAAGTTCGAGTATCATTTTTATATTTATAGTCAAGTCTCATTAAATGGATTATTACAGTGATTTCTCTCCGAATTATTTAAATCATTATTTGTATCGTTAATCTACACTTAAACAATATGGTTATATTGATTCTAAAGAAAAATTAAGAAGTGAATCAGATGAATTTTAATTAGTAAGAGATATTTTTGATTCTTCAACAGAGGAAAACAATTAATAAGATCTAAAAAGTTGTTATTTGAAATAGAGTGCTCTAAAAAATGATTAAGATTTAATCTTAAAAAAATCTAAATCTAATAATTAACTCAATACTATGATGCATCTTTCAACTAATCAATCCTAAACTAATAAGTAATTAAACTCTAGAAGACCATACTCGACAATGGGATTAATTACAAAAAAAGACATTTTGTGGGAATTCAAAGTATAAGAAAATAATCCAATTATATCATTTGATATATATGTTGATGAATTTTCAAGTTCTTCTTTTGAATTTATTCTTTGGGGAAGTTCAAAGCCAAACGAAAAATCTGATAATGTAAATGTTAGAAAAATTGGTAATTCAATTATTTCACTTAATAAATTTTTTAGTTAAAATGTTAATGTTTTAGCTGAGTTGGATAGGATCTCACTTCAAGAGGTAATATTCACAGATAAATTATGGATTCATGGTTAATGTGTAGGAAGAGTTAAAGCAGAGTTCATAATCACTAAAGATACCTTTATTAGACAAATGTTAGGGGGATTTAGAACTGAAGAAGGAATTTAAAGATCGTCTTTACTTTACATCAAAAAGGATAAATATTCTGGACCTTAAAGTCCAAACATCTATAAAATCATATAAATAAATAATGAAATAGATGAATTGGCTGGAAAACTAAATTAAAAAAGTCTTTAACATAGAGAAAGAATTAAAATCAACAAAGCAATTAATTAAATTATTGAAAAATTAAGTTCTTTAATTAAAAACTAGGAACTATATGAAAATCTTGAAGAAATGATTGCTGCTTAATTGGTATTTGTAGATCTTACAAAAAATTTATTAGAAAGTGCTGATTTGATAGATGAGGAATTGAGAGATTAATATTATGATGTACTCATTACTTTATTGAATAGAGACGAATTCTTTATTAGTTATTTAGGTTTTGATAAAGATCTTAAAGAAGCATATTAATTAAGAAATGATTAGAGTTATGTTGGTAAAAATAAGAAACTGATATAGTAATTAAATTAGAAAATAAGAATTGGATTACATTATCAGAATTTCTTGCATTAAACTTTTGAAAAGGTTGCTTTCAAATTAAATTAATAAGGATAGAATGATAAAGAAGAATTATTTGTAAATACATTTTTAGTGATTGCATTTTTCAGAATACCATAATTTTAAAATTTAGTTATAGAAATATTAAAACAAGATTAACGTTCTTTAAATGAAGAATTTGAAAAAGAATTTGGAATAAATTGCATAGATAATACTTTTTCTGCTGAGTGGGATAAGAATTTTTATGATTATTTGTAAAGTGATCCGAGAAATTAAGAACATAAAAAATAATTAGAAGGTATTCTTAATTCTATTGATTGGAAGAATATTATTCTTACTAGTAGAGTATTTTTGAAATGGTTTTAACTTATGTTAAATCATTATAAAAAAGCAAAACATCCATATGATATGAGTTTAACTTGGTCTGGTTTTCCTGGTTATTTAATTTTAATAAAATATTTACTATTGGAAATTAAGTATTCAAATTAATATCCTTATCCAGAAACTATAAAGTAAGCATCTTCATGCATTTTAGAAAATGAGAATATGCTAAATTATTTAGTAATAGTGATATTTCATAAAACAAAATTATTTGATGGAATTGCAGTATTTTATACACTTGACATGATTAATGATTGGTTTGGTATAATTAAGAAATAAAACAAAAAAATTCCAACAGATTTTAATTATTAATTTTTGATGAAGGGATTATTTATGATTTTCGATGGATAACATGCTTCATCAATAAGTAAAGCCCTTTAATTAATATTTAATATATTTCCATAGATGCCAATCGAAATCTAAAAAGAAATAAGTGATCATATATTTGATAATTGTTTTTTTAAATTTTTTATGTTTTGGAGTAAGTTAGTAAGATTTGTATTTCAACATTTTCTGATATATAGAATATAACATAGACTTAGAAATTATAGATAGGAAAGTTTAAGAGATATTTATAAAGAATTTGAGTGTATCAAATTATAAAAGTAAAAATACACAGTAGAAGAAAAGGCCAAATTATTAAATCATCGTATTTATATTAAATATTCATAAATGATTGAATTGGTCTTAAAAATTAAGAGAAAACTTGCATAACATAATTTACAATAAGAAAGCCAATTTTAATTATAATTGGAAGCTAAATCACTTAAATTAAAACTTATGAAAAAAAAATAACAATAAAAGAAATATTAATAATAATAATTAAAAAGAATGGAATCTCCAAGACATGATCAAATAGATATCTCATTTGAAAAGCAATAAAGATAGAATATTAGTTTAACATTTAGTTTGAATGATCCTTTCTATAGTTCAGATATTAGAGAAGAGGAAAAATCTTTTGAATAATCACATGAGAATATTAAAGAAAACAATCCATCCAATTATGATTAAAACGAAATATATTTATTTGATAGAAGTATAAGTTCAATCATAAACTTAAATGATTTATTAGATGACATCGATTAAGACAAGAAGATTAATGAAAAACGAAAATCAAGACATTCAAACAGAAATAATTCTGTAGAATTAAATTCAGAAAAGAGTCAGAAAAGTAGAAGAGATGATAACTAAAATCCTAAAAAATTAAAGATTTATCATAGAATTAGTGATTAAGAAAATATCAAAAAATCCTTCACCAAAGAACTTTTGTGTTATTTATTTCCAGCTATCTAAGAATGGCAAGAATAATAAGCCAATTATAAAAGATGGTTCTTAAAGACTCAAGCATCAATAAAGAAATAATTTAAATAGGATATGTATGAATAATAATTAATGGATATTGATCCGCCTGAAATCAATTTATATGTACCTAAAGACGAAACAGAAAATGAGCATGTATACACAGATCATTGACTAAAATTTATTATATAAAATCTAATTCTTTAACACAAAGTCTAAACTAAATTATTATATACTAATTATAATTTATAAATAATAGATCTAATTATAGTCAACTTAAATTATGTAAAAAATGAATAATTCTTATTATTCTTTTGAAATATTCATCATGCTTCTTTTCTTTCTATTATACTATTCTGATTTTTTTTACCTTTACTTTTAATTTAATATTAAATAATTATCATATCAATACATTCAGATGATTTGCATTAAGGTTTGCTATACTTTGATAAATTTAGAAAATTCAACATTCCTTATGAATTCAATAAATTATCAAAAATACTTTTAAACTATTTCTTAATTTAACTCTAAAAAAATAAATCTTAGAATCATATTTATAGTCTAGGCTATTGTTATTTGTTTTCTGT
This sequence comes from Paramecium sexaurelia, assembly GCA_000733375.1. Taxonomy (NCBI): domain Eukaryota; phylum Ciliophora; class Oligohymenophorea; order Peniculida; family Parameciidae; genus Paramecium; species Paramecium sexaurelia. The sequence continues at coordinate 379,324 of JPFM01000058.1, forward strand.
AGAAATAATACATCGTTCAAATATGTTTTTTTATGTTAATGGAAAAGTTCTTTTAAGGTATTCCTTATCTCTTATAATTTCTCTAATTTTGTATAAAGTTTAAGATTATAAAAAGATATTTGAACTTATCTAAGCGCCTTCTTTTCTGTATTTAATTATTGTAGGAATCAAAAACATTGATCTGGTAACTTTTTGTGTAATGATTTATATAATAATTAGATGGAGTTAATGATATTGTTTCAGTTTCTTGATTGTTTATCATTTTAGATTGTTAAATTAATCATGTGTATAGTTATAATTTATCAAAATATTAGTAAGATATAAATAACGTTATTTGAAAAATTGGTTTTTAGATTGCACTTCAAAATAATTAAATAGTTAAATTAAATTAAAAAAAAATGGATAAAATCTATATTATCTGAACAAATGTAGCATTAATTTATAATTCTCACAATTTAACAGATTAATTTGAAAGAAGTTATTTTTGTTCTCAATTTATATTTTCACCATCCAATAACAACCAAGTAAGATTATATTGTTAAAGTTTATTCTACTAATCTGATATGGGACTTTTTTCTTAATTTGTAATGAAGTAATAGAATTTAGATTCAAAAAAAACAATTAAAATTTTTGGCTGAAAACTGTAATTTAATATAATATAATATATTTACTTCCATTGAGTTTAAAGTGGTGATTTATTCATAACATTCTGAATAGTTAATTTATTATATTGTATAGTGATAACTAATTGGTCATTTATAATCCTTTGATATACTTTATAATATATTCGATTAGTTAATTAATTAAATAATGGCTGATTTTTCGATTGATAATGTGTGTTAGGCAATCCAAGCATTCAACAAAGGTTAAGTTGATAAAGTTGATGCATTCTTAAGAAGTTTCTCATAATCAAAGGAAGCTTGGGCAGTTTGCATACAAATTTTATTGTCAAATCCAGATTCTTCATTAGTATTTTAATTGTTACGCATTTTACAATCAAAAATCCTTTATGACTTTAGTATTTTTTGATTAAATTTACATTCTAGTATCCCTAAACCCATAGGAGATTCCACAGATTTATTAAAACTGCTTATAAATCATTATCCATTACAGCGTATAAAATTAAAAATCTACTAGAATATAATGTGTACTTATGTTCATCTATTTATATTTATACACATACAACTCTTAGACTAAATCCATCTTAGAGTATAAAATTATTTAAAATTAGAGTGATTTCTCAATTAGTAGATTGCAAAAATAACAATTAAGATCAAAATTTTCTCTTTGATGTTCTAGAAAACTTTCCAGAGGAACTCATTTCAAATAAAAAGATTATTATTGAAGATGATAAAAGAAAATACATTTCATAAGACATTAAGAATAAATAAATTTTAGACATTATACAATTCCTATAATAAAGATGGAATAATACAACAGATGAAAATATAAAGTTTTATATATTAAGAGCTTATAAAAGATGGTTAGAATTCATGAAAAAGAATATAAATGAAGATGAAGTATATTTTGATATAAATCTTATAGGCATTATAGTTTATGTAATTAACTACTCAAACAACTTTATTTAAAGGTGCTTTAGATTCTATTATAATTGAAGAATTATAAAATAAGGCTGTTGATGTATTATGTTCATTTTTTGGAATTATACCTAGAAATATTGCAGATTAACCTTCATTAGAACCCTAGATAATAAAATTGATTTTTGATGAAGTTTATAACACTTTTGGATTATGTAAAAAAGCACTTGATGAAGATTTGAGTGATGAAATACATAATTTGATTCGATTATATTCTAAACTTGGCAAAAAGTTTATTTACAAAATATTGTTGAATAATTAATTAGATCCGTTTCTATCTAATATGTTATGTATATTTTCTCATGAAAATTCTTATAATTAAAGTGAATTGATGACTGATTTTTGGATTAAAATGATCAAAACTATAAGAAATATGAAAGATATATAATTATAAAGTAAATATAATTAGACTTTTGAATAACTAATAAATGGATGCGTTAAGAATAGTAAAGTTAATGTAGGTTTGTTATCAGAATATGGTATATCACCCAAATTCGAGGATGAATATGAATAGGTATTAGATACAAGATCCGATATGAAGGAAATCATAGAAGAATTAACCACCATTATTTAACCTAATTAAATACTGTATCATTTAGGATTGATCTTAAAATTAGAGTTCATTAACAAAATGGATGATTCTGGTTGGATCACTTTTGAAGCGTGTATGTATTTAATAAGTGGAATTGTTAAGGAAATAACACTTAAAAATGATTAAATTGGTGTTTAGTATTTGATGGAAATCATTAAATTATATTTAGATGTTTATTCGCAATAATCGTTAGCAAGTAACAATTTTATTTTAAAAACTGGTAATTTATAGTTATTTATATTTATTTATAGTGTTTAAAACTATCTCTTAAGGTTGTGCTTAACTGATATCGTCTAATGAATTATTACCATTGTTATTTAATTTTATCACAATAGGGATTCATCACAAAGTTTCATAAGTCTAAAAGAAAGCAACAAAAGCATTTTAATTGATCTGTAAATAAAATTAAAGCTTTGTTTTGATGCATTTAAATTAGTTTTTTGAATTAATTGTTAAATTACAATAAGTGTAAAATAATTCCTTATTACTTTTTTAGTTAAAATTATGATAATCTTATTAAAGGCGTTGCAAATGCTATTTGCTCAAGTTAAGAAACTATGCAAAATTATTACTTAAAGTTATGTTCGATTTTTGCTTAGAATCTCCTTTAATTATAGAAGTAAATAGAAGAATAAATTTTATATAATGTAAGTTTTGATTCATTAGAGGAAAACATATTATAATTTAGCAAAAATATATCTTGCTTGGCATATACCAATAGTTAAATTCCTGTAAATGAAACTGATGAGTATTTAGATATTAGAAAACTTATAGTAAATGTTTATATCGAATTATGGCCTATGTTAAAATTTGGCATGGAAAGAATTGCTGTATATGAAGCAAGTATAGCTGAGAAGATTGTTAGATATACAAAATATACGTTTAGAAAGGCATTTAATTAATTTTCAGTAGATTTATTAACTTAAGTGTTTTAATGTTTTCTTAATATTTATAGATAAATGCCAATCTCGGCTTGTATATATATTGCAGAAGTATCAGCTACTGTATTTTATAAATATTCTGAATATAGAAATATTCTATAGGAGGCATTTGAAAACCTCTGCAATATTACATTTTAACATTTACCTTAATTATAAAGTTTTGAGGATAATCCTGATCTAACAGAGGATTTATTTGGAATGTTAGTTCGATACGGGAAATACACTCCAGTGCTTCTTTTGTAAAGTCCTGCTTTATAGACTATCCTATAACTTACTTTAATAGCAATAGGATTGGAACATGTAGGAGCAGCGAAATCATTATATAATTGGTTGCAAGTGGCATTCAAAATGCTTAAACCCTAGGATGAAGCGTTTAAAACATAAATTCCTTAAGAATTCAAAGAAAGTAATATTTTCGAATGAAATTAGAATTATAATAAATCTTTTTACCTTTTATGCCTCAGTATGCTTCAAAGTTATTTGATGCTTTAAGATAAGGGAGTGCGGATGAAGATGTGGAGGATGATATTAAATAGTGTATTCTTGAATTATCATAATTGCAACTTGTTGATTTTGGGAAGTTGTTGGAGAATGTATTTGAGGAAGGCCCATAAAACATTTTGACTGCGTTGGAGAAGAAAAGTTGGATAGAGTAGAATAAGGATTTGGAGATCTAAAAACAATATTTGAAATTGTATTCGAGAAGATGTAATCAAAATGCTCTTAGAGGAAAATGAAAACATTTTAATGAATAATAATAATTCAATTATATATATATATATAGATTTTAATTTGCTGGAGATAATTATAAATAATAAAATTAATAAAATGAAGTTTTTATATTGCGATTCAAATGTAACTCCTGAGATGAAAGAAAAAATATAAAAATTATTATTTGAGAACTCAGATAAATTAAATCACTAAAATCCAGCTCTCTTTTTATAATAACTACTTAATAAAAATTTTGAAAAATAATGGTAAATGATTATATATAGTATTTTAATATAGGTTTGTTTATGTTGTCTATAGTCCTGTAGAATTAGTATACTAAATAAGATCAAATACTTCAATATGTAATGTTAAATTTGATATTTGTAGTAATTGACATTGTAATTGAGAAAACTAGATATATTTTGGCATAATTTGAGGAAGTTAGTGTAGGAACATTCTCTAAAGATAAATTCATTAAAACTTGTTAATAAATTGAAAAGAATATTCAATAGCAATCACATGACCTGAATACCGATTTACGTGAATCTTTGAAATTTTTAGAATATCATTTCGGATCAAGTACTCATATGGTCCTTATCAAATATAATGAATAAGAAACTCAATTATAATTTAATGGTCCTAACCAAAATCAATATATATTCAAAACACCAATAAATGCCTTAGAATCAATACAAGGTGGTATATTTTATATTCCTTTTGGTGCTGAAGAAGATGATGGAATGCAAGAATTTCATCATAGAAATACATCAGGAGAAGAAGAATTTGATAATAATTAAATAGGAGATGAGAATTACATTTAAGATGAATATGAAGAACCTATGGATTTATAATTTTAAGTTATGTTGGATGCCAAAGAATTTAAACAATCAACCGATTAAGTGAAAGTAAGTTTTGATGAACTTGAAATTTAACCATTAAAATTGCATTCATTTTCTATTCTCTTCTAGATTAGCATCTCACCCTTTCCCAAAGAAATAAGTATTTATACCTATATATCAAATATTAGAGGACGATTTAAATGTTTTATCGACTGGTAGTTCTTTAATGTCTAAAAACATGACATTTGGTATCAATAGAGAGCAACTGTTCTTCTTCAATTTTTAACTTATGACTGGTAAAATGGAAACTCTCTATTCTCAAATGAAAATCAAAAGGAATCAATAATATTAAGTAGCTCTCGTTTATACTGAAACTGAAACATATAAGTAATATTATCAAGCAAATATCTTAGAGAAGTATCAATGTACATCAATGGAGCTATTGAAAATTAAATCAATTTATCATAATAATTAGAACCGCCAAGAGGATTCTTTTGGATAGGCTCTGAATAAGCCCTAAAATTATTCAAAGGAACTCTATGGGATATTGTATTTATGGCTTAAGCATTACATTAAAAACATATTAAATCAGTTTATGCTGAACTTTAAAGTGCATTATCTCATAAATTTTAAAGAAAGACCATTGAAATCGTTGATGAAATTTTATAATAATTCAAAGAAGAAATTCCTATCGATTAAGATGAATCCAAATATACATAAACTCAAAGTTTGTTTAAATAATAGTCAAAGACATTTTCAAAAGCAAGCAATAAGAAATTATAAATACCCTCTCATCTTTAAAAGAGTTATCATGTATTTGAAGAAATTGATAAAAAGAAATTTTAATAGTCAGAACAACCAAATTAAAAAACAATTCAAGAATTTGCAAGTACTTATTTATATGAATTTTAAAGGCAGATTAAAAACACTCTTTGCATAAAATGAAATAATTTATCATAAATGCCATGAATTAAGTTTAACGTTCTATTGGGTGTTTACTACTGTTTAGCAATTAGCTCCACCACTAGAAGAAAACGGGAATCCTAAACTCCCATTTGAGTATATTCATTAAGAATTATATAAAGAGAGGTAATAAATCATGTAATAAGTAAATTAGATTTGAAACCTATCCTTATTATGCGATAGAATTCGATAGATTTTGCAAAGTTGTTCAACATAGTGGAATCTAATTATCACATGATGATATATACTAATTAGCTGATATAACTGAGTCTCTAAGAGAAAATAAGAGGTTTGGCCACTATATAATATATGATCGATTACTTTTATCTATTAGACAAGCAGCATTGACAGAATAGGAAATTGAAGAAGTAAAAAGTCAATATAATACTGATGAAAAAGAAGCCGATTAAGATTTGATAATTTATACTAGAGGCATATCAAGGTCAAAATAATCTTAAGAGCATAATTTCAGTTTCTTTGAATAACTTAAAGTCTTAGTAGGGTCTGAGAATGAAGCTTTCAAGTATAATATTTAATATCTTTTGGCTTACTTTGTAAATAACGACGAGTTTGTGTAAAAATTAACAGCAGTGTATATACACAAAGAAACAGGATAAGAAGTGGAAATAGAAGGAATTGATCTCTTTTCTTATGATCAAGATAAGATTTTTTAATAGAAATTAGACATTTCAGAAGAAACCTAACCCAAATATTTTAGAGTCCATTACAATGGTGAAAATATGGCTATGATATCATTCAAAACACATGAAGCTGAAGAGACATTTAGAATAGACAAAACATTCATATATAAAGAAGGATAAGATGCAACAGGGTAATTAGAAACATATGCATTCGAATAATAAAGATTGGCTGGATTTAGAGGGAAAATAGTGAGGAAGGATGAATATTCTTAAATCATTATGTTAGCAGCAGAGTATTTATAAAAAGATCCAAAAGTGGAAGAACAAAAACGAAGCTAGCCTGAAACATTACCACAATTACCAGAAAATTGGAATCAAGGGAAATTTTAATTGATAATTAATAGATGTTCGGATTGTGAAAAACATAAAACGACAACGTGGCATAATGAAGCTGATTTTGCTAATAAATTTAATGAGATTGGATAAATATTAAAAGATATATTCCCAAATATAGAGGTAATAGGAAATTGGGATAAAACATAATAATTAGAGCATTTTGATGTTTATATAAGAGGAGTGGGTTAATTAAATTTAATGGATAAGGAAGGAAGAGTATTTTTATTTAGAAAGAATGAAAAGTTGGCTAAATTTTTAGATTGTTTCTTAAGGAGAATGCTGAAAGTTTATGATGACATTGTTTTAATTGCATAAGCATATGGTGATACAAATTATTTAGCTAGTAAGTAGGAATAATTCTTGAAAAGCAATAATTATTCATAAAGATCAAAAATATCACATGACCATCCCTGTAATGTACCTGATAAATTTGAGAAATCAGAAAAAGGAGAAGCCTAATTAGCTGGTACAGAATTTATTTGTAAAAATTGGGGATGTGGATAACCATTTAAATATGATTCAACTCCTAATGGTATTAAAACTTGTAAGCATCATCCTGGTAGATATGAGTTTGGATCTAAACATGGATTGTGGCCAGAATGTTGGACATGTTGTGGTAAAAAATGGGAAGCTGAAGGATGCAGAATAGCTTATCATAAAGGTGTTCCTGAAAAAGATTTTTATAATATTTGTATAAATGTAGGTCCTTTAGATTCTAAAACTGGTTATCCTGAAGGAACATGTGGAATGAGATTTTAAGACGGAGATTCTTCCGAATGCAAATATAATTCTGGAACTCATTAAGCTGCTAAATGGCCTGATCCTGCTGCAAAAGTTTATTTTGTTTAAAAAATACATACTGTAATTAATAATGACAATGTTTTAGAATCCTGCTTAGAAAGAAAAAGAAACTCAACCAAATAAAAATATCTAACTTAGACCAGATGTATTTAGAGAAACTAAACCTTATAATGAATTTATTAATAAGGATAGACAAAGATAAATGAAATTGATTGAAACCGAAAAGGAATTAAGAGTATGCACAAATTGGGCATGTGGAAAACAATATCGTGAAATCGAAAATAGAAAAAAAAGAATGTGTAAATGTCATCCTGGTGTATTTGATTTTGGACATACTGCAACCAAAATTCAAGAAGCTATTGAAGAATATAAATAAGACAAAGGATCTAAAATTTTATGGAGACCTCAGTAAATTTTTATTTTCTATTTAACTTAGTTGGACTTGTTGTAGAAAATCTTGGAATGAACCAGGATGTACATTATAATAACATTCTGGACCTCTAGTAACAGAATATAAACCAAATAAATACTTATGGCCAGATCCAAAAGCATAAATCTATTTCAAAAAGAAAGTTTCAGAAAATTGGACCAGAATGCTTGAACAACATCATAGTCTTACACCAGAAACAGCAAGTTTAAAATATGATCTTTTGTGTAAGACTTTAGGTTCTGGAGGAGTATAATTATATTATATTATTTTTAGTTAATATCTTCTTATAGACTACCTGAATTATGTGATAAATTTGAACTTAATTTATGGGTATGTAGCTAGGATTTAGCATTTTAATTTAAATTTACAGATATAATGGAGGGTAGGGCACAAGAATATTTAGCTGACACAAGTGGAAATATTGATAAACATAAATTTTTAGATTGGTGGTTTGCGGATGTCAATAGAATGTTGGAAATTTCATAAAAATGATATATTATACATATAAGAAAAGAAATATATAATATTTTTTTTTTTTTCAAATCTTTCAAAAATCCCTATTATTATAAGAATAATATTATTACACAAATTTATTAAGTTTAAATTTCTAAATTAAATATATAGATGGATATATTAATATTCTAAAAGAATTTGTAATAAAGAAGACAAATAGTATTAGGCTTTTTAATTTAAACTTAATTGATGTGAAATTTATATGTTTCAAAGTATTGTAATTACAATTATCTAAATTTAATAATTATAATCGTTAAAAAATGCATAATGCTGTTATAACAATTCCTTAACATGGAAATGGAAGACTTTATAAAACTTCAATTTGTAGACACTTTGAATTAGGCAACTGCTCAATTGGAGAGAAATGCTAATTTGCTCATGGATAAAAAGAATTGAGAAATCCAAATGGTATTTTAAGTTTATACTCTAGATCCAATATTGGGTAAAATACCAACTATTGATTCAAATATAGTTATTACAAATTATAAAAGTAATATTCAAATATTATAATTACAGCTGTTTTATGCAAGTATGATTAATAAGGATTTTGTAAGAATGGAATTAATTGTCCATATGCTCATGGAACTAATGAAAAGAAACAGGCTAGATTGGCTCCAGTTTAATTGAAATAGTTATAAGAAAATAAAGAAAATGGTGATGATGAAAATGTTGTTAAATTTCTTAATTAATTGACTGATAAATTAATGAAAAATGATGCTTTTAAAAATGATAAAGTATAAATTACCAAAATGAATTAATAGCAAGTTTTAGTTTAACTCAAGTAAACTTAAACAATGATTGAAGAAAAGCACCATAGAGATGCAGCTGAATAGTTATCATTAGTTTTATCTTCTCCTTCAAGATCTTCAAAATAATAAAAAGCATATGAAACAGTCTATAAATCTTTAACATTGAATTGAAATTATAAATAAATTATTTAATTAGAGATTATTCATCTTAATTAACATACATTAAGTTTGTTAATTTGATTTTATTAAATGAAAGATTTCAATATATCAGTATTTAGTTTAAATTACATTGAAATATAATGAATATTAACACCAACTTCAAAGAGATAAAAATTCTTTACTCTATAATAATTTCTCTACATCATCCATCTATTTTGCATCACCTTTAATCATTATTAAATTTACGATGTCAGCTATTCGTTACTTTTAAGACATAATCTCATCTTAAGCCTCTATCAATTACTATTCACTTAATTCTGCTATATACTTAAAATAATTAAACTAACTTACTTTTTAAATTTCAAGTTCCTTTATTAAGCTCTCAATTCTAACTTTATCTTTATTTTATTCTATTTCTATAAGAATCATATAATAAAATACTTAATGTAGCATTTTCTTATTTTAAATTTTCACTTTGATTATCTATATCATCTCCTCTAAAACTAAACCCTTTAAAATTAGTTTCTTATTAATCTGTCAAATGTTTATTCGATTATCTATTTAATATTTAAATTTACTAAAATGATATCTACTACTCATTTTAAGATAAAATTTATCTTAAATATGAATTGTCATTTGATAATTTTTCTATATCTAATTAAAGCTCATTTATCTATTGATTTAATTTCTTTTCCAAACTCTACTTTTACTCTAATTCTTATTGCAACATAGATATTTATTATTAAGCTTATTTTACAATTTAATCTTAATCAAAATTATCTGATTCCTTTTTTGGTTTTTCTTACATATTATATTGAATAATATCTTTTTCTGTATTAGTTTTATTATTTAAAGATTAGATTCTGATTAGATCTTATTTCTTTTCTTCAAGCTAATCCTTTAATTTTGTAATTTCATCTTCTAATGATTATATCATTTGATTCAAATTTCCAACTTATTTTCTTAAATTTGAATTATCTTTTTCTAATTACTAATATGATAGTTTCAATTATTCTAACTCGTCTTTTAAAGTGACAGCATTTTATTCTGTATTTTCTAATTGAATCTTTAATTAATTTATTTATTAAATATCTTATGTTAAGTTTAGTTTAAGTTAATTTTAAGATTCTTATTTTTAATAACTATTTTATTTTATATCTGTTTTCATTTATAATGCTTCTATTGATAATTTTTCTAATTCCTAATTTATCAAAGTTAAATTATTTTTTAAATTATAAATTTCCATCTAATTCTTTTCTTTCTCTTTTTGTAATTACAAAACATTTTATAAACTCTACTCTAATTGAGATTTAAGCATATTATTATCTCTCTATAAAAACTTAAGTTCTTCTTTTATAATTTCTTAATTAAATGTTATTTGAGGATTTGATGTATTATTAGGATTAGTATCATTAATAATTTACTACTTCTATTACTTTTATTACAAAATATTAATTTATTCTTAATATTATTAATTTTATTAAATTAGTTATGTATAATCTTTTTTTAATTATTAATATTATGAAGATAAAAGTGAAAATTCCAGTGATGAATTTTAGTATTTATCTCTTAAATCTAAATATTTTTTCAGCAAATCTTCATATTTATCAGAATCATTTTAATAATTATTATTTTACATTTCTTCCTAGAATTGAGTTTTGCTTCTTTAAGATATTTATTGTGATGTTTCTTTAGGTTTAGGGAGCTTATTAGAAATATCTTAATTATTAATAGTTTAAACATTTGTTTATTTAGAAACTTGTGGATCATGAAGAGATTTGATTAATTAATCATTACCATAAAATTACTAGGATGGTGGTTAAATTTGACTATTATACATTGATTAATAATCTTTAAGCTCTCTTTATTCTACAAAAGATTAATAATGATGAGATTTCTATTTGACTCCTTTTTCAGATTGACTAATTGTATAATCTTCATTAGATCCATTTTTATAATCATCAAATTAACGTTATTTTAATTTTTAATTAAGTTTAGATGAATACTTTTTTTTATCTTCCTCCTTATTTTCATTGTTCATTTATTATAATTATTTATCTACTTTACTTAATTTTTCATTTATCATTTTTAACTCATAATCTTATTATCTGTAAGAATTTACATTGTTTATAGGATTTTAAAATTTCTTATTTATTTTAGTTGGAGTACCAAATCGTTTAGGAGGAGACACAACTCTTACTTAAGCATCAGGTTTTCTCAAATTATCAGACCAATTATAATTATAATCATCCACTATTATCACTTTTTAAGGTTGTTTAGGTTCTTTGAGTTTTCTTTCCAATTGATTTTTTAAATATTCCTTATGATCTTTCCACTATGAATATGTTACATGGTTAGTCCTCTTATCAGACTCATCTCCGACTTTTTTTAATTAAGCCATTCTTTTAGGACTTTACCCAACATTTCTCTATAAATTCTAAGGACTATTGCTTCGAGGATTAGGATTAATAATTTTAGTATTGTTTTCTTAAGGATATTCAATGAATTGCCATTCAAACATAAAAGTTAATGTTGCTTCTTCATTCTATTCACATTAAATAGATAGTTTATCAGATAATTATTAGAATTTATTTTCAATATAAAAGTCGAGATCAAAAACAGCCTCTCCAAATTTGCTTTAATTTTCAAAAAAAATCAATTTTAACTTATATTAATGAAAAATGCTTACTTTTTTTTTGTTTTTTGGATCGTATTATGTTCTTATTTCAGCCTTCTCATATATGTCTTATTATTCATAACATTTGCATTTGAGTTAACTATTTAACATTACTGCAGTAACAGCTATATTCAATAAAAAAGATTACAATCATTAAGTTACATATGGCAATAAGTAATAGGTGAATCTATATAAAAATAAACAGTTTGCACCTCAACATTAATTTATAGCATTCTTACTATATTTTTTTATTTATAATAACAATTTATTTCGTTATTTTTTAATTAATTAAATATAGGTATTAAAAGATAACATATAATTAATATATAAGAATAGTCATTATTCATATAATTGATTCCAATTAATGTAACATCTCTTCATGAATTAAATCAATTTCTTTTTTTTAAAAGTAATTCCAAGTTCTCAAAGAGTAAGGACCAATTCCATATAAACTATCACATTAATAATTCAATAGAATTTTTTATACATTAAAGCAAGGAATCTATAAATTATCACAATATTTTAATTTAGAAGAAGAGTTATTATAAATTTTAATGATTGAATCTTTTTTATCCTGATGTAAAAATAATATCTCTTTTGTTTCTTATGCAATAATCATATCAATAGGTTAGCTGTATAATTCTTTATGAAATAAAACCTAATTCTTTTAAAGATTCCAAAGCAAACACTTATTAGAATTTTATTTTGAATAAATGATATTGTTTTAATTGCCAGGACTAAACATAGCTTTCAATGCATGTTCTCCATTTTATTAATAGCTAAATTGAGCCACAGTTGGATTTCTTATATCTAAATGAATGAATCCATCTGTCATCGTTACTAACACATTGTAATCATTAACATCAATGTATTAAATTTCTTATTTTTATTAATCTTATATTGATTTATAAGTTGAATAGAGTTCAATCTAATTATCCATGATTGAATCTTACTCGTCATCTAATCGAAAACTAGTTTCTTTTAATAAATTGGGGTCAATTGGATTAATTTATGGACTTTCAATTATTGTAGATCCAAACCTTGGTAAAAGTGGTGATAAAATAGAATTAGCTCTAATAGAATCTTGCTGTTTCTACTTAATTGTTAATGATAAACATTATCTTTCGTTCATTCTTTCATCAAGAATTAATAATTCCTTAAATCAATATAAATCAATTACATTGTTTTATGTTCCTACATATATATTCTTTAATGATTGTGTAATAAATATTGGTTAGGAATGTTTCTATAAATTGCAGTTATATTAATTGTTTAATCCATAATAATGATATGGTTGATTCTTAAAGAAATTCCAGCCCATAATATTTCCCTTATCTGAACCAGTGATTAACATATCATTAGAGATATTTTTGTCACATATACAAAATGATATGAATTTTGAATCATTCTCATGAATATCACATATCTTTTCACTTTTAAAAGTATCATTTATCAATTCAATTCTTGTCAAATGATTTCCATTATTTACTATTATTCCATTTTATTCTACTAAAGAAATAAAATTAATATATTTTCTCTTATTTTAAGCATAAGTTCCATCAAATGCTTAGAAATATTATATATTCTATTATCTTATTATTTATATACTTTTCTAATTATTCTTAAATCATCCATCAATAACTTAAATTTCTTGTTAATTTTATTATCCATAATCTTTCCAGATCCATCATTTTATTATGCGAATCCTGTAATGTAACTAGGAGCCATAGTTTTCGATGGTGATTCATCAGATGATAAAATATTAAGTGGCTTCTAATATTTCTATTTTGTTTTCTCTAAGAATTTCTCAAGTTTTTATATTTTCTTTAAACTTTCTTCTGTGTATTTTGACTATTTTATAAATGCTTCCGAAAAAGAATTTGGTTCAATATATTCACTATTAATATATTTTGAACCATTAAATAACTAATAATTTACTGGTGTTTTAGAAAGCACTTCATCATTCGCCTAATAATAGATAATTTTAATAGTTTTACAATTTCCTAAAATGGAACTACTAAACTCTTAGGAGTATTAAATATTATATTTTGCTAATTATAGACTGAATTTTTGTTGAGTTTTGCTGAAATAGTTTAAGCATGAGAAAAGTTTTAAAATTGAAATGCATTTGGCATAGGAGATTCATCACAAGAGAATTCAGAAATCATTGAGGTTGTTGATGACTTTGGTACATTTTGCTTAAATTTCACAGAATTATTTTTCATTTTTATTTTTGAAAAAGTTAACCTCAGCCTTTAGTTACATTTGAACTGAAATCAACCATTTTTCACTTAAAAATTAATTAAATAAAATATCAAAATTAGTATAAAAAAGTAAGAGCAATAGAACATATTAAAACTTTCACTTTATTTTCTATATAAAATTAACTATACTAAAAATAAAGATAAGTTAGTTTACTAATTATTATAATAAATTTAGATATAAATATAATTATCCTTTAATAATAATAATTAAAAATAAAATATAATACTATTATGAATTATTATTTTTATCAAAATATTTATAGGAAAATCATAATCATAAAAGAATACATTGTAAATATTATTATTACTTGATATTTCTTTATGTATATATATATGTATATATATATATTATTTTACAATAATATTCATACTTTGAATTTGAATTGTTTAACATAAACATTTTTTTAAATAAATAAATTTTAATATGTTGCTTAGATTTATAACCACAACCCATTAATTAAATTGGGCTTCACTATATTATTTCACAAAACATACTAGACCTAAGGCATAACCTCATAAAGAGAAAACAAGAGCAAAAGCAATTAGTGATGATAAATCAGGAAAAATTGCTAAATCAGATTAAGAATAAGAATAAAAGCTCTAATAAGAAAATCTCAAAAAAAAATTAGAATTAGAAAAATTAAGAGCATTATAACCAAAGATGCATACATGGAGTTCATTTTATGAAACGCATATTGCTTAAACAAAAAAAATTCCAAAAACAATTTATCTATCTTTGAATGAATAAATAGAAGGAAGAAATAAACATTACAAAAAGTTTGTGTAACCTCCAGTTGATATTACAGAAGAGAAGAATTAAAACTTTCAAATAAAATAGCATACATATGATGATCCTTTTGCTCAACCAAAAAGAGCTGGTTTGATTGCAGTAAAAGTTGGTATGACTGCATAATGGGATAAGTGGGGTTATCGTCACGCCTTAACAGTCTTATAATTAGATAATAATTAAGTGGTTTAAGTAGTTAAAAATGACACCTATACAGGTTTATAGATTGGAGCAGGAGGCGTGAATTTAAAAACACTTAAGAAACCTTAAATTGGTCATTTCCTCAAAGCAAATGTATTTAATCAGTTTAAAATTAGATACCACCTAAAAAATATATAAAAGAATTTCCTATCACTCCTGAAAATGTATTACCTGTAGGTTATATGTTGACTGCAAGACATTTTACACCAGGTTAATATATTGATATTTAAGGTATTTCAACAGGAAAAGGTAAGAATAAATTATTTATTAATTTTTATTAGGTTTTGGAGGCACAGTTAAAAGACACAACTTTAAAACACAACCTGCAACTCATGGTAATTCTCTTTGTCATAGACAATTGGGAAGTACAGGTTAAAGATAAGATCCAGGAAGAGTTTTTAAAGGAAAGAAGATGCCTGGACATTTAGGTAATGATAAAGTCACATGTGAAGGAATTTAAGTAAGGAATTAAATTATTGTTAGATTTACAGAATAGATGCAGTTAGATAATTAATATATATAAAAGGTTCAGTACCAGGAAAACCAGGTTCTATTGTTTATTTGAGAGATTCTTGGAAGGCTCAAAAGAAAAACAAGGATTTACTGAACTTTCCAACTTTGGCAATTGAGAATGGAAAAGATTATGCTAAAGAGATTGTAATGGAAGCACCTTTAGAAGATCCAGAAATGGAGGAAACTCATGAAAATGATTTTCCAAAAGCTGGAGAAGACGCAGAAGATTGATATAAATAAGAAGAGTATAAAAATATTATATAAAAAATTAAATAAGATAGATTACTGTTCATTTTTTATTTTTTAATTTTAAACATAACCTTTTTTAGTTTTCTTCTTTTTCTTCTACCAAATTATCATCTTAATTAGTTTTTTATATTTTTTTTTAAATTGTTGTACTTTCTAATTTTATAATATTAGAATTTTTTTAATTTGTTTTATCTTTTTATTGTTTATCTGTAAAGTAATCAGTTATTTTTAATTTTTACTCTTAGGTTTTTGGACTAATTTATTGAATCTATGTGGATTATTCATGTAACTTTTATATTTTGTCTATGGTTTCATCTCTTAGCTTTTCAAAATCATCAAAATTTTACAAACCTGAAAATTAAATTTTTCTTTTTTTCACTTCTTATTTTTGATAAGGTGTTTATATTATTAAATCTTTAATTGCTTTTTCTTTTAATAAAATTAAGTTTTAAAAAAATTCTTTTGTTTTTGCTATCACATCATCATTACTAACCCAAGACTGAATTATTGGTTATGCCCATTATGATAATCCATATTTTATATTATCTTATTCAAATCTTTTATCACATAAATAAATAATACTAAATTTAAATTAAATTTATACCCGAAATCATTTTTATGTCTAATAAGTCTTCCCATTGCTTAATTTGTTGCTCTTATAGCTTAATAATTATACCATTCAGAACTTCTTATTCTTTATTCATTTTTAACCTCTGAATCATTAAAGATTTTATCTAAATATCTCATTTTTTCTATGACTCTATTATCTTTAAAAGGAGGATAGGGGATTCCAACTAAAAATATCGCTCTGCATAATTCATCGATAAAATCAATTCCTTCTGCCACTTTTCCTTTATGAACTGCAAACATAATAGCACCATTCTTAACTTTTTATTTGTAAATTTCAAAAACATCTTACATTTCGACATTTTATTAAGGTTCCCAGAAACATGCTTTGATTTTGTTTAATCTAGGTATTAGTTCATTATTTCTCCATGTATTTCTAAACTTATTCATCAAACCATATGATGAAAATATAACTAATACACCGTTAGGAATATTTTAACATAAGCGTAATAATATATGTCCAAATTTTTCAATTTATTCTTCATTGTTTCTTTAATTAAAACAAAAGTCAAAAGATTTATGTTAAAATATTCTCAGATTGTTATTTGTATCAATAATATGTTAATTAATTAACTAAATATCAAAAGGTTATCCTATTTCACTAGCCCAATTTGGCATTGGTTAGAGTGTACCAGATGTTAATATTATTGAATAAATTTCTTAATTACAGAGTCTCTAAAATGCTAATGATGGATCAAGACACCACATATTTATAGTTAGATTTTTATTTTAGTCAAGAATAAAGGCCAATTTATATTAGTTAAAAATATTTGATAAGGAATCTAATGAAAGATTTAGTTTTTCTCTTTCATTCTCAACTTTTATAAGTTCGAATATATTTCTCATGAATTTAACCCAGGCATCAAAATAAAATCCTGGAAACTGAGATAATTCACTCATTACCTCAATTAAAATAGAACAATGTAACAAATACCTAGGAAAATTAATTTTATTAAGACCTTTTGCATAATTAGTCTAAGAATTTTCAGACCATAATTTAAATGTATTTTCTTTATCCTAAGTGTTTTAAAAAATCATGAATTGAATTTATCTAGCATCAAATATTAAGTATTTTTCTTCTGTTTCTGATATGATAAATTATTATTTTATTTTAATTAACTCCAAATATATTGCAAACATTCTAATAGTAATCATTATAGATTTGAATTCTTTTAATTCAGAAGACATTTTAACTTAATTTAATCGAGCTTTTAACTAATCATAAAAAAGGGAACGTGATTCTAGTTCATCGATCCATCTTTCAAGATCATTTTCAGCTTCAACAATATGGTTAAAAGTTATAGAAAATGAACATCCTTCCTCAGCTTTCTATTATATACTATGTGCTTCATCAAATATTAAGATGCAATTTTCAATCTGAACAATTTTTTAAAATTCCTTTTCTAATAAATAATTGTAGGGTAATAATATTAGATCAGCTATATCAAGTCTATGTCTATCAAAATAGAATGGACATACTTTATTCTTATAACCAAATTATTTTGCTTCTTCTAAACTATTTATTTATGTACTATAATTTTATGACATTTATAGTAAAAGATCTTTTTTATAAAATTCACATTCACCAGCCTTAATTGATTTTCTACAATTTAAATTTAGCAATGATCCTTTGAACATTTTAAAATCATCTTTTATGCAATATTAATCTCTTGATCCAAGCATGGAAATATTAGGTTTATAAACAGTTTTCTTTAATTCCATAGCAACTTATTTTAATTGAGTATGAGTTCTTGAAGAGTATATAATTTTAATTTTCTTAGGTTATTGAGAACTCATTTAATCTTTTCTATTTTTATTTAACCATCCTAATGAAGCGCAAAGTAAAGATAAAGTTTTTCCTGTTCCTGTTGGTGATTCTAATCTAACCTTATTTGATTTTATTAATATACAATGCATTTTATTATTTATTTAATGCTTTTATCACATTTTCCATATATATCTTTTACACTTCATAAGGTTAATGAGGAAAATAAACAGGAGTATTTTCAAGTATAAATGAATATTGTTTTTATGACATTTTTAAATCAATTTCTATTTCTTTGATTCCCAATTTATTAGCTAATTCTGACTCTTCATCTAATAATTGATGGTGCTATTCTTGTTTTGTTTAAAGGAACTATCCTATATCTATTGGCAAATTCATTTTTATAATATTTGTAATATTATAATAAAATATTTTGGTTTTATATATTATTTTTTATTGAATTAACAATTACAAATTTAAATTATGAATCAAACAACACCAAAATCCTCAGGAATCAATTATGCAAGTAAGTTTTTTCTACATTAAGAATTAAGAAAATTGAAATCAAAGGAAACTACCATCCCCAAATCAATGAGTAATAATTTGAAGCTTGATATCCAGCAAAATTATTAATATGGCATTCTCAAACATAGAAGTACTTCATAACATAATATTCATGAATATGTTCAATCATAATAGTAAATTCAATTGTTTGAATAATATTTCAACCAATCTAAACATTTAATGCCTTTCATAGAATTTGTTACTAAATAAATATAATATCATACTTAACCAATTCAAGTATTTTACTTAACTTTTATAGATTAATACTAATATTTTTAAAAATGGATAAAGAAGATGGGAAGATGAAAGGAGAAGAATTCTAAACGATTTAAATTAATTCAAAGAAGATAATTGTTTATTACAAAGTGAAATTTATGAATTAAAAAGACAGAAAAATGCTCTTTCCAAACAATGTGAAAATTTATAAGTCCTCATTGTTTAAGAGAGACTAAATAAATAATAAAAACATCATCATTTTTACAAATTTCAAGAACTGACCAAGAATATTCATGTTCCCACCTAAGAAACCATCTCATCATTAACTGACGAAAGGGTAACTTCAATAAATATTTGAGTTCGAAAGCAATGAAACATCTTTAGACTCTTCCTTATCCAATGATGATGATCATCATCCTAATTAATTGTTTGAATTATTGAAAACTGGAAAACATAGGTATTAGTTTTCAAAGAAACTTAATTGATTATTAATATTTAAAAACTAAAAAATAAATCACTAATTCTAAATATTGTTGATCATAATAAGATTATTTTATAAATATTTTTGTCTATTGAAACACGTATAATATTTGATTAGATTTCACAAAAAAGCAATCAATTAATACTAATATGAATACAATAGATTATCGAAATCAATCCTTATCCAATTAGTTAAATAAGAAAATATTAAAAACAATTGATTATTTTGATAAAATTTATCGAATCATAAATATAGTTGCTTTGTCAATAGAATTTAAACACTTTTATTATTTAAAATGTGCTTAAAATTGAAACTAAATAAAAATTATTTAAATTAACACTTTAGATAATGATATTTGATATTTTTAATAATCGATGTCTAATTGAAAATATATTTATAAGTTTAATAATTTAGATAGTTAAACGATTTGATTTTATATTTAATGTATAAATTATTAACTTTTTGAATATGAATTCAGTATTTGGAATTGTTTGTTATGAAATTAAATAATCTATTTCTAAGTAATTAATTTATTATATTTAAGAATATAAAGTCTAGATGACTTAGGTTACCTAAGACCCATGCTTAGAATATTTGGGTAATAATATATTTGATAAATTTTAAGACAAGGCTTAAGATATAACTTAAGAGTAAATTCAATAATAAAGATAACTAATCACAATAATTAGTGTAAATGATAAAGATGCCAGAGATATAATTTACTATTTATAAGATAGATAAAGCATTGATTTATCTAAGGTTTCTAATTGGAAAAAATTCAAATAATTTTTATGGGGTTTACATGAGGTGTCAAACCCTAATTCAACTTTTAGAATTTTTTGGGAATTGATAAGTATGATATTTATATTCATACAAATGATTCAAATACCTTTGGTATTAACATATTCAGTAGAACTAAGTGAAGGATTTTTAGCTTTTAATTAATTTATGGATGTATTCTTTTATATTGATTTGATATTGAATTTTAAATTAGCATATTATTTTAGGTATCAAAATTAGATTATATATCTAAATTAGAGGAGAAATCATTTATGATAGAAAACTGATAGCAATAAATTATTTGAAATTATGGTTTTGGTTAGACTTCTTAGCAGTTCTACCATACGATTAAATGTTTAGTGTTGAAGAGTCTCAAACTTAATTATTTAAAATAGTAAGATTGTTCAAATTCATAAAAATAATAAGATTACTAAGAGTATTAAAAATTAGTAAAATATTGCAAAAGTTAGAAGGTAATATAATAAACAATAATTTTAGAATCATTTACTTTAGCATAAACCTTTTAGGCAATAATTTAGTTTTTAAAAATAGCATGTATGATATTGAGTATAGCTCATTGGATAGCATGTATATGGAATATCATAGAATATACTGACGAATAAGTAAGCATAACATGGATGAATAAATATGGTATAGCTGATGCAGATTGGGAAATTAAATACATTTCAGCATTCTATTTTAGTGTAACAACAATGATTACAGTTGGCTATGGAGATATAAATGCAAACACATAAACTGAAATGATATTTGCAGTATTTGCTATGGTGTTAGCCTCAGCTATATTTGGTTACAGCATGTCTAGCTTCATGTAAATCATAGAAGGAGAAGATGAAAAACTTCAAGAATAGAGAATTTAAAATTCTAAAATTTTGAGGTTTCATTTTTATATAATCAAACTAGATATATCAGATAAAAAAGTATACCAAAAGAATTGTAGAGTAGAGTTAAAAACTACTTAGAATGGTTGGCTGGTTCGGCTTAAATTGCAAGAAATTATGAATAATATGTATTAAAGAGTTTATCTGCTAATCTTAAAACTGAAATCGTTTGTCTATTAAATGGAAGAATATTACATAAAGTTTAGTTATTCAGTAAAGAATTTACTCCATAATTGATCAATAAACTTGTTTATGTTTTAAATGAATAAATCTTAGGACCTGAAGAATATGTTTTTAAGGAGAATTCTTTTGATAATGACAAAGTTTATTTCATTCAAAATGGATAAATAAATATATGTCTAACATAAAGAGAAACTCTAGTGAAAACTCTATAAAAAGGCGAGTATTTTGGAGAAATAGGATTTTTTGGTAGAAAACCAAGAAGTGCTTCAGCAAAAACTGTTGATTTTGTTAATGTAATGAGTTTAAAACGAGCCGATTTATGGGAAGCAGCTAAGCCTTTAGAAAGTGATTTACTAAAATTATACTACATGAAAGATTGTTTAGAAGTTGAAAACAATCTAAAGCCTTTAAAAATGAGATGTTACATATGTGATAGGCCTCATCATATAGCAAGAAATTGCACTGTATTTCATTATAGGGCAAGTCGTAAGAATATCATATTTGAATATTTCAGCCATCAAAATAGTAGAATCAGATTATTTTAAAGAAGATAAAAAATTAAAAAAAGAGTTAATATTAATACACTATAAAATTTTATTAAATAATATTAGATTAATTAAAATCGAAATGAAAAGTAATCAAAAGCTATTACGAACAATTACATATATGAAGATGTCAAAATTGCTTGCGATATTGATCATTTAAAAGAATATTCAGACTTTTACAATGAATTCAATATTACTAATGTTGCTCAAAATATCAATTTTTATGCTAATCGTACATTAGTATAAATGGAAGAAGAAAAAAAAAAATTAAAGGCTCATCTAAGATTAAATTAAAAACGATTAAAAAATTAAACTCTAGCCCCAAGATAATCTAAAATTACTTTAGGAAATATTGAAAATCTGGTCAATAATTATGATAACTATTAATCTTTATCATCTAAAAACTCATTTAATTTTATAGAAAGATAAAAAAGTAAATCAAAAAGGCTTCTTGATTTGTAATCTTAGAAACAGTAATTAAATTTTAATATTTTAGTATGACCAAAAGATCTTTTACAAATAGTATTCAAAAGTATTTTGAATAATATAATAAATAACCATCCTTTGTTGAAAAGTGTAATTTAACAAAACAAAAAAGAATTTCATCTTAAACAAGATTCATTTCAAATTGTGATGCTGAACTTAACATTTTAAGAAGAGAAACTTTTATGAAAAAGTTAATCCCCAAACTTATGCTTAATCTTAATTTAAAATAACCATAATTTTGATATATTCATTGATTTTACTATAATTTTATTGTTCTCTTTATAAATATTTTTATTTTTATTATTATTATATATAAATATAAAAATGCCTCATAAATTTCTCTCTGAATATTAAGAAACTTAACTACCTATTATGTTTGCCATTCCTGAATTCATTAATTTCATTGTCATTTGAGCTTTCTCCTTTTTTAATTTTGAAACTTAATCAGCTAAAACTTTATTTTATTCGTTTAAACTTAAATACTCATTATTTAAATCTAACTTTTCCTATTTTAAACTACTTATCTATTTTTATAAATTATCAATCTATTATTGGAGATTTATTATTTTATTATTCAAATTATCATTAATTTATTATTTTTCTTTTTTTAATTGATTTATAATTTCGTAATTATTAGAAGCTTAATCTTAAAGTTAATTGATTTCACTTTCATATTTTTAATTCTATTATATTTTCTCTTTCTTTAATGTATTTATTTATTCTTACTACTTTAAGTTAGCTTCTTATAATTTTTGAATATCTCCTTCATTAGTTTTTATAGAAGGAGTGGTACTTTTTATTGAAGCACTTAATTATTCTTCTAAGTTTTAGATGATTTCATTTAATCTTGAATTATCATCCTCTGTAGCTATTAATTATTATTCTAAATTTTTAATTTTTGCTTAACAAATTGAAATTTATTTATTATTTATTTTAATTTAGTCATCATAAGTACCTATCCTTAATTCCAACTCTTTTATTTTATTTTCTTAATATTTTTACATAGAATTATTTTAATTTCCTATATCATCTTTAAATTTACGCTCCAAATCCCTAATTTTCTATTCTAACAACTTTATTTATTAATCTTTATCATTAATTTATTTTTCCAATTCAACACTTTTTTAATCTCTTTTCTACTAATAAGACTAAGTAGATTGAGCATCAAAATTTTTCTTTTATAACATTTAGATTTATTATTCAATAATTTATTTTTATTCTTCAAAACGCTAAATGTAAATCAATAATTAGTTACTTATTTTTATTCAATTTATTCTTTCATAGCTTAATCATATTTATCTTATAATTCTTTTAAATTCTACTCTAATATTTCATTGTAATTAATAAGTTCTACATTCTTTATTTTCAGTTATTTTATTTACTAATTTAAAATATTACCATTTTTACCTCTTAGAATTATTATTTTTCACTCATAATAATTTAATCAGTTTATTTTCTTCTAAGCATTTCTTCCTCATTTAATTTCTAATAAAGTTCTTTAATTTAAGATTCTTTCTTAGAATCTAGTTTCTAACTGGTCTCTAATTAAGATTTTAATTCTTCAATTTATTATTTTTACTGCTTAATTAAATTATTACTTTAATCCTATTCTCTATTATTTTTTTCTTCCATTAATTCTAATTAAGCTTAAAGTGTTTTGATTTTATTTTCAAAATCTCTGTTTATTTCAAAAACTTAATCTAAATGATGCAAAAGTAAATCCATTTCTTCCTTCTTATAAGATAACTATTATTCTAACTATTAAATTCTCTCACTGGAATCATATGTATCAGATTTTCGAGTAAAATTTTAAAAATTGTTTTGGTTTGAATTTCCTATCATTGAATTTAATTCTTAAATTTATTTAGTAAGAGATAATGTTTTATATTAAGAATCTTTAGTTAAATTTTAATATGCTGCTTCTTAATTTATCATAGCTTATTCTAAATTATCTGCTTTTTTCTTTATTTTATTCATTTACTCAACCAAAGTCTTATTTTCTTAAACTAGAATAGCAATTTTTTGTTCTAAAAATATAATTGACTATTGTTATTAACTAATATAGGATTCTTTCTAAATTAAAAATATTTCAAATATTTTACATCTTAGCTTAATTTATTAAATTTATCCTCATACAATTATTGTAGCTATTGCTTCTCTACTATACTTATTTTTTGCACTTCCTCTAATTTCCCATTTATATGATGCTAAACCTAAATTTATTAACTTTATAATGTTTATTTATGAGTTTAATCTAATTCCACCATTTATTAACTCAAGATTGTATTATGTTATTTTAATTCATTAATGATTTAATCTTATTATCTTTATTTCTAAGTATATTAATTAATTAATTATTTTGTATTATTCTCATATTTTTCTAAAGATTAGTTGTAATCATTTTTCAGTTTTTCATATTCCAGCTTTTTTTCTTCAAGTGCCTAATGATAAATATTTAAATCATTAATTCTATCCTCTAATTATAATAATTTATATTTACATAAACTTTATTAAATTTCTTTATTTTGATTAACTATATTATTTATGATGTCTTATTATTTTTAGTTATCATTTTATTAAATGGCTAATTTAGCATTAAGATTATTAATTACAGCCTCTGATTCTGTTTTTAATAAAACATACTATTATTTCCAAGTTTACTCTAAACCATTTAAATTCTCTTAAGCTTAAAATTTAATTGCTTTTAAATCTCTTTAATGAGCCAATTAATTATTTGCAACAATATCATCAAATTACCGTTTATTATTTATTTTTTCTTATTCGTTTAAAATTACTTGCTACTTTAATTACATATTTTCCTTTAGCAATTATTCTATTTATTTTTATTAATCTCTTATTCTCTCATTTGTTTATTACAAAGCTCCTTTAAGCTAATTAATTTATTTGTTAAATACCTCGTTAACAACTTAAACTAAAGGTTATAATTATGCTACCTATCTCAATAAATCAACATTTTATTCTTTCAAATTTCTGTACGTTTAATCACTTATTGGACTGCTAGTTGGAAACAGTTATACAGGTTAAGGAAGTTATTATGGAGGTGTGGATTTTGGTAAAGAGGAAACACTTTATGCCATTCTATTATTTGATGTTTAATTTGGTGTTTGATCATATTAACTTGGAGGATATTACTATTTAACACTTGGCGTCCTTGATTATTATTATGAAGCAGAATCTTATAATTAACCAAGCTTGTCTAAAAGTTTTGAGATATCACTATTTTATTCATTATTATTTACTTTTAAAATTATTTTTAATCTTATATAATATTTTAAACTTTTTTTAATTTCTCTTGATCTGATAAAGATTCATTATTTTGATTATCTTATTAATTAACATTTGGAAATATTTTTTTGTATTTCTCATCTTAATCATTTTATTGTCTAATTATATTTTATTCCTTATTACTCCGTATTAGGCTATTATTTTTGAATAAGAGCACTTAAATTGCTTAGTTTCTATCCTATTGGTTTTCTTTCCATCAAAAAAGAACAAATTTTAAATAATATAAATAAATTTTATATTATAAAATAATCACATGAATATGATACATTATTATAGAAGGAAATTAGAAAAAGATTGGAAAAGTGGGTAGAATTGGATGAAAATTTTGCTGATGAAAAATAAGTCACTTTCTCTGGCGAATATAATTTAAGCATTTTAATAATTGTTATTTATTCTTTAAACTCCACAATATATTTAAAAAACAAAATGCTTATAAAATTATACAATATAAATAAATTTATAGTGGTAAAATTCAACTAATGCAGGATAATTAAAAAGTTCTTTGTTTCCATGGATTTGGTACTAATTCTGATATCTTATCCTATTAATTAAGATAGTTCAAGAAAGAGTTTACAAATTTCTAATTTATTACACTTAATGGTCCAATTCCATTAAATAGGAATGTAAAATTTTCTAAAAAAACTAGATTATTATGGATGAAAATTTAGCTAAAATGTTAGAGAATTAGAACATATACAGTTGGATGAGCTTTCTTCATATGAAAAATAATGATATGAATTCAAGTATTAATTATACTAATTAAGTATATTCGCCTGCTTTTGAAGAAATTGTGAAAATATTAAAAGAATAAGGTCCCTTTTTTGGAGTTATGGGCTTTTCTTAAGGATCATCCATCGCTGTACGATTAGCTTCAAAAATTGCAGCCGGAGAGATAGATTTAGGATATGACCTTTAATGCTTTATTTTTGTTTCAGCCTAAGTGAATCCATTCGGCGAATTAGATTCTAAGTCATATTTATGTAAAGTTCCATCTCTTCATCTAATTGGAATCAATGATTTTTTAGTTGATAGGTATTAATAATTAACAATATAGATCTTTAGGATTAGTTGTTTAATTTTTAAATCCATGTGTAATCTATCACAATTAAGGTCATAAAGTCCCAACTCTAACTTATGAATAAATTAAAGAATTAAAGAAATTCTTTTCAAATCCAAAATAAGATTGGACGAAAAATGTTTATGTTCCTCACTTAGCAAAACTATGAATTTTATAAAATTTGTTCATGTTTTGATCAATTTTTACAATATACAAGTGAATATTTTAAAAATTAAAATTCCATTTAGGGTTTGGAAAATCTTTTTGCAGCATTTTCCAGCTTAGATTCTTGTGTAAATAAAAAATATATTTTAAATTAGAAAAAAGTTATAATTATTAAAATTTCACTTTAAATTCTAGAAGTTTTGTAAGGTATCTATATAAGATAATTTATATAAATTAAAATCTCTTATATTCATTTTAATTATCAATTTTATTTTTATTAAACTTCTTAAAATTATTGGCCTTTTTATAAGTTTGATTTCATATAGAATATCCATTTTACATGTATATTAATCAGTATTTGATAATAAAAATAGTTGCTATGGTTTTAGGTTTTTCTAAAAAGTCATAATTTATGGAATTCAAATATTTATTGATGTAAATTCGTATACATATCTATAATTTATAGTCAAGTGAAATAATTTATAGTTATAAATTTAGGAATTCAAAAAAATATGTTATGAAAATGAATCACTTCATCAGCCAAACCTGAATTACTATTAAGTTAATAAAATAATATTTGATTATTGAATTTATATTGATTTTGTCTAATATATATATAAGAGCTGTTGATGAAATTTAATAAGTTTAAAAGGCTATTTATAATGTTACTTGTTAACTTATTTATTATTATGACATTTATAAATATTTGATTTATACCACAAATATTAGAAATCAACATTTCTAGTTCATTAAACTAAATTATATAAATTTAAAATAAGAATGGAAGTGAAATAAAAAGTACTTTGTTTTCATGGATTTGGCACAAATTCAGAGATGCTATCATATTAATTGAGGCAATTCAAAAAAGAATTTAAAGACATTGACTTTATTACTCTTAATGGACCAATACCTCTCAATAGGAATGTAATTTTTTCTGAAATCCTGTAGATTATTATGGATGAAAGTATAGCCAAAATGTTAGAGAATAAGAATATATATAGCTGGTTGAATTTTTTATAGTTTAAAAACAATGATATTGACTCAAGTACGCCTATTATAACCTTTAGTATTTTCTCCAGCTTTGGAAGAAGTGGTGAAAATTTTAAAAGATTAAGGTCCTTTTTTTGGAGTTATGGGATTTTCTTAAGGATCTGCAATAGCTGTTAGATTAGCTTCTAAAATAGCAGCTGGAGAAATTGATTTAGGTTATGATTTAAAGTGCTTTATTTTTGTTTCAGCGTAAGCTAATCATATTCCAGAAACAAAATAATTTTTATGTCGAATTCCATCCCTTCATTTAATAGGATTCAATGATTTTGTCGTGGATAAGTAAAAATAGGATTTTTTTAATTCTAGATCAATTGGATTAGTCGTTTAGTTTTTAAATCCATATGTTATCTATCATAACTAAGGCCATAAAGTTCCTACATTAACTTATGAATAAGTTAAAGATCTTAAAAAATTTTTTCAAAATCCTTTGCAAGATTGGTCTAAAACAGTTTATGTACCAAAATTAGCTAAATTGTGATAATAAAATATAATTTAATCAATAACTACATTTTAATAATAAATAAAATAAATAATGTAAAGGAAGAAAACATTGTTTTATTGAAATGTTGTAAAAAAGAAATTCATTCAAATAAATTGAGATAATTTTTTAATATTTCAATAATTTAGAATTTTTAATTTATAAATTCTCTAACATAAATTCATATAAATAGTAATTCTAAGTAATGATTAAAATATTTATCATTTTATAAAATAAATTCTATTTGATTAATCAAATGAATGATTATTTACATTATCGGCATCCAAGATCTTTAAGATTACCATAAAGTTTATTAATCCATCAATTTTTTTGTTGATCAAAAAGTTGAATCGAATATTTACAAATTTAACAACTAGAATATTTTTGAAAAAATATAACGCAGATTGATTTACAGATATATTTTCTCATAATGTCAATAAGATAATATTTTTAGTGATAACACTTTGGATATAAAATTTCGATTGTAATGATTAGTCCAAGCAAATCTTTGAGTTGATTCATCACCAGTTCCTTATTTGATTCTCATAGCAAAACATGCTTAGGTTTACCATTAAGATAGATTTTTGCTTATGATTTAGAATTGATATAAGCATTTGGTAACCAGTCGATGTTCTAAAATTTATTATAATTTTTTACATCAAAATTAGCTGGTTTAAAAGTATTTCAAGATACTAACTGTGATAATATAATACAGGGGTTTAGTATTATAATAATAAATCAAACAGCTAAAATAGTTGTAAATTAATACAGAAATGTAATTTTAGGCTTTAACCAAATTTTCAATGTTTATTGACATTCTTCTAATTTAGAAGTACACATAACCATAAAATCTAAAGAAAATGCCTGGTGGTGTGTATATTCCTGTTTTTTCAATTTCAGATAATACATCATTTACATTTACAAAAATACTTTACAATATTCTTTGATATGTAACCTTTCGGCCTCAATAGTGTGAGTGATTCTTTCATTAATCAATACTTTTTAATAGGAGGTTTAATGATTTCATTTTCATCTTTCAGAATCATTTCTCCTCTGGCTTTTCCCATTCTTCAGGATCAACTTCAAACCACTTTAAGTCTCCATATATTGTATAGTTGGCCTATATATAGATAGGCTTTGAGTAAATACTAGCATCTTTTCACTTGTTGGATCCCATCGATATCTTAACATTCTTTAATTAACATCTGAAAACATGGTTTTTATTTTTTCTTTTCATTTTCAATTGACTTTTATCTTAAATTATCAATAGTTTCATTTGAAATTTGAGTTTGTTTTACTTTTGTATCTAATTTTTTTTTTTTTGTTAATTTTAATAGGCAACATATCCACCTTTGGCTAAACCATCTAGAGGTTTTATTTAGTAATTGTGAGATTACTAATTATTAACCTTATGATTGTGAATACCTTATTAGCATCAAGTAGGCAATTTTCCATAACACATTAACCGTTGGATCGTGTTCTTAGTACTTATATAATCACAATTATAAAAATATTTATAAGATTTGAAGGCTTGATAAGATTTATATTCAAAAAATTACAATTTTATTTTATTATAACACAATTTTATTATTGTTATATAATTATTATAGTAATTAGTTAATATTTTCTATAATTATCAAATGCATTTATTGAAAAAGCAAAACCCACCACTCATTTCTTTTTTATCACTTTCTTTGATTGGTTTCTATGTAGAAAATATAAATAAAGATATACTTTTCCTTTATTTAATCCATTTGAATAGGATACTCTAGATTTGATAGACATGTCTTATTGTTCTTATTATGAACACATAGTAGTAGTTACTGAATTTTGAGGTTATTGCGAATTTTCGGAATTTTACTTAATATTTAGAGTCACTAGAGTGAATGTTTAACTTCCAGTTTCAAAAAGGATTTGTTCATTGTCTAAGGCTTAAAGATTATAACATCATGTAGATACCTGGTAAATCATCTTTGGGTTACCCAGACTTTTTTGAAATTTTTAATACGTAATCACTTCCCTTTTTCACATTGAAATTCTCACCTTTGAGTTAATTGTTATTTTAATTACCTAATTCTTACTAAAATTGACGAAGAGTGAAATTAATAGCATCTTCTACGGTGAAAATGTTGGGTAATTCACATACAATTTATACATACTTATCATTTTACAAGGTAAAAAATGCATATTTCTTATTATAAAGCATCTATTATTCCTATGGTGTCAAATATAAAATTACTTATTGCATTTAGGTATCATTTTTTGTTAGCTTCATATTATTTAAATGATCTAATTTAGATATTTAATTACTTATATTTTCTAATCAATATATAATGTTGTATCAATAATCCTGAACTTTTTTATGTTTATTATATTAAAAATTGATATCAGAGTATTCATGATTAATAAACAATAATGGGAGATATATACTAAATTTAAAAATTTTTGTAACATGTATTTACAATGTTTTATTGGAAATCTGAAATTATGGAAAAATCTAAAATTAAGTTGTTTATTTTACAGCAATAAATAATAAAGTTAGAAACTAACACTAATCTAATCAATTAGATCTACCAAAAAAGAAATTAAACAAAAAATTAAAGTATTTCTTACAGAAAATAAAATCAATATAAATTATTAATAAAAATTCCAACATTACAAGAATTAGAAATAGGACAAAAGTCCTAAGAAAGACAATTATAAGAAAAAATCACCTCATTATTTAATCAGTAAATAAAATATTGAATAAGTAATTTCTATTTGGATTTAAAGTGCTGAAAAGACTAATCAAGCTTTACAAAAGAATGAGTGAAAAGAATTAGATTAAACAGTTAAGATTATTTATTCGATATTAAATATTATTTATGTAAATTAATTAGCTTACTAAAAAGAAGTCTTATTATAATAAAATTATGATGGGAAACATCTAAATTAAGTAGTAATTATGCTCTTGATTTAACAAAAAAATATATAGTTAATACCAAAGAACGATTAGAAAAGCAGAAGATAAAGCATACTTAAAATAAAAAATTACAATTTCTACAGAATTATTATTCGATATCTTAAAAAAATAATTTAATTGTTATCAAAGGACGAGAGGAAAGCACAGCCATGAATTTTAATATAATTATAATTAAATAGGAATGAAAGTTATTAAATCATAATATTGTTTTATGTAATTAGTCGATAATCTGATTGTTAAATTATGAACATACAAGATTAGTATAATCCAATGGCTGAACCACTAAAATTTACTATTTATAAATGGATAGAATCTCATAGAAATAGATTTTT